>JBBBDQ010002066.1:307500-892500 GCA_037127315.1 Ascarosepion bandense | reverse complement strand
TTGTTTTCAGCTCACACTTGTATGTCTTTCCATATAAAGTGGTAGTATTTCAGACAGATCTTTTAGCAATCTGTCCACTCATCAGGAAATATCAAGATGTATTTCAGTAGCAAGAATTCTGTTAAACATGTTTTAAAAAATATCAACAAGCTCTGCCTATCCTATTTTTTAGTAACTTCTGGTTGGTTCAATATTATTCGAATATATTATTAAACCAAACAGGTTTGAATATACATGTGTGTGTGCCCTTTCATTTTAAGATTATATTTTTTTTGAAGATACTTTCAAAGTCTTACTTTCAAAAAGACTTGTGCATCAAAGTTGCTACTGTTTTTTTTTTTTTGTTTTTTTTTACTAACAGGGTGAAAGCTTATATACCAGTGTGATCCAAACACTACAATATCAATGGAAGAAGTGTGTGGACTGCCAAGAGGATTATGTTGAAAAATAAATTCTATTTGGTCATACACCATGTGAGTATCTTGGTCACCCTAGCAATTTTTCAGCTCACCATTGTATGTTTTCCATATAAAGTGCTTTTGTTCATTTGTAATAACATTTTTTGAAAGCAAAGAAAACCTTCCCTATTTATATCTAAACCTTTAGAACAGAACATAATTTATATGATACAGTGATATTCATATTTTACTACATTTTTATATAATATATATATATATATATATATATATACACATATACATACACTATCAGCTATAATTATTAGACAACCCCAGTTTAAAAAAAAAAAAAATGATGTATTTCATACTATTTTTAGTATTTATTGCCAAGTGGATAATTCTAAATGAAAACAGAATTGTTCTTTGGTTAATACTGCACAATAACATATGCATTAAATTAACTGTTCTGGTGTCCAGTTTTTGTATTCTCTTCCCCATGCTAGTCTCTTCTTATTGGCTGGCCAAAACAAAGGCTTCCTGGCTGGCTTGTAGAACTTTGCAAAGTAATAACAAAAAACTATTCTATTTTCATTTAGAATTATCCACTTGGCGATAAATACTCAAAATAGTATGAAACACATCACTTTTTTAAAAAAACCGGGGTGGCCTAATAATATATATATATATATAGTGTAGTGTAGGGTTAGGTATTTGAAGGCTATCATAATGCATTTAGTATAATAAAGGAAGGTAAATAAGTTGTCGGGTATTATCTATTTATTATTCATTAATATTTCGAGATCAGAATCTCATCCTCAGAATGGTAGGAGAGCTTGACTTCATGTCCGTCCACTGTATGTGTGTGTGTTTATGATTTATGTGAGTGAGCGCCATATATTTTTTATATATATATATATATATATATATATATATATATAATTATAGAAAAATAGAGTATCCACTCAAATACAAGTATCTATTAAAAATAATGTTCAAGCAAATGAATTTCAGTACATTGATTAACACAATTCTGTAAGATTTTTGTTTTTTTTATCCTATAGTGAGACAAATATTTCATGAGTCTGTGAGCCAACAAAGTTATTTTTATTTAATTACAATAATCACTGGTTTATACCAACAAGCATATTATATTTTATACAACTTATCTTTATTAAGAAAGACCAGTTAATTTATATATTCAGCTTACAAATTCAATTTTAGAAAATAACTTGATTCTGGTATTTTTTAATCTTTATGAATAATTGTTTTGTTGATGACTTGTATAATTATAGTTATTTTGTCATTACAACTTGGGCTGCTGTTGACATACTTATACACCTTTACATTGCCTGCTGTCAATGCATATATACATATTTTTAAGATATTAACATGTCAGCATTTGTTTTACCAACTAATGCTCAATGCTAGTTGCAAACCTATGTAGAAAAAGAGTAGCATACAATACAACCAACCTTTTTTTTTTTTTTTTTTTTAAAGGTATTTTAAAAATTATTGTGTAAGGAGGTGTCATTTAGCTTAATTCAATACTGTGGAGAATACAGAGGCTTACCTACCACCCATTTCACACTCTTCCTCAGTTTCTTAAACAGGAGTTAAGGTTCATTCATTGTGTCATGTTTAGGATTGAACTTCTGGTCCCTTCTACAGTCTTCTCCAAATCTATGCTCCTAACTAGCAGTATAGCCCGGCATTGCTCGTGTGTAATGAAAGCTTTAAAACTAATCCATGGTCCTGGAGATCAGACTCTTTGGACGTTGACACAAAAAACTAAAATGTTTCCAGTTAAAGCAAAACCGTAAACTGAAAAAAAAAAAATGAATGTATGTAAGTCAAATTTTGATTTCCTGATATCAATTTATATTTATATATATATATATATATATATATATATATATATATAAAAAATCGATTTTCTGCACTATTGTAAGAACTGCAACCTTGAAACTTCTGAATATACTTATGTCTTTGTCTATGAGTGTATCAATTTTCGATATTTATCGAGAATAGCTTGACACAAAACCTAGCTAAGAACACTTGCAGAAGCTTATAGTACAACTGTAAATTTTCAAGAAAATCAGTTCAGCCGTTTCGGAGTCTATAGGTAACGGATACACACACACAAAGTTTCATTTATAAATAAGTTTAGATATGTCTGACTGAACTCTGAAATTTTATACTCTATTTAAATCTTGACCTCTTTAATTCTAGAATTAGTTGTCGATCTTTCCTGTTATCTTGCCTTTTCTTACGCTAATATAATTCCACACAATAACCTAACTTGAGTGGCCCTTGGGCCTTGCATTGGGGGAACATTAGGTAAACAAAAAAAAAAAAAATGGTAGCACCTACAAGAAATCAGTCAGCATGTCAATTTCTTAAATTTCGCAAAACAGGCCAGTACAGTCAGGTAACAATGCTGCAGTGAAAACGTTAAATGTAAACCATTTAAAATTTAAATCATAGCTTAGGAGTAAAGGGAAGTAAGCACAGTTGATTTTTTTGATTTTTTTTTACTTTAATATCTTCTAAAAATCTAAAGAAAAATAAAAAATTAAAATGAATATATTGTACACAAAATAAAGACTACCAAAATGTTTAAACATAGTAAATTGCTTTTAATTATGAAAATTTTGCTAGAACTCTTTTTTTTCTAAAAGCAGTATATGTAAATCTTATGAAAAAAAAAAAGTAATATAAAAAGAAAGAAAAGCACTACATTGCATTGCACAATGGAAGGACCTGACCAAAGTAACACTGAGTATCCTTGCTAGCTATTTATAAATATGTCTCCGTTTACTGTAGAATACGGAAATTATAGAAAGAGAAAAAAATATATTGTCCAAGCTTTTTAGCTACCAACAATACCCCCCGACTTTTTCATTATGTATAAAGTTGATTGCTATTTTAATTTCAAACTGAACCCCCACTATATATATACAATATGTGAAGACTTGTCAGTAATGTACTATTTAAAAAATACCCCAAAAAAACATTAAACCAAAGCAAACATAAAGGACGTTTTTTTTTCTTTTGATATTCATCCCTTCAAAATTAAAGAATTATTTCAACATTCACTAAAATAATCTCTGTGAAGAAGCTCACCTAAGCGAATTACTTGTAAGACTTCCGCCTACAGTATACATCTACAAGACAAAAAAAAAATATTTTTTTGAGTTGAATAATTAATATGGTGAGGTTTTACAATAGGCACTACCACCAAAAAATAGCTTCAGATTATGAATATATGTTTAAAAAAAAGGGGGGGGGTCGTTTTATAAAAGTAAATCACTATGTAAACTGATCATCCTATGGAAGCCAAAACAAAAAAAAATGTGCATACCACATGAAAAATGCCATATATACTTATGTATAAACAGACTTAATGCATTGTGCAACCCCTCAATTTTTGGAGCATTTATAGTGCAACCCCTTAAATTTGGTTGCACTATACCTGTGTAGAGAGCAACCAGTCACCAAAAATGCATGATTTTTAACTTCTTTAAAAAAAGTTACCTGAGTATATATAGAGTGACTCCTGAATTTTTTTTTTTTGTGAGAAAAAAAAAAAAAAAAAAAAAAAAAATTCTAACCTAAAGTTCTTTTTCGTACATGGATATTGTTTATGCATTCCCAATGAATTTAAAGAAAGAAGGAAAAAAAAAAAGTTTTTTTTTTCTTTTTCTTCTAAGAAATCATATTGTATGAGGATATTCTGTTAGGGTTTCTATAGGAGGATCAATTTGCATAGCAAACTACACTTAACTGAGAAGATGTAAAAAAAAAAAAAAAAGGAAAAACAACATTGGTATCCATAATCTGGAGTGCTTATATATATATATATATATATATATATATATATATAGGGTGTGATGGGTAAATTGTTGCTTATGTATTTAATTATGTGCATACACTTTATTTTGTCACCTGCACAATATAGTAGGGTCAGTTGGGCATCATCAGTGAGAAATAGGCCAATATAATGCAATTCACACTGCCAGAAATTTGGAAACAGCATGCTGTACTGCTTGGAATTCATGCCAGAAGCTCTAGTACGGACATATCAGTGTTTGGGTGTCAATCTGAGGTCAGTGCAGAAGATTCAGAAAGAGTTGGCTAAGTTTAATGGTGATTATGAAAGTGTTTGGAATGATGATGACATTATGCTTGACTCAACACAAAGGCCTACATCAAGTGCTTTGGGGAGGTAGTGCTGTCCTGGGTCAAAAGGGTGGCTGCTGGAAGACCCTATGTCACACGATCAGGAGAACCAAGTCATGCCTGCCAAACAATTTCTGCAACCACACCACCCCTGACATCTGGCCACCTAACGCCCCAGACTATTATGTGTGGGATACAGTTGCACAAGAGAGACCAACAAACTCCTTGCAACACGAAAGATGAACTGATGGAAGGGAATATAGCAGCAGTCACCAACTTAAACAAGGAGGCCATTTAAAAGAGTTGCAGGAGATTCCAAAGTGGTCTGAACACCATGGTTGAAGCCAATGATGATTTTATTGAATAAATTTACTCTTTAGTATTTCCAGATATTTTTGTGTACTTTTGGTAAATATATGTTAAGATGATATAGTGTTATTCTCATTTTTGTTTAATTTAGACAATTCATTCATCACACCCTATATATATATATATATATATATATATATATATATAAAACAGTATCTTTTTAAAAATAAGTTTCTAGAGAATTAAATTTTACACTATTCCCATTAACAGTCAGACTAATATCCTCATTTTTTGTTGTTCTCATCATTACGAGATTAAAGCATAAGTTAGTGAATTTGGTGACATAGTATTGTAGGTTAAGATAATATACAGTGGAAAACAGACGAGCAGAACAAATAAGAAAAGAATCAGCAAAGATATGTGTGGGTATGGACAGTACATAAAATAAACGCTCGATTTGAAATTCCCTGCAGGTTACTAGGATCCACAGACACCTGAAAAAGGCTGGAGTGCACAATGGCCGAAATGCTGTGATAGTAATGACAAAGATGAGGACATTCAGTCTGAATGTTAATAATAACTGCTCATCCCAAAAATTCAGGCAGAAATCACATTTTACAAGTAGAAAAATGTTCTGACCTTGCTGGGGAGAAAGTGGATTTGACTGAGCCAAGATGTAAATGGCCATTTATTCATAAGCCTTACAGATTTTACAAAAGCACAAATGTAGAATCTGTATAGGGAAAGAAAAAAAAAAAAAAAAAAAATGTATGAAATATTTGTTCAATAAATTAAAACCAATCGGTAGATGTATTTTCATACAAAAAACAAATACCGAAATCCATTGATGCATGAATGGATATGTTGCGGATTTTAGAACATGAAAATAATGACTGCGATGGGCAAAGGGTGTGAAAGACTTGCTTAACATCTAGATGGCTGCCTCCATGCTTGAGCCCCAAACCAACCATATGATTATGGCTGGTTTTTAAAATTAAAAGAGACAGATAGGGAGAAAAAGAAAAGAAAAAAGAAACAATGGAAAGAGAAAGAAAAGGTAAAAGAAAAAAGAAAGAGAAAAGAGAAAAGAAAAGAGAAAGGAAAAAGAAAAGAGAAAAGAAAGAAAGAGAAAAAAGTAAAAAAAAATTAGAGAGAGAGAGAAAAAAAAAAAAAAAAAAAAAAAAAAGAGACAATACCATACCACCACCATCCACAATAAAACTCGTAAATGACAGAAAACCCAGTAGGTTTGCTATAAAACTATATCATCCATCTTCTGGGACAATTTTTATTTTTCCTTTTTCACATATAGACAAAGCACATTTATATTTGAGGGAAAGAGATAAACGGAAAATGTTTGTGGCTGTCAACTTCAAGCAACTATTTTAAATTCAGACTTATCACAGATACGACATACAAAAGCATTTTTAAATAATCAACAGACTTAAAAAGGGTGGAAGCTGGGGCTGTTCTGTTGGTGTTGTCAAACTATGATGGATATTAAGTTTAAAGACAGGAGTATGGAGCTGTTTGTGAAGTAAATATTTTTTTTATTTTTATAAAAATTACACTTCAATCCCTGATAATGTACTGATGATTCGGCCATTATGCAACCAAATTCTACACTGTCTGTGCAATGTACAAGGATTTTAGGGGAAAAAAAAAATCCTTGTTTTATATATAACTACCAAAAATAGGATAGCAGAAGAATTATTTACTGGAGTTGGGTAAGCATGAACTTACATACCAAAAGCATTTTAAAATGAAAATTTGAAAAATGCCACACAAAAAAAAAAAACACCCCCCCATCCACCTTTTATTTTTTGTTATTAAAAATATTTATTTTTAACATTAAACAAACACTAAACATTAAAATAAACAGAAACACATTAAAAGTGATAGAAAAACTTATCACAGTGAAGCCAACATTACAATGTTATAATGCAGACATCCTGCCTAAACAGTGTTATAAGAAAGACATCCTATTTAACGTGTGTGTGTGTGTGTGTGTGTGTGTGTGTGTATATATATATATATATATATATATATATATATATATATATATTTGGGCAGCAATCTTTCTTTTTAACATGTTTCATTGAAAACAAGCAACAAATAAGATTTTAATTTTTCCTGTATTTTAATGTTTCTTTTTTGCTAGAGATTAGAAATATAAAAATGTTCTGTAATTATATTTTCAAGCACTTTCAGCCAATTCTCTGGCCATTCTCATGGGTTTTATGTTTTTGCTGCTGTTATTTTACCCTCATGTATTGACTATAATGTAGAAATTTACATTCCTTATCTCCATAAAAAAGAAAACATTAGAATACTGAAAAAATTTAAAAAAAAAAAAAAAAAATCTTCCTTGTCGGTCATTTTCAATTAAATATTTATAGTATTTAGTTGTGATAATATTTAGTCCCATAATTGTGTTTTTTTTTGTTTTTTTTTCAGTAGTTTGACTGATAAAAGGTGTTTTGGCAAGTAGTTTTTTGTTGTAAAATGCTCAGGATAGAGAGAGAGTGTTGATAGGTTTAATGCAAAAAGATTTGTCACTTTAAATGAGCAGGTTCATGCCAACTTCGATGTTCCCATTATGATGCTGTCATGTCCTGGTTTTTTTCTTGTTTATATAGAGCTTGGTATAATTTGATATTTTGTTGTGAGAGTGGTTTTGTGAGTGGTTGTTTTTCTTTTTATTGTGCAGGTGTTTAATTTCTTTTTATTACTTTTTCATGTGAATGGGTGTCTGCTGCGGTTGACCTCTTGGTATATATGAACTTCATTTTTTTAGGTCATGGTTGAGTGTTTGCTTTCTTGTGTGTATTTGTAGGCTTTATGTGTGATTTTTTTTTTCCATTTAGTGGTTATGGTATTTTCTTTGAAGTTGGCATGAACCTGCTCAGTTAAAGTGACAAATTCTTTGCATGAAATGTGTGAGTGTAATTTATTTCTGCAACATTAGAACAAAAATCAAACTCATTTGATTATAAAGGGGGTGGGAATCAAAACTTTCTGATAATGTTGAACTGTATTTCCAAACATTTTTTTTCTCGAGTGAAGCCTTTTACTTCTTAAATTGACAAACATATATATATATATATATATATATATATATATATATATATATATATTGTTGAACAAAATTGATACTATTTATCTATACATCTGAGATGAGGTAGTATTTACATTATTTACATTGTTCAAGCTGTTGTCCTCATCTTTATTGCGACGTTTATGACATTTCAGCTGTTGTATGTTTCAGACTTCTTCAGGTGCTAGGAATTTGGAACCACTGGGGTATATCATTCATTTCATGTGTGATGCCACTTCTGGATGCTATGTAGCATTTAACTCAACTAAGTTATTTGTTTGCCACTCACAAGAGTTGAAATCACAACTCCATAACCAGTAATGTGGAGTGCTAGACAAAAAAAAAAAATCCATTAGCTTCAAAGATTGCAATAAATAAATAAAATCTGGTAAATAAAAATGGTTACTGTGATTTTTGGTTATAAGTCCCAAAAATTCATGTGTTGATGTTCTCAAGGTTATGCGACCCAATAAGTTAGTTCCAGTGACTTGACTCAAAGAGTTGAGAGTTCAATACCTGGCTACAGCAGTATTGAACAAATAAGAGCCGAGTTAATGGAAGATAACTATGTGACATTGCACATGAAATGAGAATGGCATACCCCAGCAATCGAACTAAAAGTTAAGGTTTGAAATTCCTAGCACCTAAAGAAGGCCCAAACATTGTAAATATGACAATAAAGATGAGGACAAGTCCAAATAATTGATACTGTCACTGAAACTTAAGCCGGAGACACAATGATATTGCTATCTTGTGAAATACTAAGATGTAACTCGGCTCCTATATGTGAGAGAATTGAACCTCCCACAAAAAAAAAAAAAAAAAAAAAAAATTCATTTCTGACTTTAAAAAATATGTTCCTTACAAGCAGTCAACTGAACACTGGTTAGAAAGCTAAAAATTCTTATTTCCAAGACAAAAATAAAACCTTTTTTAATACAAATATTACTTTGAATGAATTATAGAAATATTGATATGTCAAAATCATTCAATGATGTGAGGGATGTGTTTTTTTGATAAACTTGGATCCTCATAGCCGGAAGAAGTGTTATAGGGTTGGTTTTTTCCGTTGACATCAATATTTTAACTATCTTCACATCTCAACAATGTTTTAAAAGTGATCATTAGAATTGTGATAAATATAAACATGAAAGTGAATTTATATATTTTTTCACTCTTGAGATTTAAAACAAAAATATTAAACACTACATATTTATTAAATCACAAGAATAAATTTTATATTTACAACAGTCTTAAAACTAATGCATTGCAATATTTATGTATAAAATAAATATGTAAACAATTTTTTGTTCATAAATTTTTAAACATTTACTAATTAAAATGTTAACCAACTGTAAGGAAATCCTTATTTACTATTTTATAAAATTTACATCAATTAGCAAGTAGCTGATGTTTTATCAACAATCCCAATAAATAATGTAAAATTAACAATTGTGCTTATTTTTGTTGTCAATTCTCTCAAGAACAAAAAAAGTTTACTTTCATATGTTTGGGCTTTATTACAATTCTAATCATTGCTTTTTAAAACAAACATTGTCAAAGAATAAATGTAGTTGAAATAATAAAATGTCCTTATCACACTCCATTTTTTTTTGTGGGCATTAAGGTCAAAGTTTACAATGCTTTTTATGAATCTAAGTTCACTTTTTCTAAAGTTATGATATCGAGTTAACCAAATCTCCTACTGTATGTTCTTGGATTTTTGAAAGACTGATTAAATGAACAAATAGTACAGTTTGTTTTATCTGGACTCGTCTAATTATAGCAAATGTAATGAAGTTCTAATTTATTTTTTTAAACTGAAATAAAAAGCAAAACAAAGAAAAATGACATGCAAAAAAAAAAAAAAAAAAAAAAAAATAGAGAAAGAAAGAAAAAGAAAAATATTTATTGTTTTTTTTTAAAACCAACATAAAACAACAAAGTGGAATTTTTCTTTTCATGAATGAATTACTTAACATATGGAATTTTACATTTTAATATTTTTTCTTTTTTTTTTTGCTTAAAAAAAGACTTTTTGTTTTTTCTTGTTCTTTCAAATTGGTATTTTTTTTAATTCTCCAATTATTCCTTTTGTTTTGAATGCTGACATTAGCATATCTGTTCACAGTGTCCATCATCATAATTATAGAGCCTCTTAATCAAGGAGGAGGAGGGGGGAAAGGAAGAAGAAGAAAACCAACAATTTTCAATAATACTTAAGAAACTATATAAAAGTATGTAACCGAAGATATATAGTTGGTAGGTAAACAAGACAGGAAGAAAGGGGGAGGTGAGAGTAGGGATTTGACAAAAAAAAAAAAAAAAAGTCAGTTTACATAATTGGCTTAATTCTTGTCTTCTTTCCAGACATTTTCTTTGAAATAGATAAAAATCAAAATTTTTTTTCATCATCATCATCATCTACGTGATGTAACAAAGACAAACTGGCTATGTACAATAATACAGTAAATCGTGCCATCACCAGACAAAAGTACAACATTCATCACTGACTTTTTGAAAATTGTTTTTTTTTTAGTTTTATATATTAAGTTTTTTTTTTAAACCATATTATTTTCTTTCCATTTTTTTTTTTTCTTAACCAGTTATATGTTCTAGGGTCTGGCATTAAAAAAAAAAAAATCTAAAAGAAAAAGAAACAGGGTATAAGAGCAAAGAGGGTAGAGGACAAAAAGGAAAGAGAAAAGAGAGAAACAAAAACAACCAAACAAACCAGCCGGCATTTTTACATTCCAAACATAGGGATCAGCTAAGAATTTAATTTTCATTTAATTTAAAAAAAAAAAAAAAAAATTCTTTTTTGTTGCTTTTCTTAATCAAGTGGAATGATGCAGGAAGTCTCACTACTAAACACAGCCAATAATAATGACAAAACCGTACCTGATTTTGAAACTGGTTTGGTGAAAGAAATAACCTTCATTTACAATCTTATATGATATAACCATTAGGAAACCATTCACTGATATATCTGCATATAGAAAGATAGAACTCACCTTTCCTTTGGAAACAGATTG
Source organism: Ascarosepion bandense (assembly GCA_037127315.1). NCBI lineage: Eukaryota > Metazoa > Mollusca > Cephalopoda > Sepiida > Sepiidae > Ascarosepion > Ascarosepion bandense. The sequence goes on along the minus strand of JBBBDQ010002066.1, from coordinate 881,482 downwards.
TCTAGAAAATTATTTTTTTATTTTTTTTTTTTGGCCATTTGCTAAACTAGAAATGCTTTTTTTTTTTTTAGTAAGGACATATTTTACATCAACTTTCTCACTGCTCAAACAATGTCGTTAACATCTTCTCACCTTGAGATTTCATTTGTTTTTATAGTCAGCTCATATTTACACTGTCTAGATGTACATTCTTCTCACCCCCCCCCAACCAGGTGAGACACAATCTCTTTGTATGCATATGTATGTATGTATGAAAGAATGGACTATAATCCAGTATTATATTACTGTCTACTATCTCCGGAGGAGGAAATCTGAAAAATTAGAAAAGAAAAAAAAGGGGGTTGCTTACATGTTAAAGAATAAGGGAAGGAGTGAAATAAAACACATACACACAAACACCCTGCTCCTATATAAAATTACAACCATACTCAAACAAAAACATGAATGATATCTACTGGCTTAAAAGCAACAAAAAATTTTAAAATAAAGAAAAAAAGAGATAGGGAAGGAGAAGGGGGGGGGAGAGAGAAAAAGAATACCTAGGCAAGGATTGAACCGAGACTCCCTTTTTAGGTGAAACAGGTATGCATTTACCGTTTCAGCCATAGAAGAATATACAGCAAAACTGAAATGGTAAAAGCATGTCGAGCTACAATGTTTCTCTGAGAGAGAAAAAAAAAAAAAAAAAAAAAAAAAACAGAATACAGGTTTAATTTGTTTCAAGAAATATATTTAAGATTTTTAATGGTTCTAGGCCGGTTGATATTAATTCTGTAATTTCATTGTTTTAAAAAAAAAAAAAAAAAAAAGAAAAAGAAAGTGTACCTACTCACACACACACATATATATATATATATATATATATATATATATATATATATATATACACACACGTGTGTGTGTGCGCGTTAGAGAGATTGCTGGTCAGTAAGTAAAAAGTATAAAACAACAAAAATACAACTGATCTACATGAGAAGATGCTGAGGTGCATGTTAGGTCTTAGGTTATATTTTTTTGTAATTTGGTTGTCACCTCTGATTAATAATAGAATCAACACAACAACAACAACCCAAAATAATGACACAAGTCAATGATAATTATTCCACATAGCAATTTGGCAATACAATGTACATTTACACAACAACTTGCTGGTTTGTTGGTCAGTCGTTCTGCTGTTATAGCGACAGCATTAAATTTTTTTTTTCCATTTTCTCTCTAAAACACTCTTTATATACATGTATAGGTATATAATTTCTGTAATTTTTCAAAAATCTATCAAATATTTCTTTTAACAATTTAGTATTTTAAGTCATTGACTTGAGGCATTAACGAGACACGCCCCTTCACTCCCATAGCACGAAGGACACAAAATAAGCCACGCTGAGTGGGTGGAGTGAACAAAGATGCAGAAGAATCTCTTTCAGAGGTTTTTCTTTACAAATATTTTACTTTCTTTTAGGAAGATTAACCAGTGTTTCATGTAGCCATCTTGAAGAAGGGTAAAGGAGGAGAGGGGCAGTTTGTTTGTAATAGTAGTGATAATAGTGGTGGTGGTAGTAGTAGTAGTAATAGTAGAAATTAAGAGGGATGAACATTTCAATCTTGGTGTATTTCAAAGTGACCAAGTGGATGCCATCCTACTCCCACTGGAATGGTGACTGCTCAGCAGTTGTCTCCCCTTCCATAGTTTTTCTTTATCTGCATTTTTCTGTTTGTTTTATTCGTTTATTTTTCCTTTCATTTTTAGTTTCTTAAGTCATCCTAAAACTGAGACTCGAGCAGGTTACAAATTTCTTTTGGCACTGTATCTTTACTTGCTCGTACTGTCAAACGATACATCTGAAAAGAAACAGGGCAAAGAAAATTAAAGACACATAAATTAAAATGATGTGATCAATTAAGTGCATAGAAATAGAAACATTTTGAGAACAAACTAACTGAAAAAGTGCGCTCAACATAGGGCAGAATCTTTAAGCTCTTGCAGTAAGTCGTAATGAAGTAAGTGTTTGAACGCAATTTAGAATTGATTTGATTTTAGTTGGCTGGTGTTGTTCAGCCGCATATCACCACTTTCATGGATTTTTAATACTGAAATGCATCACTGGTCATTTGGTCATAAATAAATACATATATACCGTCTGTGCGTTGACATTGCTACACTATTTGAATACATCAACCAAATGCGTATGTATGTACGCAACAGCACACATATATATGTATATATGTTAAGTCCCATACAATTTGCATATAGTTAAGTTTGTGTGAGCCCCGGTGGGTGGGCACGTGTGTGTGTGTGTGTGTCTGCATACATCAGTAGGTGTACAAGTGTGTTTCTGTCTGTCACGACAAATTTTCTTCCCAATTTTCCTCCCACTTCCACAAAAACACATCAATATACGCAGCCATACATATATCCAATTTAAAAAAAAAATTAATCAGTTTGTCTGACGATTGCAAGAGCATGAAGCCCAGGGTCACAAATCCACACCTATCTAAATTAATGTATATATATATATATATATATAGAGAGAGAGAGAGAGAGATAAGAAATTAATAACACTTAACATAACAACCTTAAAAATGGCTAAAGTGACTGAAAGCACTTGGGACAATAAACAATACAAACAATTTTTACACTTCCTTATTCCCATCAAACAGAAAAACATTATAATATTAGAAAAACTAAATAAAAAAAATCCATTAAATTTTCCTTGTCTGTCATTCAATGAGGCATAATTGAAAAAAAGATTGCTGTCAAAATATTTATTATGGATTGTTTTTTTCCTATTTTAAACCGCTAGGACATGAAGTGGCTGAAAGTATGACAAAAAAAAAAAAAACTACTAAAAGAACAAAATAACGATTAACATCTTCAAGAAGTTAAATGCAAAGTTGACTGGGAAACAAGAAGTCAGAAGAGTTTCACAAGCCACAAGTGTATGTAATGTAAGAAACTATTAGCATAGAATTTATTGTTACATCTAGTCATTTCAACTGTAAAATGATGAAACCTTGCCGCCAGTCTAGTCAGTTAAGTACCATATGTGATATACATTTGGGCAATCATGTCCCAAAAGAGACATTGCTGACTGGGCAGAAGATTCTCCCACAGTAGGTTGCCATTACTTTCTGCAGTAGAATGGTTGCCAACCAAGGCTGTATAACCTAATCTGTCCTGCTATTTAACCCATAGCTGGGGGGAGAAGCAATGGATTCATACCTTTCCCAAGGGTATTTGCATGTATGTTAATGCAAGGAATTTAACTGAAATTTGAACTCAACTCCCCGATTTCTCATTCCGAGCTGATATCTACTGCACCACGGTGCACATCCAGCACAATCTAGTACTGCACTTAAATTCAAATCTAGATAGCACTGAGGAAAGTAATATTTATGTTAAAAATACAAAAATGTGGTCAGTCAGTTAAGTGCCTTACGTGATACATGCTTGGGTGATCATGTCTTGAAAGGGACGTAACTGCCTGGGCAGAAGGATTATCCTGCAGTAAGGTTGTTTTTACTTTCTGTGGTAGACTGGTTGCTAGCCAAGGCTATAGAACCCAATCTGTCCTGCTATTTAACCCATAACTGGAGGGAAGTGATAAATTAATACCTTTCCCAAGGGTATTTTGCACGTAAGTGAATGCAAGGAATTCAACTGAAATTCGAACTCTGCTCCCCGACTTGTCATCCCGAGTCGATATTCTCTTCACAACAACGCAAAATGTGGTACAAAAGCAAAATGGGTAGATGGAGAAGGCTGGTTTCCCATTTGTCTTATTGTTAAGGCACAGTTGGCCTTAATGAATATGTTAAGATGAGTTGGCTTCCTTTGACTGGACGGGTGAAAGATAGGGGTTTTGGTCATATCTGTTGGGAAACAGAGCTTTCTGAGACAGCAGAGTTGGCCATGACACCAAGTTGAGCAGGACATTTTCCAAGGCCCACTTTTGAATATCACATGTTCATCAGCTACAGTAACCATCCATCTTGTAATAAGGTTTATAAACCTTTGTTAAGAGTTATTCTCTCGTTTTATCCTTCTATTTTTCTAACAAAACTACGTCTTCATCCCATGGAAACATAACTTATCTTAAACTCAGCTAGTGATAATTATTGCTCCAAACATACCACAGTATTCCTAATACCAAAACAACACTTTCTTACCTACCATTTTTACTACAACCACCATAATTTCTTATAGCGGAAAGTTCATCAGAACAATTACCATTAAACAAAAAGCTGTGTTATAAAATTAAAAGAGGGACTGAAACTAAGATGCCAGGTCAGGATCAATAACACTGCAGATTCTTTGGATTTTATCAAGAATCTCTAAATATAGAGAAAGAGCACCTGACCAGATGTGGTAGCAATATTCAAACCAAGGATGAATGGTAGAGATCTACGATGGATTTTGGCGAGAAAAACTGTCTAGTACAACATAACTTTACCAAGAAAGTTAGTTAACTGTTTAAAGAGTTTTGACATAAGCCCCAACCATTACTGTCCTTGTGTTGCATTAAGTGCCAAGATTCAACTTCTGACCTGTGGGAAAGTGACTGAAGCCAAGATGCCAGGTCAGGATCAATGGCATTGCAGATTTTTCTTTAGATTTTATCAAGAATCTCTTAATATATAGCTGGAACACCAGATCGGATATGGCAACAATATTCAAAGCAAGGGTGAATGATAGACTTAAGAATATCTAAGATGGATTCTGGTAAGAAAAACTGTCTAGCACAACACAGTGAACTTAGCTACAAACTTAGTAATTGATTCAATATACTCTTTCCATTTCATGTGAGCTGAAGACTGTTTCATTTTTTGAAGCATATATATATATATATATATATATATATATATATATATATATTTAGTGTATCGAGGCAACAAATAATTTTCTAAACATATACTGTTAAATATAAGAGACAATGAATGTCTATGTTTAATCATGAGCCATTCTAAACGTATTTTGGCTTTAATTTCAGTTGAAAATAAAGACAAAAATTCTCCAACATTTGGATAATTTTTTATTAATTTGGTTCTAAGCTTTCGGCTCACATGAGCCATCTTCAGAGAGGTTATTAAGACGGTAATACAATAACATCCACCATCACCAACGATTTTATTTTGTGTTGACATAAAACTCCGCCAAGCAACGGCAATAGTTACCAAAAATAACAATTTTTATTTAAAATTAATTTAATTTACATTGCAACACGGAAAATTCTATGTCTTGAAATTTTACCTTGTCATCAGGCAATGTTGACTTCTTGTGAAAATGATTTACATTTGAATGTAGAAAACAATATGCTTGTTATTTAAAGAGTTAATATGGAGGCAGACAGAAACATTTAGATTTTATGTGTGTGTTTAATTTAACTAATCAGAATGAAGGTCAATTTTAAAATTTGAAAATATAGGGGAAGACAAGATTTCTTCTTTCAATCTTAACAGGGGAAGTGTTAGTCCAATGTATATTTTTCTATAAAAGTCTATTTTTATGCATATATTTCTATAAAGGTGTTGTTTTATACTTTCATAGTTTTTTGACACCGGTTTGGGGGTCAATTATTTGCCCATAGCTGGGACCCTAACTGGTGCTACCACTCCGAGTAAGGGTGGATCTGGGAACAACAGCAATTAAGAGGTGGTCCCATGTTGCAGTTTACCGTCATGCCCAGAACCAAAGCCAAAGTTGCATCAGCAAAAGATTATGGTGACTGTATGGCGGTCTGCAATTGATATTATCCACTACATCTTTCTGGAAGCCAATCAGAGCATTAATGCTGGGCAATCAACTGCAATCAACTTTATGAAATGCATGCACAGCTGCAAACAATGAGACCTGCATTAGTGAAAAAACATGGTCCAATTCCGCTCTATGATAATGCACCGCCACATGTTGCAAAAACTCACAGAATTTGGATACGAGAGTTTACCACATCCTCCATATTCTTCTGATTATAATTTTTTAAGCACGAATCACATGTTTAAATGGTAAAATTTTTAGGACAAACCAGAGGTGGAATCAGCTTTCAAAGATTTCACTGCAATAGAGCCAATAACTTTATCAACAAGGAATAAATAACCTCGTAGATTGATGGCAGAGGTGAATAGATGCGCAAGGCTCGTATTGTGATTAATTTCAACAATTTTACAGTTAATTTTTCAAGAATAAAATTAAGTTTATGAAATCAGCCATTATTTTTGTAATAACCTAATATAACATCTCATCACAACTCGCCATTTATTCTCCCATTTCACATATTGTTATTCTACAATTCCTTTATACATATCCAAAATATGTAAGGTAAAAACAAGGAAAAACTTCAAGAACATACATGAAACAGTCTCATGGATTGTAACTGCGGAAGTACATTTACTTCTGATTGCGAGTCCAACATTTTAGTTCTAGTATTGTATATATTCAGACGTGATGCTGATCTAGGTTTTCTTAAAAATATTTTGTGACTAGTGATTTTAAACCTCTGTAACTATCTTTTTGCAACAAAACAAGTATTCTTTTAAACATGTACCTAAGTAATTAAAAATGATAATCAGAAAAATATGGAATAAGAAAACAAATACTTTCATGGATTCTGCTCCGATGAACTTAGCTCATTGGTGCCCCCTATATATGAATTTACTCAAGCAACAAGATTAGCAACTAGGTCCGACCCTTTTACTGTGAAACCAATAAAATGTAAACAAATTCTACTCCAGCAGCATTTTTTCTCTCGCACTTCTCGCCTGTGGAATTCCCTTCCATTTACTTGCTTCTCTGACAGCTACAATCTCCAAGAATATAAATGTAAAGTCAATAGTCTTCTATCGCACTAACCTGCATCCTCTCTATAATATGCTTCTTTCTCCGTCCACTCCACTTTCATCAGTATTATCATTCTTCTCTTATCCACTTCCTGACAGCCCCTATAACCTGTCACTTTCTCATAACTTTGCTCCTATGTAACCCCCTGCAAAACAGTGGCAGTAAAATGCCTTGCTTGAAGGCGATATGATTATTAAAAAAAAAAACTAATTTAAAGCACTAATGTTAGAATACTTTCAACCAGGGGTCGGCAACCCCCGGCCCCTGTGCTGCGTCTGGTCCGCGAAGATGTCATGCACTCCAACTGAACACTTCGACACTAATTATCTAGCTGATTTTCTGAGAAAGTGGCAAAGAAATTATCAGAGTTCAACGACTTGCAATACCGCGATTTTTTTAAATCAAAATTTAATTTCAAATTCACTGCTGACTTTAAGAAATATATTTCAGCAAGCGGAAAATATAAAGGTCTGTTGAATAATGTGAAAATGATGGCACCATTATTTGGAAGAATATATGCTAGATAATGTAACAAGGAAGTTAGAAGCATTTTTCACCTCAAAAGCCTTGGGTCATGACTAAAATAGTCACCTTAGTAACTGTAGTAGTAATGGGTCATTCAGTCAGAGATCTACCACTCCAGAAAGGAGAGTAGTATGAATTAGGTCACTGGGTCAGGTTCTACTCTTCCCAAAAAGAGATTAAATAGCCTGGTAACTATGGTTACAGAGAAAAGAAAGAAATAACCAGAGAAAGAGAGGGCCAATGAATATAGGCCCCTGTTTCTATATAAGAGAAGAAATAATAGAAAACCCTAGAGTTGTTGGGCTACCGACCAGGCATGACCTCTCTCCGGCTATTCATTCAAGAAGTCGAAAGAACTTTCCATCAAGCTACCAGCTGAAATCCTCCACGCGAAGACCTTCCTCAAAAATACACCACGTGCTGCTGTGAGAGGTAAAGATTGTTTTGTTAATCATTCTGACCAAACCCTAGCTGTGTATAGTTTTATATATATAATCTTTAGCTGAGTTGAATGACCCTTTTCCATTCCACCTAAATTTCCTCCAAACATCTTCCTTGTTAGACTCACCTCTTATTTTCCAGTGAATATTGTGTGAAACTAGTACGAAGTTGAATCCGTTCTAGTGTTCGTTATATTATAGTTCTGTCACCTTATTCCTGTGTGTTTGCTGAATATTTTTGTGTGTTATAATAAATTTCCTTTCCGTATAAAATTATCTTGCGTTATAGTTTAATTCACTCCCTTCAGCATTATTCCAACTAAAATTGTATTTGTATATGTTGCTGACCCAAACGGGTTCATAACAACAACCTTTATACAAAAAAGAAATATATTAAAAATCATTTAAGTACAAGGTTGGGTAGGAACCACTTGGATGAAGTTTTGTTCCTGTCATCAACAAATACATCAACTGATGTTGATAAATTGTCAAACACTAAAGAGAAACAAATGTCTTATTAGATAATTTGCCATTTCAAACTGTATTTTGTTGTTTTAACGAATCTGCATTTTTTGTTGAGTGTGCTAGTTGTTATCCTTGCAATAAAATAAAGAACCTTGTTTAAATAATATAACATTAACTTCATTGTTATTTCTTTAAACGTCCAGATGATGACGAACTTCTGGATATAGCGGTCTGAGGTAGAAACAATTTATTACAGTACATTAATTATAATGGCTCTCCTTTGAGACTTTGCATAGTTGTCTGGCCCACTCTCTCCAAATGGTTGCTGATCCCTGCTTTAAACACTTAAAAGTATAGAAAATCAAAAGCCTGAAAAATTTATATATGCACATTATATATATGCTCCAATGAACTTAGTGCCCTGGTGCCCCCTATAAATGAATTTATTCGAGCCACAAGATTAGCAAATAGGTTCCACCCTTCTACTGTGAAACTAATAAAATGTAAATGCAAATTCTATTCCAGCAGCTTCTTTTCTCGCACCTCTCACCTATGGAATTCCCTTCCATTTACTTGCTTCCCTAACAACTACAATCTCCAAGAATTTAAATGTAAAGTCAATAGTCATCTCCTATCTCACTAACCTGCAAACTCTCTCTCTCATACTCCTTTCTCCATCCACTTCACTCTCATCAGCATTCTCATCCCTCTTTTACCCACTTCCTGACACCCCCTATAACCTGTTACTCTTTCTCATAACTTTCCTTCCATGTAACGCCCTGCAAAACAGTGGCAATAAAAAGCTTTGCTTGGGACGATATGATTATAAAAAAAAGTGATCTATCTCACTAACCTGCATCCTCTCTCTCATGCTCCTTTCTCCGCCTACCTTACTCTCATCAGTATTCTCATCCTCCTCTTACCCACTTCCTGACACCCCCTATAACCTATCACTCCTTCTCATAACTTTCCTTCCATGTAACGCCCTGCAAAACAGTGGCAATAAAATGCCTTACTTGGGACGATATGATTATATAAAAATAAAAGTGACTGCAAAAATGGAATTAAGAAAATATGTGCACATAAGTACGTTAAGAACTAAGTCTGTAATACATACTTGAGCCTGTAGGTTCGGTTCTAACCGTACTAAGCAACCAATCTGTTGATTTCTGGTATGCAAAATACCAGCCGATACATAATTATCTTTGTTTGGGTCGATTCCTTCCAAGACACTCAAACTGAAACCAAGGATCTGAAAAGACAAAAATAATCAAATTCTTGAATTATTTTTTTTTTATATAGGAGAATTATTAAATAACAAGTGTAATCCTGCTGTCAAAAATGACAGCAACATATTCAAGAAAATTATTAGCTGTTTTCTCACAGCTTATACCCGCTGAGCTTGACAGGAGGAAAGGTATATATAATTAAATTTGTTTTTGTTTTTTTTATTTAAAATTAATATAGTTTACATTGAGACCCAGAAATTTGTATGTTTCAAGATTATTACCTCGTCATCAGGCAATGTTTAGTTTATCGTTGCGAAAATGCTTTTCATTTGAATATCAGAAACAATATGTTTGTTATTTATGGATATGGGAAGATAGAAAAAATTTGTGTGTTCAATTTAACTAATCAAAAAGATCCATTTTAAATTTGAAAAAAGGTTATATCTTTGGAAAATACATGATTTCTTCTTTCACTCTTAACGGCAAGAGTGTCAGTCAATCAAAACCCCTTTCTAGAATGCATTTCTGTTGATGTATCCATTATTGTTACAAAATTATTATCTTAGTTTTATCTATATCCCATCCTTTTCTAAAAGGAAAAGGAAAAAAAACATTTTATATCTTTGATCTGACTTAAAAAGACCTTTGAGTGTAATTATACTATTTTTATTTTGATTAAGAATGCATTTTATTCTATTAGGACCAAAATGAAAAATTTTATCTATGTATAACAGTAGATAGTCAAAAGTTGATAAACACATTAAGTACGTAGACTTCTGAGAACATTTCCTTTTTTATTTTTTTTTACTTTTTTTCGTTATAGTTATTTTCATTTTATATATATATATATATATATATATATATATATGATAAAATAAATAGGAAACATTCATCAATCTAACATGTTTCACTTTTATTAAAGCTTCATAGAATTTGACTTTTTAAAACCAATGTTACAATAATTTGTGGCATTTCAAATTCTAGAAGAGACAATGCATCCATCTAGTTTCAAGAAATTAATGGATTCTAAGCTTACCTGAAAAGCTGTAAATATTGCTTTATGCTTAATGTTTATAATATAGTCAAATTCACAAGAAACATGATTAACCAATAAAAATCGAACACAAAGATAAAAATACCAGAATTTCTTCTTTTCCTCAATATCTCATTGTCAGATGAAGCCTTAAAAAAAATGTGAAACATGTTTGATCGATAAACATTTATTTAATTTTTATCCTATATATGCATACATACACATTTTTTTTCATTTATAAACAAGTTATTACATAACCCAGCTTTCTACCATCTGGTGTTTTCAGGTGATTTACAATGTAATATGATAGAAAGCTGGGTTATGTAATCAGTTTTATATAAATGAAAAATTTTCAAAAGTTCTACAATATAGTTGTATTAACACTTTAATACAACTGTGCATTGGTCTAATTCAATTATGGCCAAAAACTAAGTAATTATATATATATATATATATATATATACTAGCAGTATAGCCCAGCGTTGCCTGGGTTTAACGAAAGCTTTAAAACCAATCTATGGTTCTGAAGCACATATATATATATATACATTTGAATAAATAAAAATATTGGCATACTCGATTTACAATTCATGACAACCTTCTCTTAAGAAACACCAATACCTAAAATAATAATTCAAATCAAAAAATGGTCATTTCATAACATGATGATTGCTTATTGCATGAAACTCCAAGTCATGCTTAAAACATAGGAGTGTGTATATGTATGTGCGTATATATATATATATATATATGAGACACACACAAACAACTGGGTACAGGTTTAATTTAATTATGACCAAAAAATAATTATATATATATATATATATATATATATATATAGAATGCAAGTCAAAATCAAAAAACTATAAATAGTAAAACAAAGTGAAAAAATAGGAATCGTATTCACAGAAGGCTCTGTACTTAAGGTGTGTTTATCAACTTCTGACTTCAAGGCAAGAAAGAACAAAAACGTGTGGATAAGACTGAAAATTAACTTTTTATTGGTTAGGAAGAAATCCCAGCATGCATCTGTAGAATCTGTTTATAAATTTGGAGAGGGGGGAGGTTTTTAACAGTCAATCCAACTCCAATTATAACCAACAAACATGATTGAGTTTATATCAACAAACCTATAGAGAAAAACCTCTCTCTTAGCAGTAACTTTATTAATCACAATAGTATAATAAACCCGAGTAAATTAATTGAAACAAAACAATGTCTTCCTAGGATCTTTCACACTTTATCTGATCACGTATACATCATCTCTTGTTGGTGTTTTTCTCCCCTGACCAATTTCCTTTATGTTTCAGGCTGATGGATCCAGTTTGTTTCTTTGCCTTGATGACACGACTGACAGTTGAAATGCTGACACCAACAATGACTGCTATCTCTCTGTAAGGCTTTCCACTATGTGCAGCGTTACAATTTTCATACACTTCAAGAGTAACATCCATTGCAGACAATGGCTGTAGGACAACTAATTGACAGTTGAGACAATAATGTCTGGATGTGATAAAAATCTGATGCAATCACAGATGATGCAATATTTTTTCAAGACAAAACAAATTTCACCATAAACCCTGAAATTAAATTCATATTACTGCACACCACAGCAAATGACCTAATCTGAGGAAAAAATAGAAATCGATTACACCCTGTCACTCCAGTGGGTTTGAAACTGACCGTATGGTGAAAGAAAAAACTAAAGCAGTTGTTTCAATTAATTTGCACAAGGGTGTATGCCAAAATTTAAGCAAACAAAAACAAAAATGTGATTTTTTTTTTTTTTACCTTAGCCTTTGTTTGTTCTGCATCCATTGGATGTTGTGCCCTGAATATTTTCTGAGACTCTTGTTGTGGGCTAGAAAGAAGAAAAAAAAAAGAACCAATAGAGCAAAACACTACCAAGAAATAAGAAAAAAAAATAAAGAAACCGTCAATGCAAGCAAAAATTTACCCTCATCAGAATATTTATTTTTCAATAATGTTCCGCCTGTAAAAGGCCCAAGAGCTGCTCGAGGGTTACAGAGTAAGAGGTACAGTTTATGGAGATATGTAGAGATAATGATTAACCGTAGACTTGAACAGGTTAAGATTAGAGTGATCGGGGAAGCATCCCCTTGAGAGTTGTTCCACAAAGTTGCAGTCTGAGTAGAATTTACATCTTACCAATGAAATAGGAAAGGAATGAGGGTTGTTCACTACAATGTATATAGCATGGCGGGTCTTAACCATGAAGGTTAGAACAGGTGGAACTTATTAATATAACTTGTCTGAACATGGAAATAGAGAGTAGAAAGAGTCTTAGAAAAATACAACCTTGAAGATTTAAAACCAGATTGGGGTTGCAAGAGAACAGTGAAAAGTTCTTGGCACAACCCAGTTCCCAAAAACCTGATCAAATAACATCAGATTTTCAGGATGGGATGGAATGGTGCCTTAGTCCTCTCCCCCAATCAAAGTACCCCTATCAGGAATTCAAATATCTTATTTCTCTTACTTTTCAAAACAATCTGCAAAGCTTTCTTGTTTTGAGATCATTGTTAGTTATTGTTATGGGTTAAGTGTAACAAAAGAAAAAAAGATTGATTAACCAAAGTTCAGAGATAAATTCACAGACAAATAATTTACAAAAACATTAAAATATTGACAAATATACAGTTTTTTCATTCAAAAAGAAAAACAGAGTTCACTACTGGCAGGCAAAGTGTTCCGAAGGGGAAGGAAGAGCCAAATATCTTTACCCAGTTAAGATAGCAAAGAAGTTTAAGTGCTATACTTTTTGGAAATCCTCAAATGTGTATATAAAGAATAATTATTAGTTTGGTCAATGAAAGTCAAAAATATATATTTACTCATATAGTTCCATGAAGTTCTCTTTCAAGTTTTAGTTGGTCGGCAACTTTTCTTAGAGATTCTTTCGGCTGGATATAAATGATATTGTCAGCAAATCTTTTTAACAACTAACTACTCTCTTCCCAAAACCTATTTTTATAGGGGCTAACACCTAATTTGCATATTCTAGAATCCTTTAAAATTCTCTCGATTTTACTGGAACATTCTGGCATCTTCCAAACATTCTAATTTCCTTATTTTTACGACTACTTCATGAATTAAAACTTTTTTGTAATAACAAGTAGGACTCAACTACAACTTTTTAGATATTATGATAATTATTTTTATATATAAATACATCCTCATGACAGTTATCTCGACAGATTCTTCTTAATATTGTATTGGAAATAAATCAGAAGTTGCAGGAAGCCGATATACTTTAGAAATTCAAAAGAAAAACGGCACAGACACAATGTGCAATGCAGGAAAAATTAATATATGAGAAACATACAAAGCAATGAGTGTACGTGTGGAGTAGTAATGGTTAACAGCATGGATTGAGAAATCGGAATGCCAAGTTCTAATTCCAGTCATGCTCTTTCTCTCTCTCTTACTCACACACATCTCAATCAGTTAAATGCTATACGTGATAATTTTATAATCCAAGATACTGGCATTTAAAGTGTGTGTGTTTTTTATTTAACTGTTTAAACATTATTTTTTTTAAACAAATTAAAAATATGCCGCAGTTGATCCATTTTGTTTACATTAGGATATGAAAACAGAACAGATATAAATTCTTAAAAAAGGATTTTTAAAAACATTTTTTCAGGCTTTGTTTGATTCTCTAGTCAAATACAAGTATCCATTAAAAATAATGTTTAAACAAATAAACCAAAAGTACGTCAGAATTAATCCATTTCATGTGTGTGCGTGTGTGTGTGTGTGTGTGTGTGTGTGTGTGTGTGTGTATGTACAAGGCGCAGTGAAGTAATGGTTAGCAGCTTCGATTGAGGAATCAGAGAGCCGAGTTTATTACAGTCACTTATATACTAATACCCTTGGAAATTGGATTGAATCAATTTATTCTCCCCACAGCTATGGGTAAAATAGTAAGACAGACTGGGTATTGGTTGCACTATCCTAAACTCGTGCATACATGCTGCGGACTGTTTGTCAATTTAAATTCCTGCTGAAATACCTACCATGGATTACACGTCCAATGAACACAACCTAAGATACATTTGGTCAGCTCTCATTCGGATGGGGCAACAGGTACAGATATAAGAAAAATATAGCAAGCTGAAGACATACTTGAATTTTCTGATAAACATCTCTTCCCATGGAGTGTAATAATGTTCACCTATCTCACACTTGATATAAATCTAAGGAAAATTAATAATACTGCCTCTTAGCACATGCTTAATGTTTCCCCAGTTCTTTTACTTACCCACAAAGAGCTTTCCACCTTGCAAAAAAGGTACTAGAGTCCATTTCTACAGATTCTATAAACTTGTTCACTGTCACAGGGAGCTTCAGACTGATTTTTTGCTGGGCACCACTGTACCTGTTGACAAAACAAAAACAATAAAAAACATTCATTACCAGACACAAAATATATATCGTTTGGCCGAGAAACCTAGGCCGCAGCCATTAGGTTGTAAATATAGTGCATGCGGTTTCAAACTCCATCCAGCTCAACTCATATATATATATATATATATATATATCTATCCCTGTCAGCTACAATCTCCAAGAATTTAAATGTAAATCAAGTCATCTCCTATCTCACTAACCTGCATCCTCTCTCATGCTCCTTTCTCTGTCCACTCCACTCATCAGTATTCTCATTCTTCTCTTACCCACTTCCTGACACCCCCTATAACCTGTCACTCTTTCTCCTAACTTTCCTCCTATGTAACCCCCTGCAAAACAGTGGCAGTAAAATGCCTTGGTTGGAGCGATATGATTATAAAAAAATATATCTGTAAATTCAGATAAAATTTAGAGAGGAAATAGCCGTTTTCACCATGACATTTTAAGACATGCATTCTCAGCCACATATAAACAAAGAATAAGGAAAAATTCTAAGCTCAGAGGTTTGCTCTAGTAAAGGAAGGGGTTGGGAGATATTTGTTTTTATAGAGTTAAGCATATATGTGTTAATGTATTGAGGTTAAAAATAAAATCCAGTCTTTTGATTTGCTCGGATAATTTTGAAATCAAAACAAGCCTTAGTTATTTATAACTTAGTGTTTAGATCTTTCCTCCTATTAGCTTAGACAGAAAGATCTACCCCTTTGAGTGACTAGGATAACATCAAAGTTGTTCTTTGATTATATAAATCATAATTACGCATTTAAGTTTGAGTTTAGATCTTTCCTCTTTTCGTTTCAGGAATATTTATGTGACTAAATGCTTATAAAATATGGAGATATCTGTGTCTGGAAAGCCTGTTTACTTAATTTCAAGCATGGATTTTCACCTCAAAGATTTTGGATGCTCAGGATGGCTCAATACAAATTATATAATAACCGTTCTACATTCATCAACTCTGTAAAGTGTTAAAATTTTGACCAATTGGGTTCCACACAACCTGACCAGTTGTCAACTTAGTTAATGTCGGTCATTAAAAACAAGACCACCTACTAATCTATATTTGGAAAGGATAGTCATAAGTAATGAAAAGTAGGTCCTCCATAATCATATTTGACAAAAGAGACAAAGGTTACAAGCTAAAAAAAAGCCTGTGCCTTTAGTAAAATCAAAATGAGAATCCAAGAAAGTAATGCTCTGATTTTGGTGAATTAAGCAGTGCATGTGTCGATTATGAAATGTTGAACTATAATGAAAGTCAATATTCAAAAAATACATTTAGCATCAATTTTCATTAAAAACGAGTTCCATTGATCAATTACAAAATTAGTTTGTATTTTTGCTAAATACCACATGTAGTTAAAAACATGCGGGAAAAGATTTTACAAGTTTTACTTCATCCATCCTACTTTCCTAACTTTCTTCTGTTGAATTCTCACCTTTTCAAATCTTTACAGAATTTGTATTTTTGCTGAAGACCACATGTAGCTAAACACATGTGTGAAAAGATTTTACAAGTTTTACTTCATCCATCCTACTTTCCTAACTTTCTTCTCTTGAATTCTCACCTTTTCAAATCTTTACAGCTTTCCCTAGACAGGCAATGCTATGACATTCATGAGGAGATTGAAAAGAAAAGCAGAAAAAGAAGTTTATACCTGACACATTGGTAACTTACCTGTTCAATTTGACCATGTCATTGAAAATAAGAGACAGTATTACACTGAAGTGAATTTGTATTAAGTCATTTAATAGGAGTCAATTATATGTGTCCAGTAAAAAGTGACAGGAGTTTCTTTTTAACCAATTACACTAGCTGTAGTCATATTAAAGTTGAGCTGTCATGAGAAACTGCATTAAAATGAATAATCATACCAACTTACAGGAATTTTATATGAATGATTGGTGAATCTGAAAACTCTTGAACAGCTTCTATGTTGAAGATCTGTTGGACCTGAGCTCCACCTTCAATTACGGTACCAACTGGTTTCGGCTGAATATTCAACTGTAGTCAGGGTTAAAGAAATCAACAACTTTGTAAAAAATGAAAGATGTTAATACACATTAGACAAGGGGGCTGATATTCATCTAATGAGGGTTCTAACGGCTGAGATTACTTTTGTTTTCAACCAAAGTGATAAAGCCACTAGGATGTGGGTGATAGTCACACAGAGTGAAAGAGAAAACTTTAGGAAGAAGGAATAACTAAAAGGACAAAACAGAACAGGATTCAGAAATAGAAAAGATGTTGATTCTCATTGCATTACACATTTCAATGATTGTAGGTGGCAGAGAAGAAAAAAATCAGAAGGGAGTTCCACAGGTAAGAAGTGCGAGAAAGAAACTATTAGAAGAAAACTGGCAGTTTCATCTACATAGTTCAACAGTAAAATGGTAAGACAGTTGCCAATCTAGTACCATGCCAAAATTTATGAAGAGTCACTAAAGAGAACAGCTCATTAGCACAATTGGCATCTGGCAAAGCGCTACACCCATCTGGCATCAAGCAGAGAGTGCGGAAGCTACACCCATCGGGCAGAGAGCACATGTTCTGCACTGATCGAATGTTGGGCAGAAAGCACAGGCACCATGCTGATCCAATGTTAGCCAGAGTGCCAGTGATTCAAGAAACATGGCCAAGAGCCTTTTCTTTTATGGATAGCATATATATTCACATACATATATCCCGTGGCTGATTAGTTGTAGGGACACTTGTGTTATGCAGCTGCAGAAGTGGTGTATCTTTGGTAACATAGCTTGACGAAGTTCAACCCTCTCCAGGCTGCTTTGAATTCAGAGTTTTCCTTTTCCTAGAATGGTTGCCACCCAGTGTTACAAGACCCAGTCTGTCCTGCTATTTACTCATAGCTGGAGGAGAAGAGATGTATTCATACCTTTTCTATGGGTATTATAATATGTAAGTAAATGTAATGAATTCAACTGAAATTTGATCTTGGCTTTCTAATTCCTCAATCTGAGCCACCTCCATTATTTCACTGAGCCTTCAATATTTATAAATTTAATAATAAATAAGAATGATGTATGGTATTTAGGATGGCATTGATAAACTAATTGGAAATAATTTATTTTTGTTGTTGTTTTCTTTTTTTTACACTGATGAAAACCTTTAAAATGCTTTGTTTTAAATTGGCTTCATATACAGTACTTAATATCTAGTGGGGAAAAAAGTTCATACACTTTCTAAATAAAGTGAATGTTCTACAATCACAAGAAATTTTAAACATTACAGAATTGACATTAGTTTGTTAGACATGTGAAAAATAAAAATGTAAATTAATTTTTGTAAAATATTTGAATATAGTTTTTTTTTTTTTTTAACCAAAATCAAATCATTTGTAAACATTTCTAAAATTAACGTAAGACATGGTGAAATTTACCATTAAAAACAAACTTTAAATAACAAGGAAAAAAAAAGGATATGATTGTCAAGTGGTGCAGGACATTCTACTTCAACAGAAAAGGCTGTGAAATGGAATGACGTTTTGTTGCCATAGAACATTCCTAATCGACAGAGATTTTGTCGGTATTCAGATTTAACACCAATTTGCAAAATGTCATTCTCGAAAAGCACTCCATTGTTTTTGCACACAAACCTACAAAGAGAAAAGACCAAAACAAACTTTTTGCAAATATTTTTTATAAACAATAAGAAACATCTCTGCTTTTATACATACAACAGAATTTATTAAATTAGAATAATTATTGAAGAGGATAATCTTGCTTTTGATTTTTGTTAGATATTTACTTTGATTTTTTTGTTTTTTATTATTGTTCACTTCTTTGATTGCTGCAAGTTATTATAGAAAAGCTCTCTGGATTCTTTAGGTGTAATAGTTGATATTGGATATTTTAGATCTTGATTGCATTATTTTGTCCCTGTGAAGCAGTTTCTTGTTTATTTCAGATGAAATTGAAGACAAAACTCAGGAAGTGATAACCACAATTTAACAGTCAATATTTATATCCTTTCTGCCACCATCTCATAGGGCATTAATGGTAGGAAGATTGAATCCGAAATCCAACCTTAAACAGTTGGAAGATTTTTTTGATCATCATAGCATGTTATTGGCATGACATTTCAACCAAGTATCTTCTGGCCATCTTCAGGTATCCATAGTTTGGCTGATATGGGATATCTAATATGCATCAAATATATTAAAATACCTGAATCAGGTTGCAAAATAATAGTGTTTATCAGAAACGAACAAGAAACAGCTTAAAAAAAAGACAGAATAGCACATAAATCAACAAATATCAGCCAAACTAATTCACACCTAATGATGGCCAGGATATTTAGTCGAAGCATCATGCCTATAACAAAATCAATAATAGAGAACAATAGTTCAAATCGAGAAAACTAAAATATAAGCATTTATATGACAAATAATAAAGAAAATTTTTAAAGAATAACTGTCATGTTTATACAAGGTGCAATGGGTAAACTGTCGCCATTTTATATTTTTAATCTTGCACAAGTGTCTTACTTGTTTTTGATCTTGTCGACTGCACAGTAGAGTCAGTTAGGCACCGTCTGTGAGAAAAAGAGCACCATGACACAATACAATCTGCCAGAAATTTAGAAACGGCATGCTGTACTACTTGGCATTTGTGCCAGAATCGACAATATGAACATTTCAGAGTGATTGGGTGTCAATCTGAGGACAGTGCAGAGGATTCGCAAAGAGTTTGATGAGTCTAATGGTGATTATGAAGGTGTTTGGATTTAGCACTAGTGATGGTGATATTGTGCCTCCATTTATGTTCCCACAGAACCACAGACTCAACACGAATGACTACATCAAATGCCTATAAGAGGTAGTGCTGAAATGGGTCAACAGGGGGGCTGCTGGAAGACCCTATATCTGGCAACAGGACTCTCCATCATGCCAAAAAAGCAGGAGAACCCAGTCATAGTTGTGTGACAATTTCTACAACCACATCACTCCTTACAGCTAGCCAAGTGACTCTCATGGCTGCAGTTAAGCAAAAGGCAAACAGAAATCCTTTTAACACCAAAAATACACCGAAGGCAAGGATTATGGAAGTATTCATGAACTTAAACAAGGAGACAGTCCAGATGAGATGCAGGAGATTCCGAAGCCATATGGAGACTGTGTTTAAAGCAAATGGCGATTTTATTGAATAAATTTACTCTTTAGTATTCCATGATATTTTTGTATAATTTTTGTAAATATATCTATTAAAACAAGATGTCAATATTAATTTCATTTTTGTGTAATTTAGATGACAAATTATCCATCGCACCTGATACATTGAAATGAATTTATTTCATGTCTTTACAACTTTTGTACATCTTACATAATCATTTTGAATGTAATTTAAATTGTAGGATACAAAATGAAATCATAATTTGTATAATTTAAAATCAAATCAAACTGTATAGTGTAATGACAATCAGTCAGTCAGTCAGTCAGTCAGTCAAGTGCCATACGTGATACACGCTTCGGTGATCAGGTCTCGAAAGAGACATGACTGACCGGGCAGAAGATTATCCCGCAGTAGGTTGCCATTGCTTTCTGCGGTAGACTGGTTGCCGACCAAGGCTATAGAACCCAGTCTGTCCTATTATTTAACCCATAACTGGAGGGAAGAGACGGATTAATACCTTTCCCAAGGGTATTTGCGCACAAGTGAATGCAAGGAATACAACTGGAATTCGAACTCAGTCCCCCGATTTCTCATTCCGAGCCAATATCCATTGCACCACAATGCACATCCTAACGTAATGACAATAGTAAATATATAACACCACAACTTTCAATTTGCGTACTTAATAAAATTATTATCTTGAATGCATATGTCTAACACAATGGTTAATATTCAGGTATTTTGTCATGTTAAATATCAATGACAAAGGTAAGTAAAACGTTAGAAAAATTATGATTTTTTTCCTGCAATTAATTTTGAGTTTGTTAAATGAGGTGCATTTAATGCTAGCTATGTTTAACAGGATCCATTTCATAACCAACATCTGGAATAATCACATGGGCTAAAAAATAAAATAGATAAACAAAACGGCATACTTTTTATAACTTTCATCAGCTCCCATAGTGAGTCCAGAAGACTCTAGGCCATTGGAAGAGGCAGGAGGAAAATTATCAGCAAATACGTCAACAAGCAAGCCACTGGCAGTTGTTGGTTTACTTCCTAAAGTCGTCCCCAGACCCAAAAGATCCACAGAGGCACCAGTGTTACTTGGAGTAGAATGCTGAAATTGAGAAAGAGAAAAAAAAAAAAGTGTGTAAAATCATAAGAAAAGTGGAGGATGAAAAGAAATATAAAAAAAAAACCCTTCACAGTCTGAATCACACAAATGAACAAAATAATCATGTAGAAAAGAAAACGTTTCTGTTCCTTGCAGTTGACATTCCGATAGAGCTTTTAATGAAAAGCTGACACACCTGAATTGACATCTTCCTTATTTAAAAGACGTACAGGCACTAATAAAAATTTATAGTGAGACTTTAATTGGAGTAGATAGACTAATCTATCACCCGGTTCACACTCCACCCACGTCTATTGAACAGGTTAAGAGGCTTGTCCCTTGTTCCCTATTTAGGATGTGGTTTCCGGCTTTCTCTTTTCCAATCTTCACTATTATGTAGCCCCCTGCACATCAGTAGTGTTACCACCTTGCTTGGGGTGATACGATTAAAAAAAAAAACAAAAAAAAAAAACCAACAACAAATGATCATCTCATGTAGGATGGAAAAAAGAATAAAATAATCCAGCCAACGGATTAACTTATCCTCTGGCAGAGTGAGGCTATCTTGATGAATAAATTTGCCAACCAAATTTATGCATTTCTAACATAAACAAACTTGTGTTATTGAAAATCAAAGGCCATTGTGATGGTTTCTCCAGGATACAGGAGCTCGTTAGCGAACAATATCTCCTATGTTCCCTATCTATTAGGTCGGTGCAAAAGTTTTTGCTGGTTTGTAAAAGGGGCATTTTAAAATCATTGTAATTTATTTTATGCATGTTGTTATTACTTAAACATATCACCATGATTAATTTATAACCTTTTCTTTTAGATTATCAAAACATCATTCATATTTTTCTGCAATATTCTCACCCATGTTCTTTCCATATAAAGAACACATTAGGCATGTTCTACTCTATGAGCTTCACAGAGGTTCCAATGCAAATGTAAGATGTTTCGTGTTGCGAATCTTTGCTTTCACATCTTCAGACACCATTTATGGGTAGGCTTGTCACAGGTGATGAGAAGTCGATTCTCTACTATAAAGTTAAATGTCAGCAATTGTAAATAAATCGAGAAAGATCAGTTCAACAACTGAGAGGAGGACTTCATCCCAAAAAGATCATGTTGAGCATATGGTGGGGTATTGAAGGGATCATCCATTACAAACTTTTAAACAACAGTCAAACCATTACTGCTAGTCTCTTTTGTGATCAACTTCATCGTTTGACCCAAAAACAACCTTTAGTCAACAGAAAGAGAGTCATCTTCCATCATGATAATGCTCGTCCTCACACAGCACTACCGTCACTATATAACAACAAGAAAGTCCTCTCGCTACCCACCATGTTTGTTGTGATGTCAGCAAGTGTAGTCAATTGAGACGCCATAATACATTCAGAAGCTTGTTCTACAAACACACTGTTTTTCACTTCACTAATCTTATTATTATAGCGAAGGTCACAGCAATACTGACCAAAGATCTCCAAAGAGAATTTGGTTGGGAAATCTTGTCCCATCCTGCATGTTCTCCTGACCTAGCTCCCTCGGATTATCACTTATTTCAAGAATTACAAAACCATTTAGATGGCCTTAGGTTAACATCACAAGAGAAGATTGAATATGAGTTAGATTCATATTTCACATCAAAATCTAACGAATTTTACAAGTGAGGTATTTATAAGCTCGTTGACAGATGGAATCAAGTTATAGAGAGCAAAGTTCATTATTGTTATGAATAAAGATTTTCATAAACACAGTTTTCATTTTCAAGATAAAATTTTAAAATCGGCAAAACTTTTGCACCCGTCTTATATATATATATATATATATATATATATATATATATGGATCAAATACATTTTGGAATTCAACAATGATAGGATATGGAACAAATAGAAAATGTTTAAGTCTAACAGGTTTCACTTTTATTAAAGCTTCAAAGAAACTTCAATAAAGTCAAATATTTTCTATATTTTCTTTATCCTATCATGTGCGAGTAAAACTTTAGAGATAACTAAAAAAATATTTCTGTAAAGGACTATATGAATAACATTACAAATAAGCAGACATGTTTCATTTTTTAAGATTAAAACATGTCAACTAAAATAAGTTTTCCTTTTGTCTGTATTCATGATATATATATATATATATATATATATATATACATACATACAAGTATAGGGTAGGTACGGATGGAATCTATATATATAAAAGGCAATCTGAGTGTGTGACTAATCCTTGCACACCTACATTTTTTAAGTTCTGCCATTCAAACATTCTAGGGACACATCTACAGGGAAGCCAGGTCAACATATGCTTTTTGAGTTTAAGTTCAGCAATTTTCCCTTTCGCACTTTTTGGCCAATCGAGCCGATTGTTTACATTAGCCCTGTAAAACATCTAAAATCTAAGATGGTTGCTAGATAGCGTCACATAAATCAAATAATGTGTCAATCGTGACTAAAAAAGTGTCAATGGTTAATTTTTAATTATTTAAGTATTTTTTTTTTAAATTTAATATTTCATACTTCAGAAAATAAAATTTAAAAAAAAATAAAGCTTTTTTTTTGCTATTTCATGCAAGAAATCAACTGTCTGTAATTTGTGTGGCATTAATGTAACTTTTTCCTCTAAAATTAAATGTCTACATTTTTAAATATTCATCAAAAATTTCTGAAATTCATTTGGTCAACACAAAATGTAAATATTTTACCCCATGATTTTGAAACAGAAACAAATGCAATGTTGTTTACAATGTCACACAAAACATCAATTCACGTTTACGCAAAACAAAAAATAGATTTTTTTAATGGAATTTTTAAACAATTTTAAAACAACAATTTTTTATATACTTATTTTTTTATATAACCGAGTTTTAAAGTGAGGCGGTGACTAAAAGAGCTCAGAAATCACAACATGCTGCATTAATCATCTAATTAAAAATGTTCTGAGTTGCACGGGCAACACCGGGCTATGATGCTAGTAATATGATAAAGCATTATTCTTAAATAAAGTGCTCAATACAAAGTAGAGCTAATAATATTTATTCAGAAATTAAAACATATTTTTTATAATATCACTACAAAAGTAGCTATTTTGTTTCAACACTACTTGTGTCTTATCAAGTGATGAGGTTTATTTCAAGTTGAAGAGTTTTAAAAGGTTAAAAACTAGATTAAGTGGGTTGGGCTAGTTTTTAACCTTTTAAAATTGAAATAAACCTCATCACTTGGTAAGACAAGTAATGTCAAAACAAAATAGTTACTTTTGGAGTGCTGTTATAATATATTTATGTTATAATTTCTAAATAAATATTATATTGCTTTATGTTGAGCTGACATCTTTTTATTGTGCCAGTGTATATGCAATAAAAATATTATATACAATATAGAGCAATTAACCACCAACAAATCCTACACCACTTAAGAAACAGCAAAAAAGAAAAGATAAATAATACAGTATTCATCAAGCAAAAAACAAATCACATACACAGAGATATCCAATTACACCAAGCTTCACATAAATGCAAAAAGATTGGAAAATAGCAGCAGAGAAAAACCAAATGGCACTGAATAGTGAAGACATTACAATAATGCCCTAACAAATCCTAACAGAGAGAGAGAGAGAGAGAGAGAGTGAGATGTATGTATGTATGTAAATGTGTATACATGTAGGTACATACCCATACATACATATTTATCAGGTGCTGATAGAACAATGTTCAATGTAGTATAACAGAGCTATTAAGTATATATTAATATGGATATTAATTTTTTTCAATGCCTTTCAGTTACCTCCCTTACAACAAATTGGCCCCTAAAATATTTAGATTTTTTTTTTTTTTTAGAAATAACTCCTATGATTTTACTTTCATATATAATTTTTGTGTTTTGGTATAAACCAAGGTAAATTATACATTTAATAAATAACAGAAATTTATAATGACCTTAAACAATGATGGTACCAGAAAAAAACAAAAAATCTAGAAATGGTCAGTTCATAATTTGCACCTGATGATTGTATAGAGCATAAAACTCAAAGTTGTGCTTTAGACAGAGGATCATATATATATATATATATATATATATATATTTATTATGACTTAATTGTACATTGCGACATGGAAATTTCTGTTTCGAGATAGATTCTCTTCATCAGGCAATGTTTGATGTTGGTTGTACAGATGATTTACATTTAAATGACAAAAACCTTCGATTTGCTGTGTATGTATGTGGGAAGATATAAAATTTACATGTGTGTTTCTTTTAACTAATCAGAGCGAAGATTCATTTTGGAATTTGGCCCCAAAGTATACATACTAAGTAACTTTTTCTCTTTTTCCCTCCTTTTTCCCTTTCTTTATCTTACTTTTCTTCTTTCTTTTTTTCCCTCCTTAACAGTCAAGATGTCAAGCTTCTTTTAACCTAATCTTATCAGTGTCGATTGAATGATCTATTCGTTATGTTCAGAAAGCATTTTGCAAATAGCAAAATGCTTTGTGCATCTTAATTAACAGAGATCAAAACCAACAAACCTGTGACGAAGGAGGTGAGCTTGCATGTTCCACACTGTTGCTGATCTGTGCTTGTGGTATATGCTTATGTTCCTTTGTCTCAGCTGTTTCAGGAACACTTGAAGGTTTCTTCTTCTTCAACTTGGCCAAAATAGAAGATTCCCGTTCAGGGAACGGTGGCATTTCCTCCAAAACAGTTGCCTGCAGACAAAGCAAGAGTCTTTCAATACAAATACTGATCTAAGAACAAACAAACAAGCCAATGCATGCATTCAATAGTAATAACACCAAAAATGAGCGAGAAAGATGTTTTATTGCCAGCTGATAAATACATGGAAAAATATTTTGCAAGTCAATTTTACTGGTTGAGTCAAATTTATCACATTTTAAAAAAAATTTTTTAAAAGTAAGCCTGAATTCAAAGTGCATGGTGATGCAATGAATATCAGCTCGGAACGAGAAATCAGAGGGCCGAGTTCAAATTCCAGTTGAATTCCTTGAATTCACTTACTTGCAAATACCCTTAGGAAGAGTATTAATCCATCTCTTCCTTCCAGTTATGAGTTAAAGAACAGATTGGGTTGTATAGCCTTGGTCAGTAACCAGTCTACCGCAGAAAGTAATGGCAACCTACTGCAGGATAATCATCTGCCCAGTCAATTATGTCTCAGAAGAGACATGATCACCCAAGTGAGTATCAAGTATGGCACTTAATTGACTGACTAAATTCAAAGTTACCAAAAATTTCTGCTAAATTTTGATTGGTCTACAGCAAAGCTTTTTGCTTTTAAACTGTTACATCTCAAATTACAATTTCCTTTAAAACTAAATTATAAGCATACAATGAAACAAACAAAATAATTTCAGCTTGTCTACAAAATATTAAACAAGTTTATTCACACCATCAAGAATGACAAAATATATATACACACACACACACACACACATAAGAAATTTATATTTTCACCAAGTCCTTAATATTATTAGGTCTTTGCTTTGTTTTTTCCCAAAATGATTATATTAATTTGGAGTATTTATATACTCAATTATAGTGTGATTTTTTGGATTTTGTTTTTTTTGTTTTTTTTGGCACAATAGGGGATCACAATATATGCAAAAGGCTAAGAATTATGAAGACCGCAATTAAAGCACCATTTCAAACAACAAAGACCAAGTACGGTAATTACCAAAAAAATCCAATTACTACAAATAAAATAACATCATCTGCTGAATTATTTTCAAATTATTGTGAGAAATGTTCGAAAGACAGGGATTTGGCTAGAAAGAAGTGCTTAAATGTCTCCTAGCGATATTTTATACATAATGGATTATTCCGTATAGAAAAATATTGGAAATTTTAGTTACTTTTTTGTGTTGAAAAACATTAATTGGGAAATTCTTGCAACTGTTGGATTTAAATGAAACTTTCAAAGTAGAAATCCTTGGAAAATTTAATTCACAATTCTTTTATGGGGAAACAGGTCTCCCAGTTACATATATGTATATATATATATACATATATATATATATATACATATATATATATATATATATATATATATCCATAAAAGTCTATTTTTACGCGTGTGTGTGTGTATATAAGTCTACCTCTATGTTTACATATCTATAAAAGTCTATTTTTATATTTTCATAGTGTTTTGACCCCAGTTTGGGGGTTAACTATTTGCCTATAGCTGGGACCCAAACAGGTGATACCACTCCGGGTCAGGATGGACCTGGGAACAACAGCAATTAAGAGGTTGTTCCATACTCTTCACAACCTCCCAATCAGAGGCCTTGCTGCCAGTTGCAGTTTACTGTCATACCCAGGACCTATCATATATTTAATTAGCTTAAGTATTTTATTAATTTATATTACAAACTATGTGGCAAGTTAAGAAATTGAAACATTTTGTAAATTAAAATACTATATATTAAAATTCAATCTATGTTGAGCCTTTGAGAGTGAAACACAAACAGAGAGAGAGGGAGGGAGAGAAAGAGAGAAAGGGTGTGTGTGTGTGTGTGTGTGTGATCATTTTAGAAAATGCTGTTGTTTGGAGGGAGGGGTTAAATCATGGTTGAGATTTTCTATTTCTTGTGGACAAATTTGACCCTGAACTACAAGTGAAATTTTGAAATTAAATTTTTTTTTTCTATTGCTTCTTGAACTTATTAAAGATGGAGGGATGCAGACTTTTTTTGAGTGTTGGAGAAGGAAACACAAAGAGGAAGGGACTTAAGAGTAAAACAGAGAGAGAGAGAGGGAGGGTGGGGTACATGGATAGACAAAGTGTAACAGAGAGGAAGCATGAGAGTGGTGATTAAGTAGTGAGGGGGTTAAATCCTGTTTCGTGACCTAATAATCTGTTAAAGAGGTTAACGACATTTCAGTATAATTTTTTATAACAATCTAGAAATGTTCAGGAGTTGAAAAGAACGGAACTCACAATTAACAAATTTAGTAGTAAGTCTGTATAATTTACACGGGTGCTGCTAGTATAACAATAATTGGTACCTGAACATCAAAAATTTAAGCATAGTACTAGATTGGCAGTTAGGTCCCATCATTTTACTGCTAAAATGCTAGATGTAACCATAGGTTCTATGCTAACAGTTTCATCTCTTATATTTAGGATTCTGGAACACTCATCCAGCTTCTTGTTTTCCTGTCAATTATGATCTTTAAAAATTTAAATGCAATATCATTTTTTAGTCTCCGAGAATCAGATTCTTATATTGTCCTCTCTCATAAATAATTTTTTCTTAGATTGCTTCATTCTCTTGTATCTTAGTAGCTTTATCATCTTCTTTGGGTTGAAATGATTATAAAAAACAAAAATTTTGCATCTCTAAACTTCAGACAAAAATGATCATTTACGGATATGCAAGTGTCTCAGTTTATGTCGCTATCAAATGCATATTGTAATAAAATACAAGACACTTACTATAGCCAAAATATTTTACTTCAGCAGGCTAAGTGTATCTGACACATCAGCTTAATGGATTTCGTCAAGGAAACAAAGCATTAAGCAAGCTTGATTCTTAACAAAATGTGAATTGTACTTTCAAGGATCTTTCATATCAAGAGAAGGACTATTTTGAATTTATAACTGTGGAAATGGTTATTGGAAACTTATCTTTCTGAAGAAGAAAACCTGGAAATTCACAGATAATAAATAAAAGGAATCTGTAGGGAACTACAAGCACACACAGTTCTGAAAGAGAGACGACATTTAACAACAATTAAAAAAACATTTTTTTAAAATCAACTTACAAGTACATCAGCTGTGGCCACAGTACTGAGTTGTAAATATTCCATTGATCGTTGCTGGATTTCTACATCTGGATTTTTCAAATTATTTCCACTCTTCAAAACCTGATTTAACAAAAAAAAAAAAAAGTTTATGGAAAACAAAATCAATTTTTTTTTTATTTTAGTCCCTCCTTATATGGCAAAGAAATATGAAGGTTAATTCTAAGAATTAACAAAATGAAACATCTAAGAAAAAGCTGAAATGTCAAAGGTGCAAAGAAATAGTCATGATAAAACAGAAAAAAATAGCAAAAAGCAAAAGAGAAAAAAGATTGCAAAAGCCGAAGAAAAAAAAAAACCAAAAAAAAGAAAGATATATTGAATTTGGACATGATTTGATACAATATTTCTATGTCAGATGCCAGCTGTCGCATTCTTGCATCATGTGCAAATAATCATAGCAAATCTCTTTAAATAAGAAGTGACATGTTATTAAAAGATCTTTAGAGGTAAAGACAAATCCCCCATTGTTTGGATGTCCCAAGTAATTTTAGCCAAATGACATCCTGGTCTGACAAGATAAGCATATTCGATCATCAAAAAAACTATAATTTATAACCACTTTAAATGTGTTGAGCTGGATAACATCCATTGAGCTCTCTATACAGATCTATCACTGAATATTTTACATTAAATAGATATTTTTAGATTTTCCTCTCCATTGACAAATTTGAGATTTTATATATTTATGTATATATTATTACTACAAATAAAATTTGTCACTTAATTTTTTTCTGTAACTGTCAACTTTTCAGAGAGTTTCAGCAATTGACTGCCACTATCTTCATTTTTGGATGCTCTGATGTTGGGTTGATTTTTTTTTTCGATTTCTGTATATGTGTGTGCAAATATACACACATTGAGAGAAGGCAATGTAAGCTTTGTAAAGACTTAAGTACTTATTAAAGTACATCGACTAAGAGTAGAAGTGCTGATAACTAAAACAAAGCTAGAAAAATAAGAGACATAAAGGCAGTGATAAAATGAGGATAAGGAATTAAGTTTGTTAATCGAGTGAAAAAGACAAAGAAAGAAGCAAATATGTCATTCTCAACAGACCCCCTAAACAGTGGTGGACTGGGGTAAGAAATGGCTCGTAAATTTTAACGCTTCCAAAATGAAGCTGCTCCTATTTAACAGCCATATGTAATATATTATCTTGAATGGCAGAAGTAACTGACAGATACATCCGGCTGTAGCTAAGCTCAACAAAATGTGACAACCAGCTTGAAAAGTGATGAACAATGACGCGGCTGACAGATACATCTGGCCATAGATAAAAGTCAACAAAGGTCAAGAGTGGTTAACAGATATATCTGACCATAGATGATGTCAAAAAAAAGTGCAACAAAAAAAGCAACAACCAAAAAAACAAAAATGTGTAGGAACTTTTTGAAAATATATAAAGTCTAGAATTTTTTGGCTGAAAAGACAGAGATTGTTTAACGACTCCTGATGACTCCTTCATATATGTGATCTCTCTCTGGCTGCCCTCCTGCTCCACACAAGCATCACCAATGAAGAATAAAAATAATAGATTATACTTTTATATGTACATTTTCCTTGTTGTTTGTCCAGATCCAGTGTAATATATATATCATACAGAGAAACCTATGAATCATGCTGGTCTTCTAGAAAGCAATACACTGCACCTCCTTGGCCTCACTTTCTCAGCTGACCTCAAGTGGAACAACTACATCAAATCAATTGCTACATCTACTGCTAGGAAGGTTGTGTCATTGTGTCGAGCTATGAAATTTTTCTCATCACAATCCATTTTGTGCATACACAAATCTACTATTAATCCAGGCATAGAATACTGTTGCCATATTCTGGTCAGGTGCTCCTGCTATTCACCTCGGTGTTCTCAACAAAATTCAAAAAAGGATCTGCATTGTAATCATCCGAATTTGTCAGCTCAACTTCAGTCACTTTCTTACTGATGGGATGTGGCTTCTCACTGTCTTTTCTACAAGCATTTTCAAGGGCTTTTGCTCTGACAAGATTATGTCCCTGGTGCCCCATCTACATGAACTTACTTGAGCTATTAGATTGGCAATTAGGTCTCACCCTTTTATAGTCAAATATAACTGCCACTTTTACTCTAGCAGTTTTTTTTCTCACATTTCTTGACTTAGGCAATGCCTTTTGTATACTTGCTTCCCATATAGCTACAATCGCTAAAAGTTTAAGAGCAATGCAAATTCCCATCTTTCACTTATCCTTTCTCTGATACACTCCATGTACCTTGTTTTTCTTTTTCCTCTCTCTTCTTATGTAACCCCCTGTGCACCAGTGGCAGTACTGCCTTGATTGGGCTGGAATGATTATATATATGTATCTATAAAAAAAATCAATAAATAAAAAATACCACAGTAGAAAACATAACACTCAAAATGCAAGAGAGATTGGATTTAAAAGAAAGATTATTACCTCCTGTATGGATGATTTAATTTCAGGAAAGAGGTTAACAAATTTAATATAAGTTGATAATAGCAGGCCTCTTGTTGCAGCCCCACACAGATGATACTTGGAATGGAGCAATTCAAACTGTACAATAGGACTGATTAAAAAAACAAAGGAAAGTTTATTAGTTAAATGAAAAAATACACAACACTACACACACACATATATATATATAAAAATTAAATATTTACAATCAAACTAATGTTTATCTTTGTTGCTGTTATTATACCCTACTGCCTTCTTCAGGTGTCTATCAATTCTGGTAACTATTATGAATTTTAAACTGAACCATTTATTTAATATGGAGGTAGACTGTTCTCATTCCAACAAGCACCTGAAGAGATTAAGAAAGCACAACGGTCAAAATGTTGTGATAACAATGAAAATGAGAAAATTATATATTGATATATTCAAATCCATTTCCTTTGGTGAGCTGTAACTTTCACTCAAGCAGATTCTTCCCACAAACCACTGCTTCATGGAACCAACTTCCAAGAGGATACTTCCCCAATCACTACAATCTTAAACCTGTTCAAGTTTAAGGGCTAATTGTGCCTCTTGTGCCTTGTACAAGATAAAAAAAAAAAAAAGGAAACTTGTTCATCTTGATTATTATAGATATGATAACAAGACAAAATGTATTAAAAGCTACAAGGAACAGTAACAGGGCCATGATCACCTACATCAGATGCCCATTGTTTGGCTGATATGGGAGATCTGTTGATTATCATGTCATTTTTGCCCCTGTGATACTAATTCTTGCTCATTTGTACTGAACCAGTGTATATTATTTCCCTACCTGACCCAGAGATGAAACTCGCAACCACCAGATGACAGTAACATGGTTAACCAACTACTATATTCTCCATCATTGTTAGCATTGAATAGAAGCCCATGTTGTGCCGTAAAAGTTGGCACCAGTAGAGGAGACTCGCTTTTTACATAGCAGTGCTTCTGAAATCCACTGCCTACATCTAACTGTACTTGCATCTAATGTCAGACACCATTTTGCTAGACTGCTATCTGTAATGAGGTAAAGAAAAAAATATTAGCAAGATGATTTAACTTCTGTCATCCCATAATATAGGTACCTCCGCTCATTTGCTACAAAAAAAAATAAAATAAAAGCATAGCATGTTAAAAGGCCTCAACTTAATTAAAACAAAGTTTTATTGTAAAAATATTTATGTTATTATTAAGAGGAAAGATCAAACTATTTTGTAATTATTTTATTAAATTTTTGAAAGCTTTCTAACATGTTTGAAATTTTGATTAATAATCTATTTTTTTCATCACCGAGTAACAAGATTTTTACCAGAGTTTACTATGGCAAACGTATTATTAATCTACTCATTTCTTTTTTGCTGGTGAAAAACACATTAATTTGGAAACTTTTGCAAAAATCAAATAATGGTTAGATTTTGATGAAACTTTCAAGACTTGTTCATAAATGACTGAAATTATTTCTGAAATCATTATTTTTATAAAATCTTGACAAAGATATTTTTTGTTTTTACATATTTTACCCACTTCTAATTAATTTCCTGAAATTTCTAGAAATTAACTATCATGCTAAACCTTTGTTTTATTAGTTAAATGCAGGACTCCTTGGGGAATGTAAATCAACTATTTTTTTCTTTCAAACAGTTGCTTCTTTTCAGAAAATTCGCTCTGAGTAGTTAAAACAAAAATGCAATAAAACTATGCCATTTATTTAGATAAACTTAAAATTGCTTTTAAAAGCAGTATATATTAAGGATATCATAGTCTGAAGACACAAAATGTTTTGATGGATAATGAATTTTTTACAAGAATTGTTTCATGTTTATTTTTCAAGTATAATACTTTATAAAGTTTCAAAAATCTTTTAAAATTTTTTCCAGTTACCATGCCCATTAAGTTATTAAGTGAAGACTATATTTACTAATTGAAAAGTTTAATACAAATTTTAAAATAATCGAAACATTTTCTTTGCATGCAGATTTTTTTTTTTTATGGTAGGCTATAAGTTAAATATCATTAAAAGAGCACATGTTTCAAGAGTTGTACCCCTTACAGAAAAAAAAATAAAAAAGTAACCATTATATAAAGGTTTTTTTTGGCAGGGTACAATTTTTTTCATTTCACTTCTGTGTTTCGTGTGTACGATTCAACATTCAACAGGCTTCTCAAATCACACATTCAAAATATATAGTAAGTTTTATTTTTAAATTCTTAGTTTCCTCATTTTTAAAAATTGTGAATGTAGGTACCTCCACTAATTTATGATACCTAAGGTTTAAAAAAAATTGAAAAGCTTTCATTTTTTTTTCTAGCTTAAGCATAAACAGTAATTTAGTTAATAAAATATAAAGTACTATAAAATTCTAATAAGATAACTTTACCATGTCATAAACATCATGATGATAATCATTACGAAAGAATATGAAAAATAGATATTAGAAACATAAATTACGAAATATAACATTTAATAAATTATTGAGTTACCTGTCATGTTATATGATCTCATTTTCTCAGTTATTTAATTTTCAAATTTAAAACAAAGTTTTATATTATTTCAATTTTTATTTTGCAGAAAGCATCTTCAAACATAAGGCTATAAAGCTAAACTAATTAAAATTCTTTATGAATGCTGAAAATATATTAAATTTTACTATGTAGTTAAAATTTAAAAAAATGAAACATTCACTTAGGATTACATAAATTTATGCCAATTCTGATCAACCATACTTAGCTTTTTGACACATCAAACTGTCACTAATCAATCAGAAAAAAGTGCCACCGTTTTTAAGAATCGCTTTTATACTACATTTCAGAAAATAAGCAAGTAATATTTGTATCAAATCGGATTAAAGTAACTTTAAATTTGCTAATTTTCCTAAAATAACATGTCAGTGATGACTATTTCATTTTTGCAAGATTTTTAAAATCAAGAATTAACTTTTGTTTACAAATGTGTCAGTTGCTAAAAAAAATTAAAATTTTAAATCTCAAAATTTTAGATTCTAATCAATATAATTTCTGTTTGTTTGAAATACATTAGAGTATTTTGCTTACTGAAAATAGTAAATTTAATTTTTTAGCTTTCAATTAAAGCTAAATTGAAAGATTTTTTTTATTTATTAAAATTAATTTAATACATAGATCTCGAAAAGGAGTGGAGGTACATACATTAACATCTGCATCTGACATCGTAGACTAATATAGTAAAGGTCAATTAATAGATTATTTTGATGGTTTCATGGATTATTTAAAGTCAAAACAATTTTTCCTTTTTTGGCACACTTCATACTTATTTGGCACAGGAATCATTTAGTGATGAAAACTTGGTACGAGGCATGCTTCATATTGATTTGCCACTGGAAACATTTAAGGTAAGAATAATTTTTTTTTTTTTTTTACAAATGAATATTGCATTAATAATTTTTTGGGAGATAATATTTTCAAAGACAATTTCTCCGACTTAACACATATGGAGAAGTGATCAATTCATAACTTTTCTGAGGGTATTTATGCACAAATGAATAAAAAAAATAACTGGAATTCCAACTAGGCTATCAGATTTCTAATATTCATTACACTGCTCATGTATCCACATGGGAAAAGGAAAAGCATTTCTTTTGAAGTGACTTGTGTTAAGCAAATGCAATAAAAAATTTAATGTTTGAGCATCGAAACAAATTTTTTTTTTACTGTATTCTTGTATAATAAATATAAGAACTTTATTTTTAATAAATTAAATTTTCAGTGTGTCCTCATAATAAATATGAAAATTTCACTATTAAAAAAAAAAATTTCCTTTTCCAATGTTAAAAGATGCCAATAATTCAGAGATTACATACCTGGATCGAGGATCTCCGGCAATAAGATTTCCAAATTCTCCAAGAATGTATCCACCAACCTTGACCATATTTTCATGACAAGCTGGAGCCTGCAGAGCCTGTCAGAAAGACAGCAAAACATTTATTCACCAATTTGGTTTTCATGACAGAGATACAGAAAAAGAAATGATTTGCACATGTAATATCGAACTAAAACACAAGTTACAGAGTCATCACACAATTTAATCTAATATGAAGAAGGTTATAAAAAAAATAGTCTATCCAAGTTCAAACTCCATGCTGCTCTGACTCAATTCCCAAATATCACCTAAAGGAGTGGGCAGAGCACTTTTCAGCACCCCCATTCATAAAAGTATTGCTTTTAAGAATTTTTTTTTTGTTTTTTGAGGGGGAATTACAAAGATTTATTGAAACGAAGAATATGTAATGTGATAGATCCCGACTTGGCAGCTTGGATACAGTCACTTTCTCACTGGCCCAATGTGGCTTCCCTGTGTCTCTTCTACAAATAATTTCATGGCTTCTGCTCCAATGAACTTAGTTCACTGGTGCCCCCTATATATAAATTTACTCGAGCTACAAGATTAGCAACTAAGTCCCACCCTTTTACTGTGAAACCAATAAATTGTAAACAAATTCTACTCCAGCAGCTTCTTTTTTCGCACTTCCCACCTGTGGAATTCCCTTCCATTTACTTGCTTTCCCAACAGCTATAATCTCCAAGAATTTAAATGTAAAGTCAATAGTCATCTATCTCACTAACCTGCATCCTCTCTCTCATGCTCCTTTCTCCATCCACTCCACTCTCATCAGTATTCTCATCCTTCTCTTACCCACTTCCTGACACCCCTTATAACCTGTCACTCTTTCTATAACTTTCCTCCTATGCAACCTCCAGCAAAACAGTGGCAATAAAATGCTTTGCTTGGGGCGATATGATTATAAAACAAGAAAAAGAACACTACTCATTATTTTCTCCTGTCTAGCATTGTGCTGACAACACTCTGACCAAGATGTATGGTGAAAGGTTAACGGTAATGGCAATATCAGCTGTTTTCTTTATTTTTATTTTAATCGTATCACCCCAAGCAAGGCGGTAACGCCACTGATGTGTAGGGGGCTATGTAAGAGTAAAAAGATTGGAAAAGATAAAGCCGGAAACCACATCCTAAACAGGGAACAAGGGATGAGCCTCTTCACCTGTTCAATAGACGTGGGTGGAGTGTGAACCAGGCGATAGTTTCATGCAAACATATGGTTAGTTGGTTCATTTAACCAGCATATCAACCTTCATTAGGTTATTTAATGCTGAAAATCCTTTTGATTTGTTTTATTTAGTTTATTGTTTTTGTTTGTTTATATTGGGGGGTTGTTTGAAAGGCCATTTAAGGCCGGAAGCATATTTTTATTTTAAATCAGTTATTTTTCATTCAAAAAAGGCTTTGTTGGTAAATACTTTCATAGCATTTTGACTCCAGTTTAGGGGTCAACTATTTACCCATAGCTGGGACCCTAACAGGTGCTACTACTCTGGGTCAGGATGGACCTGGGAACAACAGCAATTAAGAGGTGGTTCCATACTCCTCACAACCTCCCAATCAGAGGCCTTGCTGCCAGATGCAGTTTAAGGTCATACCCAGGACCCAAACATATGGTATTCATTGATCTAGCAGTATTGTGCTGCTGTCAGCTGAAATTTATAAAATCTTTCTCTTAAAGTAATTTTTCAGGAAAATAAGTTTCTCAAGTCCACTAACTTATTACTCTTTCTATGACTAAAGGGAGTTTCCTTTCTAAGGTTTTGTTTTTGGTATTGTGGAAAATCATGTTTATTAGGATCTTCCCTTCTACTTATATGTGCAATTCATTTTAGTTGTTACCGCTGTTGAAAGAATTCAAGGGATGTGGTTTTCGTTATTTGTTAATATTCTTCATTTTTTAGTGCCAGTCAAAGATCCATTGAAGGGTGGTCTTCTTTAAGGTTTAGCGCATTTATAACTTTATTCCAGTCATTGATGCAAAAAACCAAAAGACTTATCACCCAGAATTTTCATCACGATTATGTATCATAGTTAATTTACTTTAACTACCTTCTGACATGCCTTGGATATCAAATTTCTAATTTCAATACAAATTTAAGAATGGAAAAGTGATGAGAATACAGAAGTTTAAAAAAACTCCATTATATTTTTTAAAAAGAAATATGGGAAAGCCACCCAGATAATGATATTCATAAAATCATTTAAAGGACTAAGAAGACAGTTATCAATTGATCTTCAAGTGAAAGATGGAAATAGTCATCGTAGAGACTGGTATGTGCGTTCCAGGCTTAGAGACTTCACTATCTGGTAATAGTATAGTGGTGGATAGGAAATTAAGAATTAAAATCAACTTTCTTCTTCAGTTTTACAAAAATTCACAATGATGCGTGAAATCCTGGTTTTGCCAAATGGAAAAGGATTGACCTCGTGCTTAAAGAAAAAGTCAAATCCAGATTTCACGAGTAGATGATAAATTGATTTTCTGACCAATGAAAGCGATTTGCAAGACTAAAAAGACTTAGCGATCCAGTGTAAAAAAATCTAAATGACTATAAAATGCTTCGTCAGTCAGTCAGATGGGAGCAGCAAGCGAGAGACAACTAAAATGTAATGGGAAAAACTTCAACCATGACACAGACATAAGATCACATCGCACATTGTCCTCTTTCTTCTCCTTTCTTGTATGCTGGTTCCTTTTACTTCTTCATTCAAAGACTTCCCTACCAAACAATCATACATACAGACATACATACGTATAAACTCTTTCCAACAAATTACTACTACAAACATTTCTACAACCCTTCATACCATTGACTCATTACTT
The DNA here is from genome assembly GCA_037127315.1 of Ascarosepion bandense. NCBI lineage: Eukaryota > Metazoa > Mollusca > Cephalopoda > Sepiida > Sepiidae > Ascarosepion > Ascarosepion bandense. Next base: position 843,275 of record JBBBDQ010002066.1, on the reverse strand, counting down.
GTTTCTCATTGAACATTAACTTCTACAAATTCTTGTTATTCATTTCTTTAAATAAATTTCTATTTAAACATGAAAAACGGATATTTTTATTTTTTCACTTTTCCACACAAATTCCACAATCGCCTACCAACCTTCTGATGATAATGAAAATATCCTTCTAATACTGGATAAAACTTGTAAGCTATAGGGAGTTTGATTATGTATGACACAAGGCAGAATTAATAACATCAACCATCTCCCTACGGCTTCAGTATAATACCCATAGTAATAGGATTAAAATTACGAGAATCATTTTTAATGCAGTGAAAATAAGAGGACAAAAAACAAAAGAGAAAAATTGTAATGGTCGCTTAATTTTTGTTAAAATCACATAAAGTTGCAGCGAAAGATCTCACCTCAAACACAGTCTTTGCTGCGTATCCTTGTACATCATCTCTGTTGATAACAATCTGAATGACACGATACCATACCTAGGCAAAGAGAGAAAAGCAAGGATAGAAAAGATCATAGGGTAAAACAACAGCAGATATATATATATATATATATATATATATATATATATATATATAACTTTAATCCAAAAGTAAAACCAGGTATGTAAATACCAAAGACCCGATCCTAATTAATATTAATTACATTAATATTAAAACTAATCAAAGTGGAGGGCTCAATGTAATTTATGTTTAAATTCCAGAGCCAATTATAAAATAAATTCTGATGTTCAAATCAATTTGTATGACAATTTCTACGTGAAATTCCTAAAAGAAATCTCATGTATCATCAGCAACTCTTTATTACAAAAACCAATTACAAAATAAACCAAGATATTTTACCAGTGGAAGTTTTAAAAAAAAAATATTCATAACAGAAAATTAAATGGGTGGAATTAATTAGAAAGCAGACAGAAAACTATGTCTATTTTTATTTTTAGATTTTTGGAAACCCTTTCTTTTAAACTGAGTCAAGAGTTGAAAGTGGAAATTTAGCCTTGTCTGGCGCTAAGAATGGAAAGGGGAAGGATAAAAGAAAGAAAGAAGTAAAGGGAGAAGTAAAAGAAGCGAGAGTTGCTGATAATACGTGAGATTTCTTTTAGGAATTTCATGCAGAAATGGCCAGACAACTGATTAGAACATCAGAATTTATTTTATTATATATATATATATATATATATATATAAACACACACACACATTTTCATAGGTACAAAATTTGTATACTATTTTAAAAACAAGTGAATTTATTGACAGTCCCTAAGGCTCTTTTGTCCAACATCTCATCAGGAGAAAATTGTTGGAAGTATAAATTAAACGAAAAGAATTGCAACAAAAATTGAAAGCAAAAAAAAATAAAAGTCAGGAAACACTTTAAAATAAATATACATATAAAAATATATACTAATAACAAGGAGAGGAGAAATCATGTATAAATAATTAGCGAGGGACAGTTAAAATAGGATATCTCCCAACAAATTTAGAGACATCACAAAATCCTTCTGCCAGCAAAAAGAAGGTTTCTGTAAAGATATACAGACTGATTCCAAAATTTTTAAATGATTGGAACCGGCTACATGCAAAATTTTGAACCACTCTTTCTTATACAGCTTGGCACAGACTATATTATCTACTAGGTGTTGAGCAATAGCTGATTCCATATTTGTAAAGGGAAGATAACACATTATCTATTTTGCCAAGTCATAGTTCAGAAGGTGCATGCTGATTAATTTTTGTTTCCGAATGTTAAGGGTGTACACCCTCACACTCATTATATATATATATATATATATATATATATATATATATATATATATATTTACTAAGTCAGCAATCTTTCTTTCAAGCATCTTTCATAAACTACGGCCAACAAGGAAGCCCCCCTTATTATAACAATAATTATAGTAACAAAAATAATAATGCTAATACTAGTAATTGTTATACTATATTTAAGTTTGTCTTGAAAAACCCACTGAGAACGAACTTGGAGGGGAAGTAAAAAAAGAAACAAAGTGCATGAACAAAAGTCAAATACTCATAGGAAAGGAAAAAAACCCAAGGCGAAAACCCTAACACTAAAGCACTAAATCCGAAAGTAGAGCAACAAAGACAGAAAAATCTAAGTAAGAGCCAACAAACCTACCTAGGTTTCATCCTTTTTACCCTGACAAGCCAAAGAGTGAAACCTAGGTAGGTTTGTTGGCTTTCACTTAGATTTTTATATATATATATATATATATATATATATATATATATATATATATATAAAACTTACATTAAAACATGGATTATGCTTGTTTTGTTTTTTTTAATAACCCAAAACATTATTATTAACTCTAATTGTACAATTTTTAGTCAAATTGTGATGCATCTACCATGAAAGATGGATAGATAGAGAAGGACTGTTTCCATGGCTAGCATGTTTTCCTCGGCCTCAATCCTGTGGGGCCACCTAAAACAACTGGTTTATCCAGCAGAGACGCTTCAATGTCTCATGGGGATCTGCGAGACAATTATGTAAACATTAGAAAATAATTGTTCAAAAACATATACATAATGAAAAGCACATAAACAAAAAAAAAAAACAATAAATAAATAAATGAATAAATGAATAAATAAATAAATAAATAAAAAAAAACATTAAAAAAACAAAATGTGTTTTGGTTAATGTATTTTTTTTCTAAATATGTTTTGGATGATTTTTTTTTTTTAATAACCCAAAACACATTATTTAAATAAAATAAAAAAAATAATGCTGAACATATTTTCATTAATTATGTGTTTTATGCTAATTTTTTATGTGCTTGGGGGTTATATATATTTATTATTACTCTTCAACAATGAATTGAGTTCTTTCGGTGACTGACGTGTGTATACACCGTTTATACATAACAAGCTAAAATTTCCCTTCTCCGATTCCATGTGCCTATGGCTGAGGGGTTAGTGACTCCATCTGACACCAAATCGGTCAAGTTTCGATACTGACCAGAGTGATTGATTGATTGATTTTACGGCAGATCAACCTTTCTGGTTATTTATTCCCAGAGAGTTTTTATTGAGCTTTTATTGTGAATGATTCATTTAGATGTGTAGGGATAGAACTCGTAATAGGTAAGATTAGAGAATGGTTAAAAGGGTTGTTTTCATTTAAGGTTAGTGTATATTTAGATTGGAGTATTAAACTTTGTTACATATGCCGGCCTCTTTCAGATATTCAAATATTCTGCTTTTGTTTCTTTGGAGAAGATGTCTTTCAGGTTTGTCTCCTTATGATATTTTTAGCGAAAGTTTTTGTAGGTCAAAGCAGTTTCTTAATATGTGTCTTATTGTGAATGGCTTCTGGCATGATATGCAATATGGTGGTTCTTTCTTTTTAAGGAGGTAAACGTAGGTTATGTGTGAATGACCTATTCGGTGTCACTTCTTCTTTTCTAGACATTTCAATGTTGTGACTTTCACCTACATGTTCTTTTATTGTATGCAGTTTGTTGCTTGTAAGAGTGTTCCATAGGGCTTACCACTTATTCGTTATATATTGAAGTTATGAAAAAAATCCAAAGGAGGATCTACAATGTAAATGATCCGGACTTGGCAGTCAGCCTTCAGTCACTTTCTCACTGATGTGATGTAACTTCTCCCTGTCTTTAAATTAAATACTGTTGCCATGTCTGGTCGGATGCTTCTGATATTCATGTTGAAATTATATTGAATAATTGATTTTACGGCAGATCAAACTTTCTGATTATTTACTGCCGGAAAGAGTTTTTATTGACCTCTTTTTGCAAATGATTCATTTAGATGTGTAGGGATAGAACTCGTAATAGGTAAGATTAGAGAATGGTTAAAAGGGTTGTTTTCATTTAAGGTTAGTGTATATTTAGATTGGAGTATTAAATTTTGTTACATATGCCGGCCTCTTTCAGATATTCTGCTTTTGTTTGTTTGGAGAAAAACAGCTTTCATGTTTGGTCTCCTTATAACATTTTGGGAGAATTTTTTGAAGGTCAAAGAAAGCAGTTTGTTAATATGTCGATCCCGGCCAGAAGCAAGTGGATGTCTAGCCACACTGATGAGCTGTGATACAGCAAAAACAGGCTTGTATGTGGATGACTAATATATATATATATATATATATATATATATATAAATAAAACGTAGAATTCCAATAGAGACAAACTCAAAAGAACTCAATGTTAAATTTATTTATTTGATTTAACAGAGTAATATAATTTAGAAAAAAGTTTTTAGATATTCTACAATTTCATGGGTAATGCATATTTCGCAGCTTAAAGAAAGCTGCTTGTCAGACACAAAAGATACAGCAGCTTATCTAAAGATTTTTAGGCATATATATATATATTTATGTGTTTATGTAGCAAATTTTCTTTTAGACAGGTCAGATTAAATAAATTGCAAACATTGTTTACTTTTAGGAAAATCCATTCATACTCACGGATAATCTTTCGCGTATTATAAATGAAAGATGTCAGAAATGAGCTGTAACATTGACAGATGATATTAGCATTCATTTCTCAATGTACCCAAGTACTTTCAATCTTCTTTTGAGATCATCTTCAGGGGTGTGAGTTATGGTAACAAAAAAATATCTGCAAAACTGTCTTGCTAAAAATTATTGTAAATTTTTTTTCTGCTTCAAATACAATGGTCGACAATATGGTTTCTTTTCTCATTCTCTAATACTGAGTAACCCCTTGCATCTTAGTCGCTTTATTGCCTTGCTTGGAGTGAAATTATTAGAAAAAAAAAATGAATAAAAAAGTCAGCGTCATAAAAGGTCACTGTATTAAACATTGATATATTCTATTGGAAAATATTGTATTTTGAATTTTCTGAAATAAAATATGGTATTTTCTGATGCACCCTAACATCAGAAAGAAATTTCTAAAATTTAAAAAAAAAAAAAAAAAAAGAACATACAACAAATTCACCATGCATCCTTCACATACTGGCACCATGTAGTGTTCACATTAATCACTCGTCCAATGTTGTTTGTACAGCAATGACAAACCAGTTGGTGATTAGTAAATATACTATACATCTTTCATTGTCCAAGAGCGGTTTTGTTTTCATAAAAATGAATTTAAAATTAACAAAATATGCATGTAAAAAATTAAAAAACAAAGAAATTTCATTCATCTTCAAATCCCAAAACTTATCACTGCTGGATTCATGTAAAAGTTCTAAACTATCATCTGAAGAGTCATCACTACTGTCAGTAATGTACAATAAATGATCCTCACTACCATCCATATCATGGTGGTAACTGACACATTTATCTTAGAAAACGCACACATTTCTCTGGGTATTTTCAGGGAAAAAAAGTGTGTCGTGTAAACTGAAAAATATGATAATTGGGATAGATTGGAATGTTAATTTCATATTTCAAATCAAGATAAGTTTTTAATACTTTTCTGATGATACAGAACTAATCAACCTTGAATAAATCTGTTAGATTGAAACAACTTTTAGATGAAATCAAGCGATTTAGAGCCTACACATCTGTGCCTTCATTTTTTATGAATTTAAAATACAAGCAATTACCTTCAAATGCAATTTTTTCTATCAAAGAAGTCCGTTTTTTAAATGCCGACAAAGGAGATAAAAGCATTCCAAATCCAAGAATAAAATTCCAGGACAGAAAAGAGCAAGTAAGAGTCTTACCTCTTCACTGACGTAATCTCCAGCAATTCTAATCAAATTAAGGATGACATCAACATACCAAGTGTAGTCTACTGCATACTTCTCCGCAAGTATAGCGACTTTCAGGACCTTAAACAAAGAAGAATTTACTCAGAAAAGACAAAAGGACATTTTTACATGTTTAAAACATTCATTAAGTGGAAATACATGTTGGAGTGGATGTCCGTTATTTTTTTTTTTAAAATAATTAAAAATATAACATTCATAGTCATAAGAAATGATGTTGGATTATATATAAAAATTGATAAATTCATTAGAAATTACTTTGTAAAAAATTCAGTGTGGAAATTGTAATTTACCCCCCCCCCAACCCTACTTATTTTGCCAAGATGTTGTTAGGTGGTGCTATTAAAAAGCTATAAAAACAGGACACCTGTCTTCATCCTCCATTTTCCTTCTAGCATGTGAGAAAAGTGTTCAACACCAACCAGGACCTTCCCAGGCAAGAGGATAGCTTCCCCTAAATGACAAATTTTTCACACACACACACGTGTGTGTGTGTGTGTGTGTGTGTGTGTATCTCCAACTTAATGAGGAACGAAGAAAATATTAACAACATTCAAGACATTAATTTAAAACAGTGCTCAATATAGAAATAGAGCTATGAATATTTATTATAAATTATAGTTTAAAACATGTACAAATTACAATCAAGCATAACCCGGATATAAGATAATTTCTCACTGGTCCCAAATTAGAGCCTGTGGTAATGTATATAAAATAGACCAAATCCGGATATAAGATAAACCCGAATATAAGAGAACTTTTATCCGGTCCTGGCAACTCTCTTATATCAGAGTTACAGTGTACTACAAGGTGTATATTTTGTTTCTACAGTGAAAGGACAATGTCTCATCAGGTAGTAAAAATAGCGTTTACTACCTGATGAGACATTGTCCTTTCAATGTCGAAACAAAATGTACACTTTGTAGTAGATGCTGATTTGTACATTCTAAATTATTATATATATATATATATATATATATATATATATAGGCATGTGGCCAAGTGGTTAGAACATTTGCTTTCTGATCATGAATTCCAGTTTCAAATCTCACCATGGTTGTTTTATCAGGAAGATAACTTCTTGATTTTATCAGTTTGGAGGAGGTGATACTTTTGGAAAGTGTCCGAAAACCATACCATGGGTTGACCAAAACCTTGTGAATGCATTTGGGTAGACAGCTCACTTTGAGGAGCAGTTGATGATTGTGCTAGTTCAAAGTCACAAGTCATCGTGCCCGAGGGTTTGAGCATTCTGACCTTGTTCAAACTGATGTTCAAATTGTTGCATTTGGACCAGATAACACGCTCTATCCCGGAAATTATAACTAAGGTCCGCTCAGCATAGTTGCATTATAAACCACAGGTGGGCTCTGTGGGTTTTGAACAAGCACAAGTGTGCCTGAGCAGACATCTACAATGGGAATTAGCTCAAAGTCACAAGTCATTGTAAACGAGGGTTTGAGTGTGTTTGCCTTGTTTAGACTGGTATTCAGACTGGATAACACTCTCTCCTGGAAACTGTAACTAAGGTCCGCTCAGCATAGTTACATTATAAACCACAAGTGGGCTCTGTGGGTGTTGAACAAGCACAAGTCTGCCTGACCAGGCGTCTGCAATGGGGATTAGCTAGCTGCCCTGGTAGATAAGTATTTTCAAATACAAGTGGCCAGCCTTTATTATATATATATATATATATACCATGATATATACCACGGCTGATACCATGCGTCAATGGCTTAGGAAGTAGAGACTCCAACTGACACCAAATCGGTCGAGTTTCGATCCCAGCCAGAGGTGAGTGGATGCGTCTAACCACACTGATGAGCTGTGATACAGCAAAACAGGCTTGTATGTGGATGACTAATATATATAGATAACATAGTGATGATTCACGTATACTGTCTTAATAATATGTATATGAAAAACTACTAAAAAGTTGTAAGTTTAAAAATGTATTTTTTTGACAGTATTTATTTCTATTATTATATCTGATATTTCAGACCGTCCTCGGCCTTTCATCAGAAACAAATGATTTTAAAATTTAAATTAGAAACGTTTTCACAAGAGCATTTGTCCAAGAGATTGTTTACATCATGTGATGCAGAAAACGACAGATTTTTTTAATATTTGTAAACGTAAATCTATCTTTAATAATACTTATAAATGTTGTTTTAAAGAAAATTTTTTAAGTGTATCTAAAAAATGTTTAACTATTGAAATATTTATAAAGATTCAAAACAACTAAGTCCCTATTTAACCCTAGCCTGTATGTATTTAATTTTAAAATCCAGTATATATATATATATATATATATATATATTTATTACACCCACGTAACTGCTGACTTTTAATGTACTCTTTGTTTTGCATATTGTTTTTTCTTTTTTGTTGTTGTTGAGTTAAATAAAAAGAAAAAATATAAAACAAAAATTGGAGGACTAATCCATGAAGACCATCATTGGACAATTCATCTGTTATTGCACATCATTGAAACATTCACGGAGTCTGCAAACTTTCTGATACCATACATAAATCTTGTAAGAGAAATTAATTCCTGATTGTACTTAATTTAATGGGTTTCCAAATTATTACAACTAATGTTAATATTCTTATATGCTAGCACAAATAATAGTTTACCATTTATTTTTCAAAATTTAAGTATAGACATTAATTCAAAATTTAAGTATAGACATTAATTCAAAAATTATACAAAAAAAAAAAAAAGTTTGGGATGAGGATTTTCTTACCATTTCCTCCCGAATAGAATAATCAGCAGATTCCAGATATTCCAACATCTCGGCTACAATTTCCTCAGCATTGGTTCGATCACACATGGCATAAAGTAAATCTACTGCCCGTTGGCGAACACTGACATCACGCTCAGTCTTTGATTGGATAAAAAAAGAAAAAAGTAATTAAGCAAAAGATAATAGAAAATATAATCTTTAAAACTTATAACTAAATGAAACATTTGTGTTTTTCCCAAAGTATATTCCATTTAGAGGATATGCAAGTAGTGTAATGGTTATCAGAAAAGAGGAATTGACAAGTAATGTTCAAATTCAAGGTTAGGTTATGGTACTTATGCTCATACTAAGGCCTTTGGGAATGGCATGAATCTATCTTTTTCCCTACCCCAGGTTAAATACCAGGGTAAACTGGGTTATCAATCATTGGGTAGTAACCAAAGAGGGAAAATATTTTTGATTGACCCACTGGTTAAATGCTCCAAACCTTAAGCAGGAATGGTTGATCAGATTTCTCGGCAACAAATGGTCTATAGATTATTGTACTAAACTGTTTTGCTCTGACTGAAAATGTCAGAATCTCACAGCTGGAACGAGGCATTGGCAATGTTATACAGATCATAAGTGGAATCTCATATTGGACACAAAAAGCCCATGACAAAAAAAAAAAAAAATGCAAGCAATACTTTGCTCTGATGGCAACAGCTCTTGCGGATATACTTGAAATTGATTATCTGAAAATGTCTCCAAAATATATTCCTGCTACAGATTTCCGGATGTGATGTTACAAAAGAAGCAATTTGGCAAATAGTTCTTGGAAGCCTAGACTTTCAAATCCTGCATTAAAGGTAAAAAAAATGTCGAAAATGTGTACTGCAGCAAACAATGTGGTCAATTATGGAAAAAGGTCAATTCAGTTAACCTACTTTCCATGATAAATAGTTTCTATACAGTTTTAGACAGCTGCAAATTTGTACATGATCTCCAACAAGATATTGTATGGCTGTCAAAAATACATTTATCAACTTTTACAAAGATAGAGTACTTGGAAAAGAATAATGTGGAACATGTTTAACTAAAGTTTATTTCTTTCAATTTGAATGTCAAGACTATTATTATCATTACCATTTTTTTTTTAAAACAATAAAATGTAAACGCAAATTCTACTCCATCAGCTTCTTTACTCGCACTTCCTGCCTGTGGAATTCTCTTCCATTTACTTACTTCCCCGACAGCTACAATCTCCAAGAATTCAAATGTAAAATAAATAGTCATCTATCTCACTAACTTGCATCCTCTCACTCATGCACCTTTCTCCATCCACTACACTCATCAGTATTCTCATCCTTCTCTTACTAACTTCCTGACACCCCCTATAACCTGACACTTTTTCTCATAACTTTCTTATGTAACGCCCCCCGCAAAACAGTGGCAGTAAAATGCCTTGCTTAGGGCAATATGAATAAGCAAGAACGATAGTGAAAGTACTACTTTACCTTCAGAGAAGTAATAACTGTTTCCTGATGTTTTTTGACAGCCTCATGTGAAAACTCTGAAGTTGCTAACAAACACATACTCTCCAACGCTAGATATCTGGAAAAAAAAATTAACACATGAGAAAGAGATTAAGATACGAAGAACATAAATCATCATAAGTCCATATTCAGTGATAAAAAGTGATGCAAGTATCTACAGTTTCATTAACAGTGATAGTCTAAGCCCGTTTAAACATATGATTCATACTAGGCCCATATGCTGCAGTAATAGTTTAAGCCTGTTTCAACCTAACACAATGATTGACAAATTCAAAAAAATTGGACAAAGTAAAAGTGAATTATATTCAACAAGTCAATTTTCAAGTGAACATTTATAGAAATAACACTATTTACATTATTGGAATTCCAGTTGAATTTGTTGCATTCTCTTATGCACAAATACACTTGAGAAAGGTATTAATCCATCGATTTCCTCTCCAGCTATGGGTTAAATAGCAAAACAGATTGAGTTCTACAGCCTTATTTGACAACCAGTCTGCTGCAGAAAGTAATGGCAACCTATTGCAGAAAATTTTTTTTGCCCAGTTAAAGCAATGTCTTTCAAGATATGATCGCCTAAGCATGTATCATGTATGGCACTTAACTGACTGACATTGTTTGGACTATTGTTCTCATCTTTGTTGCCATATTCACTATGTTTTGGCCGTTGTATGTTTCAGCCTTCTTCAGGTGACTGGAATTTCAAACTGAACCCGTTATTTTGTTTACCAAGGTAGATTATTCTATTTCCAATTAGCCATGCTTCTTCCATATGACCCAGTATCCATTATCTCCCTTTATCTCAACTCCCAAAGTCCTTGTTCACTTCTGATGAAGCCAGGTATTGAACTCCAATCTTTTTGGGTCAAGTCACTGGATTCAACCAAATATGTCAACAAAGATGAGAACAACAGTCCGAACAATGTAAATAGTGTAGATAATTACAGTACCTCATCTCAGAAATATAGACATATTTACAGAAAGATATTCAATTTAAAATAAAAACAAATGAAATTGAATTTAAAAACAAATTGCAAACTATGAAATATTAAAAATATACAAAAATAATAAATTTTCTTTTTAAAGTATGAAGTAATGAAACATGCAAGCAATGAAATTTTTGAATTAGGAAATCCCTTGCTTTATGAACATGCCTGAGAAATTTAATGTAAACACATTAGAAAAAAAATAGGCTTAAAGCCATTTTGCAACAAAATAGCAATCTCGTAAGATCACCGAAATTAAGCAACATTAAGAATGGTCAGTAGTTAGATGGGTGACCACTTAGGAATACCAGGAGCTGGGAACTTGGATGTGTGGATAATGACTGAATTGATAATCCGATAGCCAAGTTCCAGTTCCTGTTGGGTTCATTATATTCACTTACATACAAATACCCTTGGGAAAAGGTATGAATCCACCTTTCCTGCCCCCAGCTAAAGGTTAATTATTGAAACTTCTATCACTAAACTATTATCTAAAAAATAAAATAAATAAAAAAAATTCTTACAATCTAATTTTCTGGCTTTAAATGACCAACAATGGGTTGATAAGCTGTAGGAAATTAATTAATCAATAAAAAAGAAAATTTCACAACTGTTTCAAACTAAAAGTAAAATTATTTAAAGTCAAGGATATCAAGAATTAATTTTGATATACTTTACCTAAGATTATCCCAAATTTTGCCTTTTTGCATGTTTAATTAAAATAATTTAAACTGAAGAAAGAATAAATGTAAAAATGTATAAGAGCCTTTTACACTTTATAGCAATAATGATAAATGTATGCAATTTATGTTTATCAGATTTTTAAAACTAATTTTACAACGACCAAATTGTTTATCAATTTTGAAGACTTTTTTTAATGACAACCAATTGTTCTGATAAGTTAAAACTAGAGTATAACATTTAAGTTAATAAAGTTAATACTTATTGTCTTTATTTTTTTCTAGGAAATAAAATAGTAAAAGCTTTGAATTTCATCTGAACAAGTTACATGGAACAGACAATGATTACATATTGGATTCATTCTTTTCCTTGCAAGTTACTGTTACATTCATCCTAACTAGAAAAGCAACTAAAAAAAAAAAATTATCTGACAACATTTTATAAGATTTTCCTCAAAGATTGTGTATTCAAACAAAAGTTACACATTCTGCTAATATATGGAAACTGGAAGGATTTGTTTTTTTAAATCATTTCACCTCAATGAAGGCAATAAAGCCACTAAAATGGAAGGATTTATTGAGGATAAAAGAAAGCAATAAAAAAAAATAAAAAAATTAAAAAAAAATTAAAAAAAAATAAAAAGTTGACAAGTTCTTAAGACATAACAGATATTGAAATAGCTGAAATATTAGTGTATGTGACTTCTTAGTTTTGGGTTAACCAGGGGGAATATATTCCCTCAAAAAATAAATAAATGAAAAAAAAAAAAATGAAAGAAAAATAAAAAAAGCAGATAAATTATGGTCAGTGGCCTGATGATTACATAAAATGTGTATGAAATAATCATCAGCGATCCTGCACTTTTTCACTCATTTGTAATTAGTCCAATCATAAACTTTCAATATTTTTACTACATTGAAACTACTTGTCATAAAATATTAACAATGATGAAAAGATGATGTAGACATAATACAACTCTTTAATAATATATTGAAAATATAAACTGATTTAAATATCTTCAAAACTATCAAGGCCATTATTTTCAAGTAACTAATTAATTTGACCTTTTTCTCCTCATACACCTGAATAAGTGTATGAAAGACTTGCACAGAAAAGGTTTCAATTAACAACAATTGTCAAGTCAGAAAATGTTAATGTCATTTTAGGAAAAATTTTCCAAAAATTTCTCATGAGTTCTGAATGAAAAATGTCAAATTTATAAATATTTCCCTACCTGGTCATTATGGCCTCCCATGGCCAAATTTGTAACAACACACTTCTGATAGAGAGATGAGAGGAGACAACACCAGACAGACAGATGAGAGACAGAAACACACACACACACACACAGATAGTGAGTGACAGAGAGAGAAATTGTTTCATTTGTTTTTTTACAGCTTATTATTCAATGCTTTGTGAGTTTATTTAAAACTGAAGCAGATTTTGGGGATTGAAAGAATAATTTCTCTTCTTTTTACAAGTTTGAGTTTCATTTAACAGCATATCAACCTCTGTGGGTTATTTAATGCCAAAAAGGTGGGGTTTTAAGGTTCTGTTTTTCATGTTCGGTTATAGTGAGAAGGTTGATTTAGTCAGATTTTTATTTTTTGTTTTTATTCTTTTTTATCTTAGAAAACCGAAAAAGTCTTCTAATTTTGTATTCAAATGTTTTGTTGAGAATTTTTTTTTCCTTCAAAAATGTGTTATGATAATTTTTTCTTCAAAAATATTTTCTATAAAAGTCTATTTTTATGTATATATTTCTATAAAAGTCTATTTTTATGTATATATTTCTATAAAAGTCTATTTTTATGTATATATTTCTATAAAAGTCTATTTTTATGTATATATTTCTATAAAAGTCTATTTTTATGTATATATTTCTATAAAAGTCTATTTTTATGTATATATTTCTATAAAAGTCTATTTTTATGTATATATTTCTATAAAAGTCTATTTTTATGTATATATTTCTATAAAAGTCTATTTTTATGTATATATTTCTATAAAAGTCTATTTTTATGTATATATTTCTATAAAAGTCTATTTTTATGTATATATTTCTATAAAAGTCTATTTTTATGTATATATTTCTATAAAAGTCTATTTTTATGTATATATTTCTATAAAAGTCTATTTTTATGTATATATTTCTATAAAAGTCTATTTTTATGTATATATTTCTATAAAAGTCTATTTTTATGTATATATTTCTATAAAAGTCTATTTTTATGTATATATTTCTATAAAAGTCTATTTTTATGTATATATTTCTATAAAAGTCTATTTTTATGTATATATTTCTATAAAAGTCTATTTTTATGTATATATTTCTATAAAAGTCTATTTTTATGTATATATTTCTATAAAAGTCTATTTTTATGTATATATTTCTATAAAAGTCTATTTTTATGTATATATTTCTATAAAAGTCTATTTTTATGTATATATTTCTATAAAAGTCTATTTTTATGTATATATTTCTATAAAAGTCTATTTTTATGTATATATTTCTATAAAAGTCTATTTTTATGTATATATTTCTATAAAAGTCTATTTTTATGTATATATTTCTATAAAAGTCTATTTTTATGTATATATTTCTATAAAAGTCTATTTTTATGTATATATTTCTATAAAAGTCTATTTTTATGTATATATTTCTATAAAAGTCTATTTTTATGTATATATTTCTATAAAAGTCTATTTTCATACTTTCATGGTGTTTTGACCCCAGTTTGCGGGTTAACTATTTGCCCATAGCTAGGACCCTAACAGGTGCTATCACTCCAGGTCAGGGTGGACCTGAGAACAACAGCAATTAAGAGGTGGTTCTATACTCCTCACAACCACCCAATCAGAGGCCTTGCTCCCGGATGCAGTTTACCATCATGCCCAAAGCTATCTTTTTACAAGTGTATGTTGCACTAAATTTTTTTATTGAGAATAATGCTTCCCCACCCCCAGTACAAGTCCTACTGTTTAATCCATGTCTAAGGGGAAGGAAAGATGGATTCATACCTTTCCCAAAGGTATTTGCCCCCTAAGAAAATGTAATGAAAACAACTAGAATTCAAAGTTGGTTCTGATTTCCTATTCTGAGCCTCTCTCTCACCCCCTTAACACTACCTGCACATCTAAAAAAAGAAAGAGAGAGTTGTGTATGTGTGGTTGATATTGCTTGCATATTGCTGATATTACAACTACTAAAAGTAAATTTGTTAAACTGACAGATGTAAAGTTTTTCAACTTCCAGGACTTCTCAGACTACACAATCCTGCTCCCCTGTGACGTTTGTATTTAATGTTTATGCATATCATTACCTGAGGTTAGTTTCTCTATGCTGCAGGAATTGTCCAAGTTGGTTGCAAGCTCTGACTAGAAGATTTGGATCACTGTCCATATGAATAATGAGGTTGATAGCCTCAAACAATACTGCATTTTTTGCATTGGAATGCTGCGCTTTTTTAGACTTGGGGGCTTCTTGAGCTTTGTTCAGTATGGTCTCCAGGCATTCTGTGAGACGAGTACGCACTGCTGGATCCTCTGTTAAGATGATGAAAAGAGAAAAAAAGATAACAGACTATAAATAAATGACAATTCCTGTTTGCTGTAAAGAATTAATCAAGAATAGAATATGTTCAGTTAATATACATAATTATATATATATATATAAACTTATTTATAAATGGAAATTGTGTGTGTGTGTATCCGTTACCTATAGACTCCAAAATGGCTGAACTAATTTTCTTGAAAATTTACACAGTTGTACTATCAGCGTCTGCGAGTGTTCTTAGCTAGGTTTTGTGTCGAGGTATCCCCGATAAATGTCGATAATCGAAAAAATCGGGTTATAGAAAGAGTGGTCCGATTTTAATCAAATTTGATTGACTCATAGACAAAGACATAAGAAATGATAGTCAGAAGTTTCAAGGTTGCAGTTCTTACAATAGTGCAGAAAATTTGATATCGATACCAGGAAACCAAAATTTGATTTACATCCATTCATTTTTCTTTCAGTCTACGGTTTCGCTTTAACTGGAAACAACTATTGCTTTTTAGTCTTTTGTGCCAACGCCCAAAGAGTCTGAGCTCCAGGACCATGGATTAGTTTTAAAGCTTTCATTACACCCGAGCAACGCCGGGCTATACTGCTAGTATGTATATATATATATATATATATATATATATATATATATATATATGTAAATAAAAATAATAAATGTATATTTTTAAAAATATTATAAATAAAAATATTAAATTTTTAAAGCCATAAAAAAATCTGATATCTTTTTTTAAATTCAAGAAATTAAATATTTTTGAACAATCAAAACAAACATTTTTTTTTAAATTACTGCATTAAAAAAAAATCTATCAATTTAAATATTTTGACCATTATTAATTTTTACATTTACTTTTGTCCTTAGTGTTTTTAGCTGCTTTTTATTGCACACTAACTCAGGCTGACAATGGTAATGAGTAGAAAGCACAAGATCAACAAGGATAAACTGTGAGATTCAAACTCAAGAAGGCTTGTTGCACACACCAGCTGCTTTAGTCAATTAATCTACAAGAGCTTGATGGCTTTGAAGAAAAAATTTAAACTATCAATGCACTATTCTGATCACTGCAATGATTTGATGGCCTGCGTAATGTGCTAATGAAAAGCAAGTAAAAAAAATAAATAAATAAAATAAAATGAATATTAGTCAAAATCAATGATTTTTAAAAATTATTTTTCAAAACTTGCTTAAATTTATTATCTTTTGTTCAAACTTCTTTATCTCAACAGTTATTAATAGCCTAATTGCTCTATTGTCTAATATACAAAGTTTAATTATTCATTAAATCATTCACACAATAGCTGAATGTTTCATTTAACAGAAGAAAAAAAGATGAAAAGAAATACAAGTCAAAAATTAATAATAATGGTTAACAATGCTTCATTTTAAAAAAATCATATGCAAAAAAATACTGGCCAAAAATTAATAAAATGGCAGACATAATAAAAAAGATGAAGATGATTGTCATGAATAGACTCCTATGTATCAGTGATGTTACGCTTTGGGGTCGTGAAAAGTCTTGGGTCTTTCAACATCATACTTGTTTACCCAAAGAGACCCCACCGGAACAAAGCCATTTCCCGCAGATGATCCTGTAATCATTTAATCCTTAAGAGCACAACAATGGGATTTACACGCTATACATCACTTCCGCCTCAGCCAAGATGAGGCAAAAAAGACAATTTTCAGATAATAAATAAAACAGAGATGAAAGTAAACATTAGTCAGAAAGAGAGAAAATGGTAAATAAAAATAAATAAAAAAATTAGGAAAAATAATGCTAATACTGTTTTTGTCTCTGCATGGAGTACATGAAAGTCAAGATTTCATGAGGATCACATATCTACATCTGCTAATGTGATGCAACCATTTTGTTTTGAATGTAGTTTCAATATCAATCCTTATCAAACGTTTTATTACCTGTTCCATAACAGATGCTGAATTTGCATACACATTTCAAACATTAAATGTAGCAACTATTACAGGACAAGCATATTAGATACTCTATCCACTTAAAAGATATAAGTATATAAGGTGCAAAGTAATATTTCAGTCATGTCTCTCCACAGCTTCTTTTGCTTTGATAACACTGAGCCACCATGACAGAAGAGAATTTCTCATTACTTTCTCTAGTTTTGGATTTAGAGTTTTGCTTCTCCCAGATTGCTTAGAGAATCCAGTCTGTC
Source organism: Ascarosepion bandense (assembly GCA_037127315.1). Classification (NCBI taxonomy): domain Eukaryota; kingdom Metazoa; phylum Mollusca; class Cephalopoda; order Sepiida; family Sepiidae; genus Ascarosepion; species Ascarosepion bandense. Next base: position 825,861 of record JBBBDQ010002066.1, on the reverse strand, counting down.
TTACTTTTTTATCCATAGTTGTGGGAAGAAGAGAGAAATTTATGCCTTTCCAGGGTAAAAAAAAATATTCTTAGCTGAAATTTGAACTACCAATTCCATTTTATGTCTTGATAACTATTATGCCACTACCAAAATCATATTCTCCAGTTAAGTTAAATTTAAATATTGTATTTCTTTTATTTTTCATATTTTTTTATAATCATTTCACCCCAAGCAAGGCAAGACCACAACTGGTGTGCAGGGGGTTACAGTGAGAGCAAAAACAGGGTACAGGGTATGCCAAAGAAAGGATTTGGTTGATTTATTTTTATGTATTGTCATGTTTTAGGTTATTTTGGTAAGGAGAGGCCTAGAGTAGTAGTTGCAGACAATCGCCAAATGCAATGCGTGGAAAGGGAAATGGCACAGCATCTAGCATAGTGTGATCTCAGGGTTGTCCACTGGAAGTGCTTGCAGGGATACCCATCCATGCACAACATGGCACTGCAAGAACCCCAATATTATGCAACTGTAGCTCAGAGCAGCCTCTCTAAACAATAAGCAAGTGTTCAGGCTCCTAACTACCAATTTGAAGCAGCAACCAAAAATCTGCCAAGCTGGTACCCTCACAGTATGAAGAGCTGTCGCTACCATCAATATACACCACAAAAAATTTGCAAAAGCACCACTATTAAGTCCTGAGGAGATGAAAAGAATCGGGAATTGCTTCATAAACAGGAAACCAGGGATAAGCCTATACTCCTGTTCAAGAGAATGGGGAAGAGTACAAACCAGGTGAGAGGGCAGGCTATCTACTATAAAAAAAAAACAACTTATTTTTACTAAGTTTTAACATAGTAGATAAATTACTGAAATTAAATAACTCTGAAAATATGTAAAACTGCTTAAGCTATCTCAAAGTCATTCGCTGAAAGATAATATTAATTACATAATTTAATTTACCCAAAACAAAATATCTTTATGGTTGTGATAATTTTCATCTTATTTATCTCCAACAGCTTCTTTTCTCACACTTCCCACCTGTGGAATTACCTTCCATTTACTTGCTTCCCTGTCAGCTACAATCTCCAAGAATTTAAATCTAAAGTCAGTAGTCATCTCCTATGTTACCAACCTGCATCCTCTCTCTCATGCTCCTTTCTCTGTCCACTCCACTCTCATCAGTATTCTCATCCTTCTCTTACCTGACACCCGCTATAACCTGTCACACTTACTAATAACTTTCCTCCTATGTAAACCCCCTGCAAAACAGTGGCAGTAAAATGCCTTGCTTGTGGCGATATGGTTATATAAAAAGAAAAAATTTCCTTAGTGTATAATTTCTATACAGAATTCATTTTACATATGACACGCATGTTTGTGTTGCAGCTCTGAAGCCACTACATCAGGATGGGTTGATGGGTGAAGAGCTGATGGTGAGAAAAGCTGACATTGCAGAAGTTGTCACCAGTATCACCTATCTGCCCACTCAGATGAGCAGATAAGGCCCTGAATAAAAGCATCTACATATAACATGGTAAACAGGCTTCATGTTTTTATTTTAAAGCATTTCTTTCACTGTGTTATCTTGTGAGCATACACAGATAGAGGATTTAATTGCAACATGGGGGTACCTCCAAGCTCAGGAGGGGGAAACTTGGGTGAGGATCTGTGTTGTATGTTTACAATGTCATTATTTTCTCTCATTACAAGTGCTAACCATTTTCGTTGCTGCTGTTGAAAATCCTGAAGTCATGGCATTTCTGCTATTTGGTACAGTTCTTTGTTTACGATTCTGTAACACTAGCTGTAAAGGTCTGAAGAAAGATCATTTTCATTGAGACCTACAGGTTTCATTTGCTCAAAGCCATTTTTAACCAGTGATCTGAGAAAGTAGTTGTATACAGGTGACAACTTAAATATTTCTGGATTAATTTAGCGCCATGCATGGGGTCCATTTAAAAGTTGAGAGATGGTGCAATAATAATACACAAGAGCCTACCTTATGAATCCATATGAAAACCCCATTCTGACAAGAAAATAACTAGTTATTAGGTGAAGGTTTTGTTTTTGCAGAAATTTTTGGCATTGGGTAAAATACAGCCTATTCAATTTTTTTATCCCCTATGCTAAATGCAGTAGTACATGATAAAAAATACGTCACAAAACAGGTCTTATTATATTGAGTTGGGGGGGGGGGGGTTTACATTTACCTTAGTCTGTACACTGCAGAGTGTACGACTGAAAGCAAAATGGCAGTGTACATGAGTGATCAGCATCAGTGTCTTTAGAGGCCTTTATTTCCAGTAAATAGCAATTTTATATTACCCCCCAAAAAACAAAAAAAACAAAACACTGGCCAGCACAGCCATGCAACAATGCAGTGACATTAATATGCAAAACATTATTTACAGAGACAAACTCAGCAATTTACAAAGACAGAATGATTATAATGACACAGGAAAGAAGGAGGTTTCTCACCTGGGGGAGGGTAATTCTGTAGCAGTCTTAGCAACTTCACTGATAACCAAGGTGCAGGAACAAAATAATATGTATAGTCCTGTAGATCAGTGTACGATGAAGTAACGATCTGGAAAAAATAGATAAATAAAAAGGGATGAAGAGAACTTTGTGAAATTCAGATGGAAAAATGAAAGTTGATATTGCCTGTACACAAAGTAAAAATCCTGAATGCACATGCTGGCCGAGTTCATTTTTTAATGAAGAAAGTACACCTTATGAAACTAAAGTCAACTCTTTCTTTCATGACAGAAAAGTTTGAGAGAATGACCTGAATTTACCTCTTAGTGGATTTGCAGAGGTGTGTTAAAACCGGCATGTAGTCAGGGCTTTTCGAGCCAGTTGAAAAAAGTCTGACAGTAATGGTAAAGTTAGCTGTAATGGTGCAACCCTGCCAACCTTTTTTTGTGTGGGGGGAGCCTTTGTGTACACCTCAGATTTCCCCCTCTTTCAGGTAGAACTGTTTCATCTATATTTTGAGTATTGTACAGTATCAGTATGGATATTGGCTCGGAACGAGAAATCGGAGAGCCGAGTTCGAATTCCAGTTGAATCCATTGTATTCACTTATGCACAAATACCCTTGGGAAAGATATTAATCCGTCTCTTCCTTCCAGTTATGGGTTAAATAGCAGGACAGATTGGGTTCTGTAGCCTTGGTCGGCAACCAGTCTACTGCAGAAAGCAATGGCAAACTACTGCGGGATAATCTTCTGCCCAGCCAGTCATGTCTTTCGAGACATGATCGCCCAAGCGTGTATCACGTATGGCATTTAACTGACTGACAGTATCATAAAAGTAATCAAATTTAGGAATGTTAAATAAAAAAAAATAAAAAAATAAAAAAAAACATGTTAGAATAAATTAATGCTAAGCATAAGTAAAAATATTTTGGCAAACTTGGACTGCACAAAAAAATGTGTCAAAAGGATGCGTTTTCCACTTGCACAGCTTTTAACTACTTTCACTTTTCAGCAACGTTGTTTTGATTAACAGCATTTCAACCTCTGTGGATTATTTAATGCCAAAAATGTGGAGTTTTAAGGTACTTTTTTTTAATGTTTGGTTATAATGAGAAAGTTGATTTAGTCAGATTTTGATGAAAAAAATTTTTATTTTATTTTAGAAAGCTGAAGATGTCTTTTAGTTTTGTATTCAAAAATGTATTGCAGTTAATTTTTTTCCCCTTCAAAATGTGTTATGGTAAAAGTTTTTTTCCTTCAAAAATGTTATCACAAAGTTTCAGCCGTTGCGCCTTCCTGCCTCCATCAGGGGTACATCAACAATGTCCTAGTGGGTAAAAACGTTGGTTTGTGGATTTGGTATGAATTTTGTTTAATAGCATATCAACCTCTGTGGGTTATTAAATGCCAAAAATGTGGAGTTTTAAGGTACTTTTTTTAAATGTTTGGTTATAGTGAGAAGATTGATTTAGTCAGATTTTAATGAAATTTTTGTTTTTATTTTAGAAAATTGAAACGTCTTAGTTTTATATTCAAAAATGTTTTGCTGAGAATAAGCTTTTCCTTCAAAAATGTATATTTTTTTATAAAAGTCTATTTTTATACTTTCATATTGTTTCGAAAGAGACATGACTGACTGGGCAGAAGATTATCCCGCAGTAGGTTGCCATTGCTTTCTGCGGTAGATTGATTGCCAGCCAAGGCTATAGAACTTAATCTGTCCTGTTATTTAACCCATAACTGAAAGGAAGAAACAGATTAAAACCTTTCCCAAGAGTATTTGCGCGTAAGTGAATGCAATGAATTCAACTGGAATTCCAGCTCGGCTCCCCGATTTCTCGTTCCGAGCCGATATCCACTGCACCACAACACGCAAAGTTATGTTACTGAACAATAAATAAGAATAAAAGTATATAAAACCATATTAACATAAATTAGTTTATTTTCTATCCCAAAATAATTTAAATAACTGTATTTGTTATTGAACCTTACAAAATAAAATACAAAATTGTTAATGGTTATTTGTGGTTTAGCCTGGAGACAAGTAAATTCAACTTAAGACATTTTTCGATTTAAGTCGCCTCCCCTGGAACAAATTACTGATGTAAGGTGAGGTGAGGTGAGGTATACATGTACTTCGGCATGCCTGAGATATAAGTTGAATCTAATAAAGGAGACAGTACATTTTTAGGGTGAGTGAAAATTAATTAAAAAATCTGTCATGAGATACATACTCTGCTTAGTCTGGAAACAGCGAGTGAGACACAGCCTTTGTATTCTTCAGGGTTCTTTTTCACCAGAGCTTCAATAAGACTAGCTGCAGAAGTCACAACACCCTAGAAAAGAAGAAGAGGAAAATAATAAATAAAGAAATAAAATATACAAAATAATATTGAGCCTGATGATATTATTTCAAGCAAGTTTTTATATCATATTTTATAGTGGAGTTAATGAGAAATAATGAAGAATTGTTGGAAGCCATAGAAATCACATGTAACTATATATATATATATATATATATATATATATATATATTATTTATTCATAAATTATAATATGGATATGTTACAATATCACTACAAAAGTAGCCATTAAGAACCATCACATCACTTGACAAGACACAAAAGTGTTGAAACAAAATGGCTACTTTTGTAGTGATATTGTAACATATCCATGTTATAATTTATGAATAAATAATATTATTATAATACTTGTGTATATATATATATATATATATATATAAGGTTTAAGACACGCCAGAACTATAAAAATACACAAGCCCAACTTTCCTCTCCATCTTATATTCCAAATCCCCACCCTGGTTTATCAATTAACCAAAATCATCAACCAACTCATTACACCATACATTCCTAGTAAATACTGTATTAAATCAACTCCTGAACAAATCTAAATATTAAAAACACACAAACCTCATGAAACATTTTTATTTATTAATCATGAACAATTTTTGTGTTTCTTTATGCCTACAAAATGAAAAAATAAGAAAAATTAATTAAATCTTCCTTGATGGCTGCCAAAGTATACATATATATATATACTTGTATATTTTGGCAACAATCCCTCTTTTATACGAGTTTCATTAAGAACAACTGACAAGGTACTGTATTTAGGTTTTAATTTTTATTTAATTTTTCTTGTATTCTTGTAATTTTCTGTATAATTTGTGTCCAGAAAAGAAAATTAAAAATTCACTTGTTTGAAGCCTGCATCTTCACATATTCACTGTTAAAAAGGGCTTTTGGTCCAATCACATTCAAGACTGAAAAATGCAAAACTTTGAATGGTCATAACTCGGTTCCTAATTGAGTTTGCAAGATAAATTTGGCACCATTTTTCAAGTTTAGCCAAGCTCTATATACCTACATGAAAAGCTTTTAGATATATTGAAAATAAAAAATAGTTTGAGATACCTGATACTGGATTAGCTTTCTTGGAAAAACCCCATTGTTATTCAGTCACAAAGGCAAGAGAATTACATACTTCTTATGATTTAATTAAAATGAAATTATGATAAAAAAATGTCAATGAGAATAAATAACTCCTATAAAAATCTTACAACTTACCATATGTTGATCATTCAAAAGGTGTATGACACGAGAGGTCCATTCTCCCATTTGGATCAAGTCTGGAGATGTTCGAAGAAGTCGCAGTAGAGTAAGAGCAGCACTCTGTTTGACAGAGTCAATGGTATCTCTGAAAGGAATAAAATTCAATGATTTTGGTTGGTTTTCATATTTATGGCATAATAGAGCAGTAATAATCATTTCAAATAGGTGGAATAATAGTTATCAGTTTAAAAAATGGAATTGACAAACTCAGTTCAAATTCCAGCCAACGTGGTTCACTTGATACAAATATCTTTGCAAACTAGATAAATAGTAAGGTAGAGAAGACTCTCTGGCCTTGGTAAAGATTACAATCTTTTGCAGAAACTACACTCTTCAGGAGGATTGATTGTAAAATGCTCAAATTAGGGGAAGCGTACTTTTAATTTTATTTCTCACAATTAATGAGATATTGAGCACTATAATTCCAAAGATGGCTTACTGTAAAAATGCTATCTACCAGTAATATACTGGTTGACAATGTATTTTAACAACAACAAAAAAAAAAAAAATTGTTTGCAGACAAAACTGTATGATATATAATTTTATTGAAAGTACATGTTTCAAGATTCCTCTTTCTCTTCATCTGTCAAAGATTCACTTTGATTTTATTTTTAAATTCCTTCTTATTAAAATAAAATAAAGTTTCTGGATTGCTAAAAGGGAGCCTTTATTTAAATAAACCTGTTAAATTGTATTTGTATTGTAAAAAAGAATTACACCCGTATGTAATTAAAATATTTAAATCTAATGTCAATTGCCGTCTTCCCTCTTCTTGAATCCTGTTCATATTTTATCCTTTCCTCAATACTCCCTATACCCAGACTTTTCTCTAACTGTAACACCCTGTGCACTAATGGTGGTCCTGCCTTGCTTGGGGTGAAATGATTTAAAAAAAAAATTATAATAATAATATTACAGTTGTAATAAGCTAATGAAAGAATACATATTATTTGAACTGTTTCAAACATGACACAATGGGTTCCCCACATAACTGACTTGAATACAAACAAAGTCAAGCGGATCCTAAATAATTTTAGGTACCTCAAGTGTGTTGTTAACAGCAGTAAATCCTGTGAAATGCGATCTTCAAAGCAGCCACCCAATTGACCAAAAGAAAAAAAAAACAGATAAACAAATGAAAAGTGTTGGGAATAAGTGGTACTTGATCAGACATAAGTTTCTGTGCACTTTCAGGAGCCAGATCTGACTAAAAATGGAGTACTATTAACATATTTGAGTGAGAGCTGCCCAGACCTCATTCTCTAGCCTTGATAGCATCCAAAAAGGCGTATCCGAATCCTTGTTGATGACAAATTTTTCTACACCCTCCAACTTCTCTCTCTTCCACAGGCAGGATCTGGTAAGCCACTCAGCACTTATTGCTAATTCCACAGAAAGTGCTCAGACAAACTACATTCCCTGGTCCCTACAATTCAAACCTTCAGCCACTATGCCATTTACATTGTAGCTAACCACCCACATTCTCTCTTTTGAGTTTTGTTTGATGGCATATCAACCTCTGTGGGTTATTTAATGTCAAAAAGGTGGGGTTTAAAGGTATTTTTTTTAATGTTCAGTTATAGTGAGAAGATTGATTTAGTCATATTTTAATAAAAAAATTTTTGTTTTTATTCTTTTTATTTTAGAAAACTGAAAATGTCTTCTAGTCTTAGATTCAAAAATGTTTTGCTGAGAATAATTTTTTCCTTCAAAAATGTGTTATGCTAATAATTTTTTCTTCAAAAAAATGTTTATTTTTCTAGAAAAGTATTTTTATACTTTCATAGTGTTTTGACCCCAGTTTGGAGGTTAACTATTTGCCCATAGCTAGGACCCTAACAGGTGCTACCACCCCGAGTCAGGGTGGACCTGGTAACAACAGCAACTAAGAGGTTGTTCCATGCTCCTCACAACCTCCCAATCAGAGGCCTTGCTGCCGGATGAAGTTTACCGTCATGCCCAAGACCTCTCCATATTTCATCAGTGAGAAGTTCTTCCTGTAAACCACTGCTCTGTGGAACCGACTCCTAAGAGGATGTTTCCCCAATCACTACAATCTTAACCAGTTCAAAGTTAAGGTTAACCATTATCTTCCACTCCTATCCATAAATTTCCCTCTAATGTAACCCTCTACCTCAGGTGGTACTCAGGCCTTGTAAAGGGTAGTGAGTTGCCAGCAGCACATGATGTAGACATGGCAGAAGCGGGGGTTAGAGAAAGTCAGATATTATTAAAGAGAAAAGCTGATCTATTGTCTGTTATTGCAAAAGTTGTCCGAAGCGTCACCTATTGACCCAACAGACTTAAATGAATCTCTGAATAAATAACCAAATATACTGGAAACAGAATTTGTGTTTTTATTTCTCACTGTGGCATTAATTTCACCTTTTGTTTCTTTAGCGAATGTGTCATGGACCTTTCCCAGTTTTAGGGGACACCAATGTGAACAAGAATAGAGAAACAATAAGGGGTTTATTTGTCAAGTCAGTAAAAATGCGAAAGACTTGTAGGTTTACAATTATACAGTTCTAATCAGGTAGTATTTGCAAATATACAGAATAATCCTTCAAATATTTGGGTTAGAATCATGGATAAGAATACACATACCCTGATACAAGAAGACGTGGGATTTCAGTGCCAAGGTTTTCTGCCATTTCACGGCTTCCAATATTAGCCACACATTGCAGGGCCAAGTTGACATGCACAGGGTTGCGGCTATTTAAGTCATTTTTGATTGATTGGATAACCAATTTCATGAGGTCACTGCTTGCACTAATTAAAACAGTGATAAATAGATAACCCTGAAAAGAAAAACACACCATTAAAATAAATAGGCATAATTTTTTTTTTTAAATACAAATATTAAGATACAAATAACATGTTAATTCAAATTTTAACTCAGTTCAAATGATAAAAATTCTATTAAACATACTGCTTTTGTTGATTCAAGTGTTTCTGTTTAAGGCTTTTGACAAGCAAACAATTCATAAGAAAAGAGAAGAATCTGTCTTTTTGAACTGATACTTTATGGAACAGACTCCCAAGTGGATGCTTCCCCCAAATATTTTAATCTTAACTTCTTCAAGTCTATGGTCAACATTTACCCATTATACATATCCTCATAATCTGCACCCCATCTCACCTAAGTTGATACAAAGGTGGTGAAATGATCAGCGGCTCTAAATGAGAAATTGGAGAACGTTACATTCAGGTCCGTTACATTTATTTATGTGCAATTACCCTTGAGAAAGATACAAATCCATCAACCTCTCCCTCTAGATATGGATTAAATAATAGGACTTCTATTTAGAAAAATCAATGTTCTTAACAATTGTTAATGCCCTATTCAATGATAAAAAAAAAAAAAAATTAAATTATTTTTAAATTCCAAAATAAGTTTCATCTTTAAGTAACCTACAAAGGATTGATAAACCCCCCCCAAAAAATCAAACAATTGCTGCCTATATCCACACAATGAACATACAATCATTTAGCAACCATCTACATTTAGAGGCTCTTGTGTGTTTTAAAATAATAGCTAACATTCTAACAGATTAAAAAAAAAAACACACACACATTTCTATGACACTTGATAATAGTAGTAAACAGTCAAAAACAGTAAACAACAGAATTTCAAGGAGGCACTGTCATTTAATTTATTTTCCCTTCCTTTTAGAGCTTATCAACCTATTTTGGCTTATTTGAAGCTGAAGCATATTTCAGATTGTAAGAGATTGCTTATAGTACATAGTGTTTCCAAGCCATCACCCATCTAAGTACTGACCAAGCCTTCACTACTTCGGTGATCAAACTAAAACCAGTGTTTTTGGCATGATTTGACCATAGGCATGGAGGTGCTGACCAAATAAATTATGTTTTAAATAATCACACATTGAAATCTTCATTTAAAATAAACATGACAGGCAAATACATTTTTTTTTTAATATGAATTTTTTATATTAAAATTCTAGTATGCTATTTTCAAGAATTTGTATTGTGAGATAGATAATAAAATATTTAAGATGGCATTAAACTTTGAAATTCACCTTAAAATAATGTGCACTCAACTTTGAGCAGACCCCAAAAGCACAGTAAAAAATATTTTACACAATTTCATGAGGGTGGAGCTTAACAGCTCTCAGGCTAAACATAACTTTATAAACATGAAACACTGGAACCACACTTCTACATAAGCTAGTGAACATAGGGAGACTGTACTGAATGCATAAAGCTTACAATTAATTTAACTATCTAGTTGTGGAAATAGAAAATCTCAACTATTACTTTTTCACTTCATACTCCCTTGGTAAGAAGTTCTAGTCAAACAGCTTCCCTAGAACTGCTACTTTATGGAACAGACTCCCAAGAGGATGCTTCCCCAATCACTAAAATCTTCACCTTTTCACATCTAGGCTCAACTGTTGTATTTCCTACATATTCTCATAGACTGCATTTCTTCCTTCTCTTCTGTACAGAACTCTCAGTCAATAACTACTTACCTTGAATGGCTCAAGGGCCTTGTATTGGGTGAACAATTAGTAAAACAGAGAAAACCTCAAAAAAATAAAATAAGAAAATTGAGGGTTCATCATTTGCTAATGTTTTGAGAAGTAGGTCAGGCCAAGAACTTTTCAGCACTTCTTCATGAAACAAACAAGCCAGTTTTTCCTTCAATATCTTTCTATTCTCTTTGGGCTTTATCATTTGAGAACATAACTAAATTACTTTAAATAAAAATAATTCTTTCAGCTGATCTATAATCCAATCAGTGTAGATAAACGTTATCAGTATATACATATTTCCTATTATTTTTTCAAGGATTTTCAAAATGGAATGCAGACCGATGAAGAAGAATCAAAATTAACCGGCTTCTTTCACTCTCAATCCACTTATTCCACATCCAAGTTTGTGGTTGTCATGCATGCTCAAATAATTTCTTTGGTGTTAATAACGTAGCTTAAAGAGACTCTGGAGAAGAGAAACAGCTGCCAGCAACACTGAAATGGTGCCAATGACTGGATCAATCCAACACGGCTTTCTTGAAACCAATCCAACTGACTTGATATTTCTTGTCCAATGCTAAAACAAGGCAATTTAGCTAATGTTGGCTTTCAAATTTTTCTTGGTCAAAATAAACAAGAAGTCGATTTTTTTCAAGTTTCATTTTGCAAAATATAGGCTGAAACCATCAGATACAGAAATTGTATATATATCTTCTTAAAAAGAATAGACATTTTATGTTGATTGAATTTATTGATTTTTTTTTTTTTATTATGCAAATAACATTTTTCAAAAGTGGCTTTCAGTATATAAAATAACCAAAATCCATACAGGCCCATGCTTTCAATTCTCATGATTGATCTACAGGTTTGTAAGTTAGAGTGATTGAATTTCTTTTTTTTTTTTTTTTTTTTTTTTTTTTTAAAATGGCACATCAACCCTTCATGAGTTATTTAAAACTGAAATATTTTGGATTGTAGGTAATTATTTTTCTTAATGGATATTGCATTAATAAATTTTTGAAGATATTTTTCCATGTACAATCCCACTATTTAACCCACAGATGGAGAGAGAAGAGTCATAGCTTTCCCAAGAGTATTTGCACATAATTAGAAATTGGCTTTCAGATTCTCCTTCTGAGCCACAATCCATTATACCACCCCACACATCAAGAAAAGAAAAGAGAATATCAAATGTATTTTAAACAGAACATTGTTTTAAAACTATCGTTATTTTGATAAAGCCTCCTTAAAAGTATCTTTATTTTTTTAGAAGTATTGTTATAGTCACTTGAAAGCTAAATCTAATGGCTTTAGCTTTCAAACAAACAAAAAAAAATAAAATCACAACCATACAAATTATGCGCTGCTTAAAAATATATAGGATACAAGAATACAATGATATATTAGGACATAAAACGAAAAAAGAAAATTTATTTTACAAGACAAAAAAATAAAAAGAGCAGCAAATTAACAAAAGAAAAAAATGTCAGATTTATAAGATAGACCAATGTTCTCAAACGATGTGGTGAACTTCAGTTATGGCAGAAGAGAATAACAGATGAGATTGAATGATTGAAAGACAATCCAAGATTTAGAGTTTCAAAAAATTTATATGCCAAAAATAAATAAGATTTCAAAACTTCAAATATTATTAATTACTTGTAATTGCATGCAAGAGTCCCAGTACAAATAGTTATGAATAATTATTGACTGATTTTATGATTGCGACATTTTTGCATTATATCAAGTATTAAGAATATAGTCACTAGTGTCTGCAAATTTGAGGAGAGAGTTATCAATGATAATATTCTGATGTCAAATCAACAGCTTTAGCCTTCTCTATATTTTTTATTTTTAAGTATACTTTTTATGACATAAAACTTTGTGAGGCACAAGTAAATTTTAATTTTGAAAATGCAAAACAGAGGAAAGAAAAGTTTAGGAACCACTGGGCTAGACTAATGCAAATTGTTAATGATAAACGTAGCTTCCCCAACCAAATATTAACATTCAACTCCTAGGTAGTGTAGCACAGAATCAATCGAAAAAGTAGACATAACTGACAGTATAAAGAAGAAAAAAAAACATCTCTAGACATAAGATAGCAATATCAGAATAATCACCCATGGATTAAATGAAGGAGTAGTTCTAAATTACTTGAGGGTTACTCAAATGGGCAGACATCTGAAGAAGGCCATTTTCATAATCAACATTCAACGTTGCCTGATGAGATTCTATCTCAAAACATAGAAATTTCCATGTCGCTTATTATTTCTTGATCTTGCCATACAGCAGCCATCATCAAATGCAAGCCAATCCAATTATGCATTATTAGTTGTCGATAAGCGCTGGTTAACAGTTGAACTTTAAAGAATTTCATATCAGAGTGGCTGAATGACAAGAGTAGCTAAACAGCTGACTCTCAGAGTTAAAAAAACAAACAAAAAAAACATCACAGAAAAATCAAGCAATTTATAAATTATTCCTAAAGGTTTTTTCAGCTATTTTTCTAGTATGTTTTACGGTTGAAACACTGATACTAATGATGAGAACATTGACTAATAAACTTACATGTATATAATTTTGAATAAGTAAATCTATATATCTATAATAATTTAAAAAAAAAAAAAAGGAAAAAGAAAAAAAAAATTAGAACAAAAACCAATCACCAAATTGCCCAAGTTTAGCCCTTTATAGCGAGAGATCATAAAAGATGGGGGAGGACGAGCAATACGCTTTTGTTTTGTTGTTATCTAACAAAAAGCATCCTCCGTTTTGATATACAATTAAAAAAAAAAAATCAATGCTAATACCACAAGACAAAGCAGGTAAATTTTATTTACATTCCTGAACACTGACAAAATGGGAACAAGATAAATAGCTACTGACCCATGTAGAAAAGAAAATCCAATTTTAAATTAGAGGCTGGTTATATGCAAGTGAATAATGAATGTCATCTAAATAAATGCAGCTGCTGCTGCTAACAGTTACCATAGAAATGAACCAAGGAAGCTGAACATTTCCAACTAAAACATCTATTTTTCTATTCAGTTCCATAATCCCTTCCCTTGGCTAAAGGAGACCATTTCTATAGATGGCATTGTACATCTATTCAACTGCTCGTTTATTATTTCTTGATCTTGCCGTACAGCAGCCATCATCAAATGCAAGCCAATCCAATTATGCGTTATTAGTTGTCGATAAGCGATGGTTAACAGTTGAATTTGAAAGAATTTCATAGAGTGGCTGAATGACAAGAGTAGCTTAACAGCTGACCCTCAGAGTTAAAAAAACAAATAAGAAAAACATCAAAGAAAAATCAAGCAATTATTTATAAATTATTCCTAAAGGTTTTTTCAGCTATTTTTCTAGTATGTTTTATCTGTTTACAAGAGTTAGATTAGACCAAATATGGTGTATTGCCTCCACTGCTAAAAAAGAGAGGTAAGGTAAGGCTTAAGCCTGTTACTGGTAACATGTAACCCAGTACAATCTGTCCCATAGACAAGTGGTTGGTGTCTTAACCAACTTCCCCACTAGTCTTTTTGCTGAAGAGAGTGGCATGTTACTCCACAGAATGAAAAACAAGACCTGTCAAAGGACATATAAGCTTCTGACAGGAGCCAACAGACAACATACATACATAAACATATATAAGGCTAGGATGGGGTCACAAGCCTTGAAGGGTAACCTTCCGAAGGATAGTATCTTGATAAAAACATGGTGAACCTGAGACTACTGTGAGCAATTCAGATGGGCCTGAAGAGGACCATTCGGTCTTGTAAACGATGTCTCAAATCATTACAAAAAATCCTTTGTCAGGCAGGATCCACCTTATTTTGTGCAAAATTAATCTCAGCCATGTACGTTTGCATATTAACAAAAGATGTCAAATGTATATTCATATGACAAGGGTTTCAAAACATACTTCTCAAATGAATATATTAATAATATTAATAATACTAATAATAATTAATATCTCAAATGAATATATTAATAGTTAAATGTAACTGGCATCTTTTTTTTTTTTTTTTTTTTAAATCATCTCACCCCAAGCAAGGCATTCCACTGCCACTATTGCGCATGGGGCTACATAGGGGAAGGTAAAGAGAAGGAGTGGATAGACATAGGGAATGTCAGGAGAAAGGTGATAGATGAGTAAGGATAGCGAGGATGAGGGTCGGGCAGATGGGAAGAGTGCTTGATAGAATGGGAGCAGGTTAGTGTGTTAGGAGGTGTGTATTGACCTTACATTTAAACTCCTGGAGATTGTAGCCGTCGGGGAAGCAATCGTTTGGAAGAGAATTCCACAGTCGGGAAGTGCGAGGAAAGAAACTGTTGGAGTAGAAGTTACGGCTGCATTTTATCGGTTTCACTGTAAAAGGGTGGGATCTAGTTGCTAATCTAGTATCTCGTGCAAATTCGTATTTAGGGGGCACCAGTGATCTAAGTTCATCGGAGCAGAAGCCGTGAAAGTATTTATAGATATATATATATATATATATATATTTTACTAGCAGTTTCTTTTCTCACACTTCCCGCCTTGGAACTTCCTTTCATTTACTTGCTTCCCTGATAGCTACAATCTCCAAAAATTTAAATGTAACGTCAATTGCCATCTATCTTCTTGAATCGTTTTCATCTTTTTATCCTTTTAATAACCCACTTTGCTTGGGGTGCAATGATTGAAAAAAAATAATCTGTTATTGCAAAAGTGTCCCCAACCATTACAATCTCAAACCGTTGAGTAATGATTTTCTTGCACAAAATCTCTATGGATCCAGAAATCACATTATGATTTTTTTCATGCATTATTTTGCTAGTCGGGAGACAAAAAAATGGCATATTGCAGGCATCTCTGGGCTCAAGCTGGTTGCTACTTACATCCCAGCTCTTATAGGACAGGACTTATTTTACGACTCTACAGCTGTTTTCCCTTCAAATACAACATTGTGAGTTTTGAGTTTTGCTTGACGGCATATCAACCTCTGTGGGTTATTTAATGCCAAAAAGGTGAAGTTTTAAGGTATTTTTTTTAATGTTCGGTTATTGTGAGAAGGTTGATTTAGTCAGATTTTAATGAAAATTTTTGGTTTTTATTTTAGAAAACTGAAAATGTCTTCTAGTTTTGTATTCAAAAATATTTTGCTGAGAATATTTTTTTCCTTTCAAAAATGTGTTATGGTAATAATTTTTTCTTCAAAAATGTATTTTGGTAATATTTTTCCTTCAAAAATATATTTTTCAATAAAAATCTATTTTTATGAATATTTTTCTAAAAAAGTGTATTTTTATACTTTCATAGTGTTTTGACCCCGGTTTGGGTTTTAACTATTTGCCCATAGCTGGGACCCTAACAGTTGTTACCACTCCGAGTCAGGGTGGACCCAGGAACAACAACAATAAAGAGGTGGTTCCATGCTCCTCACAACCTCCCAATCAGAAGCCTTGCTGCTGGATGTAGTTTATCTTTATACCCAGGACCACAACACTGCGAAACTCTCACTACTCTATCACTATTTCCAAAGCAAATGGTCAGATGAGCTTACCTCTTGAGTCCCATCAATTTTTTTTTTTTTTTACTTTCATAATAAGAACTTGACATCCAGAGTGGCCTTTCCTATGTGATTCAATTTTTAAAATATTCAATTTTAAGTGAAATAGTAGATTGGTGGCAAGGTCTCATCACTTCAGAGCTGAAATAGTGAGATGTAGCTAAGTTCTATGCTAACAGTTTCTTCTGTCACTTTTCTCACTTGTGGAACTCTTCTAGCTTCTTACTTTCCACTTACCTGTGATCTTCAAAAATTTAAACGCAATGTAAATTGTTACATTGTTTTCTTAATTCCAGTATTTTTATTGTTCTCTCTCTCTCTCTCCTTAATGCTTTCTTTTTCTCATTCTTTCACTCAGTAAACTCCACCCCCACACTGCAGCTTAGTAGCTTTATTGCCTTTCTTGGGGTGAAATTTTAAAAAGTATTGGCCCCCTAAGATCTGCTACCTTGTGGAACAGGTTTCTGCATGGGTACTTCCCTGAGCACCACAATCTTAAACTCAAGGGTTAATTCATGACCCATCCTCCTCAGCTCTATTTCCTTCCACCTTCTCAACAATAAGATCCCACATCTCATTCAGTAACGAACTGACTACCATGATTTTGGTTGTTTTTGTTTAGCGACATTTCAACATTAAATAACCAATAGAGGTTGATATGTCAGTATTTTTTTGTACACAATTTTTATTTTATTTTTGAAGATAATAGTGGTTTAGTGATAACTGCCTTACTAATTAACCCATAGTTGGGGAAAGAAATGGATTCATACTTTTTCCAAGGGTATTTGCATGCAAGTAAAATATGAAACCAACTGGAATTGGAACTCAACTCTCAGATTAACAATTTGAAGCCAATATCCATTATAGCATCCATATATCTAAGCTTACGGCACTTAGTATTCCAAAGTAGTTACCCATCTAGGTACTGACCAAGCTCAATGTTCCTTAACTTTATGATCATACAGGAACCAATGTTTCAACGTGGTGTAGCTCTAAGCCTCCACTACCTTGATTGGTTTTTCAGCCAAATATTGGGTAAATATTAGTATTAAAAAAAAAAAAAAATTAACAAAATTATGTATCTATCCCCACCCAAGAGAAAGCTTTTGTAATTTTTGCTAAAGGAGTGTTAAGATTAATAAAGGAGTGTTAAATAATATATAAATAAATAAATAAATTAAATAAATATAAAAGATGTCTTTCTGACAGAAACTAAAATGTTAGCTGTTAAAATGAAAACAATTTCAAAAATATTTTTTATTTTTAAAGCTACATTATAACAAACCTCTGTGCAAAAGTGAAAATTGATTTGTATTTTTTGTGGGTTATTTAAAACAAACATATTTTAGATTGTAGCAGGTTGCTTACAGTAGCTGAAGTTCCCAACTAGTTCCTCATCTAAGTACTGACTGAGCTCAGTTCTGCTTAACATTTGATGATTGAACAATAAGTGCTAAAAAGAGCAAAGATTTTGATATTGTATTGTTCTCCAGAAGATTTTACATCTAAATGCTTATCTTGATAACCAAACTTGTAAGATATGAAACTGCAACATTTATAGCAAGTAGTATAGTACCCATAAAAATAATAGGATTATTTTCATGTAGAACTGCACTTCTGCCTAGGATCAGGGTAATATTTGTTCACTTTGCAAAAAAACTATAAAACAGACGACTACTATAAGCATATTTAGTGAGCAAATGCATTTGTGTTGATATCTGTTTTTGTTTTTTATTTATTTATATTTAAAAAAAAAAAAAAAAAAATGGAAATAATGCCTACTGGCCTTGAAATCAAGAATCTAAGTAAAACATGAAGGTCTACTCACTAAACATAGCCTTCATAGTAAAAAGAAATAATGTTAGATTAAAAAATCCAAAAGCTGGTTACTTTATTTATATATATATATATATATATATATATGTGTGTGTGTGTATCGAGGCAGCGAATAATTTTCTAAACATATATTGTTAAATATAACAATGAATATCTTATGTTTAATCATGAGCCATTCTAAACATTGTATTTTGGTTTTAATAAGACAAAAATTGTCAAACATTTGGATATTTTTTTTATATCAAAACAAATAAACCACATAAATTTACAAACTGCGTCTGCTATTCAGTGACTGTTAGAGTTGTATAGCAATGTTTTCTGTCAACACAAGATAAAATCATCTTTGATGGTGAATGTCTGTGTTCATATCCCTATAAGTTCTCTGAAGATGGCTCCTGTGAGCCGAAAGCGTAGAACCAGCATAATAAAAAAATATACAAATGTTGGACAATTTGTCTTTATTGTCACAGTATACGTGTGTGTGTATATACACACACACATATATATACACACACACACATATATACACGCACAAACACAGAGAAGGTGCGATAGGTAAATTGTCATATTTTTAATTTCATGCATATGCATTGCTTGTGATTTTGTCAGTGAGAAAACAAGCACCATGCCACAAATTTGGAAACAGCATGCTGCACTGCTTGGCATTCACACCAGAAACTCCAATGGAAAAATTTCAGAGTGCTTTGGTGTCATAGGACAGTGCAAAGGATACTATGTTCTACAGTTGACAAAATCAAACAACACGCGTGAAATTAAAAATATAAATAGCAACAATTTACATATCACACCCTCTGTGAATGTGTGCGTGCGTGTGGACATAAAAATGCCTCCAAATTAACATACGGACAAATAAATAATGCCTACTAGACATTCTCTCTCTCATGCAGCAGATAAACTAGAATTGATACACACAAATTATTCACAAGAACACTGCTTGACTAGTCAAATGTGTGTAAAGTCTCTTTAACAAATGAAAATCAAATAAGGCAAAAATAATACCAGAAAATTTTGTTTCCTTACAGCTGATAAAGCTTTGATAAAAATGAAACATTAGATTTATAAATGTTTTCTATCCTATCATTCTGTCATATTCAAATGTGTATTTGATCCCAATTCATACATCAAAATTAAGAAGATTGGCAAATTCATGCTACCATGGTTTCAACTTATCAGTTCTGTCAGGCATTATTGAGTCTATAATGTCTGACGATACCAAAAGATTGAAAACATAGTAGCATGATTGGCTTATCTTCCTAATTTTAATATTTAATAGCTTTGCATGTTAAATTTTATTTTTTTCTTTAAATGTGTATTGACCACTTTTGAATACAACTGTTTACTTGTTTGACTGACCAATAATGGTTTAATAATTTTATATATATATATATATATATATATATATATATATATATACATACACTCAGTTATGATCTGAGATCAAGGACAGTATGGTTAAATAAAAGAACAAGAGGAAATTTGTATTTAAGTAGCCTACGCATTTTGTCCTGTGACTGGCTTTATCAAGGCAAAAAGACGAAATGAGCTTTATTCCAAATTACAGATAAAGGAGTTCTAAAACTAAAATATTTTGTTAATCATTTTGAATGATTTGTGAGCGTTTTTATAGTTGCTAACACTGTTTGTTTATAGATACGTAATTTGGAATAAAGCTCATTTCGTCTTTTTGCCTTGATAAAGTCCATCATAGGGCGAAACGTGTAGGCGAGTTAAATAGAGTTTTCCTCTTGTCTTCTATTTATTTAACTATATATATATATAGATATATAATTTTGACAATATGTTGTTATCAGAGGAGGTTTGTGCTGGTGGTTTTCACTACTTGTCCATCTCTCAACTTTGCTTCAAAAAGACTTGTCTTTTCTTTTCTGCATTAGTCACACCTGAGAAAGAATTAGCATCTGTTTATGAACCTAATGTGTATGGACAGGAGTGTCTCTTTCTTGGATGTCACCATTGTTAAACAAATAAAGATACACAAAAAACACACCTGGTATTTGAGAACACACCTATAGCATGCCATAAATGGAAGATAACCCAATATCATATCATGTGATAGGCACCAATCTCGTTTCTCTTTCAGATGAAGCTTCCAATACAACAGAAAATGAAAGTGCATACTATGCTTGTGACATTAACCACTATTATTGCAGCAACTCACAGATAATTAGCTCCTTGATACTGGGCAGATCTTTCATGCTTAAGATCAAAAATGCATTGAGTCATCTATGCTCAAGAGAAAGAAACAAGTGTTCAAACATTGTTGAGAAAGCTCAGTTCGAAACATTACCAACTATGCCGCTAGCAAGCTTTTTGTTTATTTTTTTTGTTTTTTTTACATAAATATAATTATTTCACCCCAAGCAAGGCAGGACTGCTACTAGTGTGCATGGAGGTTTACAGTGAAAGAAAAAACAAAGTACATGGGGATGTCGATGAAAGGATAAGAGATGGATGGGAATCAAGAACATAGAAAATGGCAATTGATGTTGCATTTAAACTTTTGGAGATTGTAGCTATTAAGAAAGCAAGCAAACAGAAGGAAGTTTCATAAATAAAAAGTGTGAGAAAAGAAAATGTTAGAGTAGAAGAGAGTTACATTTTACTATTTTAATGGTAAAAGGGTGGGATCTTGATGCCAATATAACATTAAGGAACAGTTAATTTATTGTCCTTTCTTCACATTATTGTGTGTGTGTGTATATATATATATATTATAAATTATGTTTTAGAACATGTACGTAATTTCTTCTATATATGTCCTCTTCCCTACAATCATATGTTTGTTTCAGTGTTTGGATTTAAACACTTCTTCAGGGGAAATAAAGGTTTGGAATCATTCTCTGTTTATATTTGGTTCGTTGTTGTGGGGGTTGGTTGAGGTTATTGGTAATTAAGTGAATGTCTCATTTTGATCGTTAGACTTTTGAGGAATTTGGTGTGTAAGTGTGAAATTGTTGATTAATGGTATTATCTGTTGGAATGTATGTTTTATCTTTTTATCAGTTGGGTATATTTTTTGGTTAGGATTTCTAAGAGGATGCTGTTGAGTGGTCATTTTTATGGTTGGCTATCATTTAATTGGTTGATGTCTGCTGTTAGTGGACCTAATTCATGTATTTACTTTGATCCTGTGTCTAGGTTTTCATAGACGTGATAGAGGTGGGGTGTTTTTTCTTTCCAATTTAGATTTTTTCGTTAAAAAAAAAATATATATATATATATATATATATATGCACACACAGACATATACCCCTCTTCTCCTCTTTCTTTTTCTTTCTCTTCCTCTTTTTCCTTTTATTCAAGTTTGGAGTATAATTGTATTTAGGCGAAGTTATTTCAAGAAATCTAAATTTGTATTTTTTGGGAAGTAAATGCGAATTTTATCAGTTTTTTGTATAAAGTTGTATGTTTAATATTAATTTTAAGTTTAGAGGGTCGGTTTTTTCTTTTAATTTTTTTCTTCTTTTTCCCTCCTTTTTATCTTCTTTTTTCTATAAATTATCGCTTGGAATCTTATTTATTTCTTTTAATTTTTTATACATTTTATTTATTTAGATATTTTTGCGGGCATTAGATCTTATTTTAAGGATTTATTACATTGATTTTTCTGTAGCAATTTTTATCTTTTATAATAATAAAAATATTTATTCAAATTCCCAGTATTTTTGGGGGGTGATTATAGGGTTAGATCTTACGTGTGCTTACAGTTTATTTTTGTGTATGATATAATTATTCTGAAGTAGTATATTTAATCTTGATTTTGAATATATGAATTTTGATTCTTTTTCAAGTTTGGGAGCCATTTATTTAATTTTGATTTTTCTAGTACGGAATATTTTTGTATTTAAGTAAGGTTATTGTGTTAAGTAAGATTATTGGTGTAGGCTTTAGTGATAGACCTTCCTTTAAGGATTTATTGGATCGATTTTTTTCTATAGCATTTTTTATCTTTTATAATGAGGATATCAATCGAACTCTTTGTATTTCTTAGCATGATTGTAGGGTTAAGTCCCTAATGTGTTTGCAGTTTACTGTGGTTTCGTGTCTGATTTAAGAGCTTGTTACTATTTATATATTTAGGGATCTTTATTTTTTCTTGAAGGCAAAGAAAGCATGGTTCTTTTATAGATTTTGCTGTTCTTGCTTTTTTGAGAATTTTCCATTTGACCTTAGGTGTTTTATTTTCGTTTTTTAATTTCCAAAAGTGTGTTTTTTTTACCGAAAAAATTTAAATTGGAAAGAAAAAACACCCCACCCCTATCACGTCTATGAAAACCTAGACACAGGATCAAAGTAAATACATGAATTAGGTCCACTAACAGCAGACATCAACCAATTAAGTGATAGCCGACCATAAAAATGACCACTCAACAGCGCCCTCTTAGAAATCCTAACCAAAAAATATACCCAACTGATAAAAAGATAAAACATACATTCCAACAGATAATACCATTAATCAACAATTTCACACTTACACACCAAATTCCTCAAAAGTCTAACGATCAAAATGAGACATTCACTTAATTACCAATAACCCCAACCAACCCCCACGACAACAACGAACCAAATATAAACAGAGAATGATTCCAAACCTTTATTTCCCCTGAAGAAGTGTTTAAATCCAAACACTGAAACAAACATATGATTGTAGGGAAGAGGACATATATAGAAGAAATTATGTACATGTTCTAAAACATAATTTATAATAAATATTCACTGTTCTATACATCATATATTGAGCACTGTTTTAAATTAATGTTTTGGACGGAAAAATTTTTTCCTTATATATATATATATATATATATATTGTAATCATTTCACCCCAAGCAAGGCAGGACTGCTACTAGTGTGCATGGAGGTTACAGTGAAAGAAAAAACAAAGTACAGGGGGATGTCAAAGAAAGGATAAGAGATGGATGGGAATCAACTAGATAGAAGATGGCAATTGATGTTGCCTATCAAGTTCACATCACCTGGTCATGAGTAACAAGGGTCTTAACATACTATTCCATTTCTAACTGCAGAATCTCAAAATGAAGGTGTGAGTCACCATAGCCAAACCCTTGATAGAGGGGATGGCTGCATATGATCCAGCATGCAACACCAGTAAGAATTACCTGAAAACTATCCCATCAGTTGATCAAAGCTTTGCAACTGAAATTGAGTAATGTGACAAAAGTCATTGTGATTGATAACTGGCATTGTTCAACTACTGATTACACCAGATCATGCACTCTCTCCCAGAGACTGTAACTAAGGTCTGCTAAGTATAGTTCCAGTATAAGACATGTGGAGATTATATATAGTTTATTTGGGCAGTAATTTCTTTTTTATACAAGTTTCATTAAAAATGACAGACAAAGTATCATCACTAAGTTTTTTTTTGTTTTTTTTACATAATTTTTCATATATTCATATCTTTTTTCTTTTTGGAACTCAAACTATATAAGAATCATCGAAAGGTTTTGCACTTTTGAGTGCTTTTGGCTATCCACATAAATATTAAGCACATTTGAATACATTTGTCAGGACAGAAATCATCAACATTGTGCAGCTGTGTTGCATATGCCAGTCTTTATCATTCATGAGAGATGCTGTGTGCACGCAAGTTAAAAGTGCTAATCTGGATATCTTGCATCTGCTCATCTCTGAGATTCTTAGCATTGTTGATGTGAGACATTGTAGATATCTTGATATTAACTGTTGCTCCCAGCAAGGGGTTAAATAGTAGAGCAGACAAAGCTCTTCAGCTTTGGTTGGCAACCAGTCGAGAAGGAAAACCCTAAATTCACAAATATGGGCAGAAGAAAAACTTGTCAGCACTGATCAAACTCATTTAACAAGTGTCATCATATGTTGATGTTGCACATGACTTCAAAAAAAAAGTTAAGGAAGGAAATCCATCCTCAATACTGGAGAGAGTGAAAATAGCTATTGTACTTGAGGAAATATATTTTCCTAAAAAATTGTTTAAAGATAAAGATTTTATAAATTTAAACCGATAGTAACACTGGCTGCTCAAGCAATGAATGCCAAATGTTTCCTTATGAGGAAATGGTTAATATTATCACACAGAAACACACACACATTATCCTATGTTTATAGCACAACTTGGAGTTTTATGCACTATGCAATCATCAAGTGCATATTATGAATTATTATTATCAAATACACCTGATGATTGCATAATGCATGAATATATACTTAACATCCATGAATATATATATATATATATATATATATATATATATACACACACATACATACATACATGCACTATGCAATCATCAGGTGTATTTGATAATAGTTCATAATATGCACCTGATGATTGCATAGCACATAAAACTCTAAAATGTGCTATAAACATAGGATAATTTTATATATATATATCACACACACAGAGTTTGCCCCAAAATGTATACACACTTCAGGAAAGGAAAACATGTCTTTCATCGTTTCATTAAAGTATGATAACTGTTTTTTGTTGTAAAATATTTTCTTGACAGATGCTGGTCAATGTCTAGTGGTATTGTTGCACATGCATTTTCAATTTCTTGTTTAAGGACCAGCATCTGTCAAGAAAATATTTTACAACAAAAAACAGTTATCATATTTTAATGAAACGATGAAAGACATGTTTTCCTTTCCTGAAGTGTGTATACATTTTGGGGCAAACTGTGTGTGATATATATATATATATATATATATATATATATATATATATAAAATTATCCTATGTTTATAGCACATCTTAGAGTTTTATGTGTTTTATGGGCCAATGTTGACCAAGCAGCAGTTTGCTGTACTAACAAATGTCTGGAAGCTAAAGGCCACCATTCTCAGCATCTCATAATTGTAGAGTCCAAAGGTAACTTGTATTAATCTTGTGACATCTGAATAAATTTTGTATTACAATATCTTTACAAGTTTTTCCTTTACTGCAGTCTGTATGCATATTTTTCGATATACCTAATGAAATGAAAAAGAATGTGCATATGTATTATACAAGGCATGCGCATTGTCTTATAAATGCAGACAAAAGCTTGCATATTACCAACACACTTTTCATTAAGATGTAATAAAAACAATCTTAATTTTCTTTTTCTTTTATTAGATCATCAACAATACAAAAATAAACATGCCTCGCTTCCCATGGAAAGTAATCATTTGATTGATAAATGAAGAGAAAGGTTAAGTAAGAAAAGGAGAAGAATGGTGAAATACTGCCCTGGAGACAAATAAGAATACCGAGAGTCAACCAAGTGCACACACAAGACAAACAGGTTTGTCTTGAGTGATTAGAAAAGTAGAAACAGTGTGCAGCAACAATCTCGGCTACTTACTCATTTTCCAAAGACGCTTATGTGAATTTGAATCAATAAAACTGTATCAGCAGACAGAAATTATGAAAATAAGCCCTCTTAGTTTAGAAAAACTGATTCATCAAACAAGTTATTTTTTTAAAATCTTATTTTTAATAATCACTTCAAATAATGAAGTCAATTCTGATTTTTTTTTTTATGTGTGGTGTCCTTTCAGAATGCAGGCAATCATGGCACTCTGCATGTTCCTGTCCCTCATAGCTCTTAATACCTTGTCTAGTTATTTCTCCCAAACACTGCTCTGCTATCCATTAGCTTAAGCCCATCAAGTATGTCATGTACTGTTTTCTCCAACTCTCTTTTCCTCTATTTGCCCTGTGAGTATCAGATTCACAAGCCCTTCTTCCTCATATGTCCCAGAAACTTCAACTGTCTTTTCCTGGTGTTAGGTAAAAGTTTCCTTTCGATTCTCTCCAAAACCTAGTTGTTGCTCACATGGTATCCTTAGCATCCTTCTGTAGAATCACATTTCTGTTGCTTACAGTCTTTCCTTCATTATGTTCTCTTCAAATATATGAACTTGTCTCAAGCAAGTGAGCAAAACTAAAAAGCAGTTTGTACACTTACCTTGGGAGAATGAGTGAAGCTTATGCGTGTGTGTGTGTGTGTGTGTGATCCTTTATGGTGTGTGTTAAAATCTTAAACTTGTCTTTATCACAGAACAACCAAATTAGACAAAACTCGAAGGTGTTATACAGGTGCAACTTCTAAAAACTCTTGGTGATCAGAGGTCAGTAGCCAACCTCTCTTTGAATCTAAAATTAATTTTTTCAATAAGAGAAAGTCTGGCTGGTTACATTCCATTACCACCAATCTTACCCTAAACAGGATGAACAGGTGTCCCCCTCAAGGAGGACCTGTGCCTTGAGGATATTGGACATTAGGGTCACATCCAACCTCAAGTAGAATCCCTATATACAATCCATTGCTAAAGATTCAAGCAAATGATTAGCTCCCTATACCACTCTAATAAGTGACCTTGCTCCTCATGCTATCCTATACTTTTATAATAGGCAGATCAGTAAAATGGAGTACTGTAGCCATATCAGCAGACAAGCTGCTCAGACCTCACTTTCCAGTTTTGACAGAATTTAAAAGTGTTTTCGAATCTTTGTTGAAGAGTTATTTTTCTCACTCCAACCGTTCTCTCACAGGTGGGATGTAACAAGTCTATCAATGTTCTATCGCTACTACCAAGAAAAGTGCTTGGATGAACTGCATCACCTGGTTCCACCAGGTCTGACCTTTGCAATCCACTTATATAGTAGCAACACTCCCTGCATATTCCATTAGCAAGAATCTTCCAGTGAAACACAGCTCTAAGGAACAAACTGCCAAGAGAATGTTTCCTTAATCATTACAATCTTGACCTGTTTATATCTAGAGTCAATCATTATCTTCCTATCCTATCAATATAAACTACTCAGTAAAGTAACCCTCTATGTTGAGTGGTCTCCAGGCCTTGTCCAGGGTAAAGTAAAGAAAAAAAAAGAGAAAAAAGTAAAGAAAAAAAAAGAGAAAAAAGTAAAGAAAAAAAAAGAGAAAAAAGTAAAGAAAAAAAAAGAGAAAAAAGTAAAGAAAAAAAAAGAGAAAAAAGTAAAGAAAAAAAAAGAGAAAAAAGTAAAGAAAAAAAAAGAGAAAAAAGTAAAGAAAAAAAAGAGAAAAAAGTAAAGAAAAAAAAAGAGAAAAAAGTAAAGAAAAAAAAGAAAAAAGTAAAGAAAAAAAAGAAAAAAGAAAAAAGTAAAGAAAAAAAGAGAAAAAAGTAAAGAAAAAAAAAGAAAAAAAAAGAGAAAAAAAGAAAAAAAGAAAAAAGTAAAGAAAAAGAGAAAAAGTAAAGAAAAAAAGAGAAAAAAGTAAAGAAAAAAAGAAAAAAGTAAAGAAAAAAAAGAAAAAAGAAAAAAGAAAAAAAGAGAAAAAAGAAAAAGAGAAAAAAGTAAAGAAAAAAAGAGAAAAAGTAAAGAAAAAAAGAGAAAAAAGTAAAGAAAAAAAGAGAAAAAAGTAAAGAAAAAAAGAAAAAAGTAAAGAAAAAAGAGAAAAAGTAAAGAAAAAAAGAGAAAAAAGTAAAGAAAAAAAGAGAAAAAAGTAAAGAGAAAAAGGTAAAGAAAAAAAGAGAAAAAAGTAAAGAAAAAAGAGAAAAAGTAAAGAAAATAGAGAAAAGGTAAAGAAAAAAAGAAAAGGTAAAGAAAAAAAAAGAGAAAAAGGTAAAGAAAAAAAGAGAAAAAAGAAAAAAAAAGAAAAAAGAAAAAAGTAAAGAAAAAAGAGAAAAAAGTAAAGAAAAAAGAGAAAAAAGTAAAGAAAAAAGAGAAAAAAGTAAAGAAAAAAAGAGAAAAAAGTAAAGAAAAAAAGAGAAAAAAGTAAAGAAAAAAAGAGAAAAAAGTAAAGAAAAAAGAGAAAAAGTAAAGAAAAAAAAGAGAAAAAGTAAAGAAAAAAAAGAAAGAAAAAAAGAAAGAAAAAAAGTAAAGAAAAAAAAGAAAGAAAAAAAAGAAAGAAAAAAAGTAAAGAAAAAAAGAGAAAAAAAGAAAAAAAGAAAAAAGAAAAAAAGAAAAAAAAGAAAAAAGAAAAAAAGAAAAGAAAAAAAGAAAAAAAGTAAAAAAAAAGAAAAAAAAAGAAAAAGTAAAGGAAAAAAAAGAAAAAGTAAAGGAAAAAAAAGAAAAAGTAAAAGAAAAAAAAAGAAAAAGTAAAGAAAAAAAAAAGAAAAAGTAAAGGAAAAAAAAAAGAAAAAGTAAAGGAAAAAAAAAAAGAAAAAGTAAAGGAAAAAAAAAAAGAAAAAGTAAAGGAAAAAAAAAAGAAAAAGTAAAGGAAAAAAAAAGAAAAAGTAAAAAAAAGGAAAAAAAAAGAAAAAGGAAAAAAAAAAGTAAAGAAAAAAAATAAAAGCTCATACCAAATCTTACCAAAAGTAAGTTTTAAAAAAAACTCAGTTTATGCTTGTATAATTTAATAAAAAAAAAAACAACATTCTTTCAGACTGATAGAAACTGTAGTTTTTTTTTTTTTTTTTTTTTTCAATTAATAAAGACATATTTAAAGAATCGAAAAATATAAAGTTTAATCCTATGAATCTTTTTTAAAATTTTAGCAACAGGTAGATTATTTTTTGTATCAGTCAGTAAGTTAAGTGCCATACGTGATACACACTTGGGCAATCATGTCTCGAAAGAGACATGACTGACTGGGCAGACGATTATCCCACAGTAGGTTGCCATTGCTTTCTGCGGTAGACTGGTTGCCGACCAAGGCTATGGAACCCAATCTGTCCTGTTATTTAATCCATAACTGGAAGGAAGAGACTGATTAATACCTTTCCCAAGGGTATTTGCGCGTAAGTGAATACAATGGATTCAACTGGAATTCAAACTCGGCTCCCCAGTTTCTCGTTCCAAGCCGATATCCACTGTACCACAAAGCACATCCTCAAATAGGTATACCAAGTGTTAAAAATCACAAAAAAAATAAATAGATAATGTGAACATGTGAAAGCTCTTTAAAGGTTTTATTTCCTAGCACCTCCTATTTTCGATTTGTGTTGGCCAAGAATACAACTACAGGGTCATAGAGTGGATCAAGTAAAAGGTTATACTAACAATGGCAATAACAACAGAAAATAAAATGAGATCAATAGGCCAAACAATTCTTGGAATGTAAAGGATAGAATTATATGATTTAAATCTTTTTCTTTTTTTCCAGTTGACGTCAATTTGTATGAAACCATTACTGCAATTTATATTAAAACCGAACCAATAAAGTTCGGATGCAAAATATTTTCTAATAAAAATTTGCAGCTATTTTTAAATTCAAATACATTTTATGATGCATATTACAGCCTATATATAAAATGCTAATTTCTCTGTCAGGCCTTGTTGAGAAGACAGTATACGCTTAAGATCAGCTAATAAAAAAAAAAAACAAACCTACTGAAACAAGCAAGTGACTGTGTGTGTGTGTGTGTGTGTGTGTGTGTGTGTGTGTGTGTGAATAAATATACATATGGGAATACACATATGTATAAAAATATTATTCAGATGTTAATAAAACTGTGCTCAATGTAATATAAACAGAGCTATTAATTATATACTGATAAATATACATATCTGATGGCAGTGGCACAACTAAATTTCATGCTTAATGCAATCATCAGGTGCATATTTCAAACACAGTTTGCACCTGATCAATGCGTAAAGCATGAAACCCTGAGTCATGTCACCGACGTAAGATTATATATATATATATATATATATATATATATATATATGATACATCACAAACTCCAACAATATCTCTAAAATTCTTTTTAATATGCAAATACTTATATGCCAATTCACAATAATAAAAAACAAAAAATAAAAAGGTTTTTGTTGTATGATAAACAAAATAAAATTACAAGTCTAACATTAATTAGAACTACTCTTTCCTCCAGTTATGGATTAAATAATAGGACAGATTGGGTTCTATAGCCTTGGCTGGCAACCAGTCTACTGCAGAAAGCAACAGCAACCTACTGCAGGATAATCTTCTGCTCATTATTCAGTCATGTGTCTTTCGAGACATGATCGCCCAAAGCGTGTATCACGTATAGCACTCAACTGACTGACTTTTAATAAAAAGGGATGCAGAAAAGGCCTTATCCCAATTCACTTCTCAAAATCAGTATTTTCATGTTTGATGATGGCAATACTGATTTTAGTAATTGAAACTATTTTAACAGTTTGTATTAATGGTTAGTCACATTTTCAATTGATAATATAAAAGGCTTATCTGAAAACAATGCTTCATTAAGTTGGTGAAAGATCTACTTTATTTTTCTCAATACAATCACTGACTTTTAAAATAGGTAGAGTTTTTCAATTCCTTATATACAAATATGCACTGGTGCAGTAGAGAGCAGATTTCAAATCCTTAGGGAAAGTTATGAATCTGTCACTTTTCCCTACAGCTATGGGTTAAATAGCATGACAGATTGGATTCTATAGCCTTGGTTTGCAACCAGAAAGTAATGGCAACCTACAGTGGGAAAATCTCATGCCCAGTCTCTCTTGATCCATGACAGACTAGGCAGAAGATTTTTCTGCAGTAGGTTGCCATTTCTTTCTGTGGTAGACTGGTTGCCATCTAAGGCTATAGAACCCAATCTGTCTAGCTATTTAACCCTTAGCTAGAGGGAGAAGAGATCAATTAATACCTTTCCTAAGGGTATTTGTGAGTAGGTAAATCAGCTGAAATTCAAACTCAGTTCTGATTTCTCATTCCAAGCCAATATCCATTACACTACAACTTTTCAAAATATGGTACATACACTCAACTATCAAGGGCAGCATTAAATGTCATCTGGAAACAATAAACAGCCAATAATTGAGAATCCACCAAAGGTTGCAGACTAAATTAGTGAAAGGTGAGTGAAGCTTAGTGACCATTATATTATACTGTGGGGTCCAAATTAGGAGAAATGATCAAGGGGCAAGCCAGCA
Source organism: Ascarosepion bandense (assembly GCA_037127315.1). Taxonomy (NCBI): domain Eukaryota; kingdom Metazoa; phylum Mollusca; class Cephalopoda; order Sepiida; family Sepiidae; genus Ascarosepion; species Ascarosepion bandense. Next base: position 794,991 of record JBBBDQ010002066.1, on the reverse strand, counting down.
GGGACCTTCCTTAATCAACTTGCAGACAACATTTGAATCAGAAAGTAATTACTTGGTAGAGGTACTGATGACAGAAATAGTTGCTTAGAAGTGTTTACTTAAAGACAATCAAATAGACAGCATAATTAATTCACATTTTTAATTTATTCCTCAATCTCTTTTCCAGGCAATTAGAAGAGTGTTGAATGAAATGGAGATTGGGTGGGATTATTTCTGGTCAATTTTGGTCTCTATAGCTAACAAGTCATTTGTCTATTCTTCTGAGATGAAGTAGTATTTATTGTATACCATTTGGAAGTACTTGCTTGTATAGATCTATAAAGTGATCTATTTATTTTTTTTCTGTTTAAAGGTCAAATAAGTTAATTTGAACATGACAAAATTTGGCTGTTAATTTCTCAAATTATTCAAATTTCTTCAATTATTTTTGAAATTTGATAACAAATTTGTCTGCCTTATGGCAAGTTACATACAAAATTTTCTAGTGGACTTTTGTGATTTGAGTTGAGTCAAATTGAAAAATGGCAGAGTTTGGTATTTGCCACTGTATGCTAACATTTTCATATCTCCCAATATGGTCAAGTTGTATACCTTTAGAAAGCTCTTTGAATGCTGATTAATATTCACATAAGAACTATGATTATAAAATCAAGAGTTTATTTGAGAGTAAATGTTGGAAAATAATCACAAAGTTTAAATATTAATATCTCAGTTGGTTTTTCACCTACAAAACTAAATTATATACCATTTTAAAGCACTTGCATAGACCTAAAAGGTGATCTATTTTTTTTTAAAGGTCAAATAAGATAATTTGACCATGACCTTAAATTTTGATTGTTAATTTCTTTAAAAAAATTGTCAACAAATTTGTCTACCTTATTGCAAGGTATATGAAAAATTTTGTGGTTGATTTTTGACTGTATCCTGAGTTGGGCCAAATTCAAAAGGGTAGATTTTGCTATTTGTCACTATAAGATAACATTTTCATATCTCCAAATATGGTAAAGTTGTATATCTTTAGAATGCTCTTTGAATGCTGATTAATATTCACATAAGAACTATAATCATAAAATCAACAGAATTTATGGTTAAATGCTGGCCAATTTGGTGGAAAATAAACAGCCTTATTTTTGGTTTTGTTTACTTTGTCATTATACAACAAAAAGATTTTTATATGTAAAAGTGATAACGAAAATTTAAAAAGTGTTGCGAATTAATGTTAAAATAACATTAATATAAGAATATTTAACAAATGATGTTTATAATTAACAAATTTTTGTTGACATGGTACACTAAATGAACCAAAAATTTTCAGGGTTCTTTTTTTATATTTGAAAAATTAAGTTTTGATCTGAAAAGTGATACATTGAAATGAATATTTTTAATAATTCTTAACATTTATAAAGAGATTAAGAAACTTATCTTCCTGCTAGTTGAAATACATGTTTAAATAGAAAATAAAAATTTGGATATGCAAGCCACTTAATTTTTTATTCAAAATCTTTGTGATGACCAACATTGATTGGTATCTTTATTTGAGGTCATTTTAAGAGATTCTCTTTCCTAAAATATTTTAAGCTTTCTAAAATTTCAATTTTCAAAAATTTATAAGTTTTTGGATCCACTAAGAATATCAAAATATTTTAAAATTAATATATTTGGATGCAAAGGATAAAATGGATAGCAGGAAGATGAGGAAGGGCTCTTCAGTTATAAAAATGCCGATTTTACCTCTTCATTATCAGGATATTTTTCAAGCAGACATGCTAACCATTAATTCCTGCAACAAATCACTTAATGTTTCAATCTCTATATTGTCCTGTTTTATAATTTTAACTATTTTTTTAAAATCCTAAATTGATACTGTTTTCATTTCTACCTCTTCCTGTGAGATAAAGAAAACTTCGTAGTTTTTGAGTTCCTGTAATTGTTGAGGCATCTTTTAATTTATTTTCTAAGATTTCTGCTTAATTTGTCCATTCATTTGTTGATGAATACAAAATATTTATGCCTAAAATTATTTTTCTTTCATAATCAGACAATGGTTTTGGTGTCTTTGTTTGTTCCTTATAGGTTCGCTACAGGCCTGCTTTTGCTACCAATCTCTTAATAGTGCCACCTAACCCATCACATTGATTCTTTCCCATGAGATGTAGCAAAGAATTGCCACTCTGCATCAATACCAAAGTCAGCCTTATCACAAATTGATAAAATTTTTATAATTTTCATAATGTGAAGTGGCACTACCAGAGAAATAGATCAGAATTTTATTTTAAAGTTAAAATTTCTTTTTCAGTACTTCTATAAGTTTCCTCTGGAAGAAATAGACAGCTACTGTGTCATACTTGTGACTATATTTTTCCAAGTCACTAATTATAAGATCATTGAATTCTTGACTTGTAACATTTTATTTACATTCAGATTAATGTCCCCAACCATGTTGTTATGACAACATTTTGGTTATTATGCTCTCTAGACATAATCAGTCTTCTGTCAGTTCAGATAAACATTTTTGAAGTTTGAACTGCACCCTTTATTTAATCTATAGAGATAAACTTTTTCTTGTTTCCCTGTCCGAGGATATTTTGTCTTGTTTTTATTTGGTATTGTTTCTTTCTTTCAATGTGTTGAAGATTCTTGGTAGCAGTCAATCATTACTAGATCCCCATCTGTTGCAAAATATTTGTCAATGGCATGTTGCATTTAACAGTTCAAAAATATAGATATGACATTTATATCGGGGTCCATTATTAAGAGAACTAACAAAAACAATTTGTTTTCATCAAAATAACAGACATAGGCCATTACTAAAATGTTACACTCAATAACAGGCACAACGACTTGCAATGAATATAATCTTTTAAATAAAGATGTAAGTTACACCATTACACTATTACATTGTTTGGGAAAGTGTGTTGTGGTACAGTGGATATCAGCTCGGAATGACAAATCGGGAACCCGAGTTCAAATTCCAGTTGAATTCTTTGCATCTACTTATGCACAAATACCCTTGGGAAAGGTATTAATCTGTCTCTTCTCTCCAGTTATGGGTTAAATAATAGATTGGGTAACCAGTCTACTGCAGAAAGTAATGGCAACCTATTGCGGGATAATCTTCTGCCCAGTCAGTCAGGTCTCTTTCAAGACATGATCGCCCAAAGCATGTATCACATATGGCACTTAACTGACATTGTTTGGACTATTATCTTCATCTTTATTGCCATGTTTACAATGTTTTGGCCGTTGTACACTCCGGCCTTCTTCAGGTGCTAGGAATTTTTAACCAAACCAAATCATTCTCATTCCATGTGTGATAGCCAATTAGTTATCTCTCTTTAACTTAACTCTTTGGGTTAAGTCACTGGAACTAACCAATGCCTATATCCAATGGGCCATGTGTCCTTGAGGACACCAACATGCGAATTTCTGGAACTTATATGCCTAATGTCTCAGTAATCAGTTTTTTTTTTTTTTGTTTTTTTTTTTTTACCAGAGATCATATTGCAATCTATGAAATAAATCTCTAGCACTCCATATCACTGGTTCCCATATAGTATTTATTTCTATGCTTGGTTAGCTTAGGAGATTTTTGTGGCCTAGCATATTCCTTAAGTTTATGTAGTTTCCAGTAGTGTTCTCTACCAATTATTTCAACTTCATCCCACAGGGGGCTGTGATCACCTTTCACCCTCCACATGTGGTCAGCAACATTTGATTTTTCTATCTCCCCTTGTGTACAGTCTTGTGATGTTCTTGAAGTTTTACCTTAAGGGGGCAGCTCGTTTCTCCTTTATATTTCTTTCCACAGCTACATGGAATGGCATACACACAGTCCTTAGTCACGTCCTCCTCTGTTGGGGGTCTTACTCGGGAGAGGTATCTGTGAAGTGTAGATGCCACTTCTGAAAGTCATCCTGATGTCTTATGGACCACAGATCCTTTGCATTTTCTCCAATAACCCTTTCACATAGGGTAGGCAGACTAATACATGGCAATAAAGATAAGGACAATAATCCAATCAATGTAAATAGTGTAAACACTACCTCATCTCAAAAGTATAGACAAAGACTGAAAGATGTAAGTTGCTTTTCGATGTCAATAACAATTTCTGCTAACAGTTGTATCATTAATTGATAATGGTTTAAAGTGGCTGCAGGATTCTGATTAATTGTAGTCAATATAAGTACTTCAAGACATGGTTTTTAAGAACCATATCATAGGCTCCATCATTTTTAGAAATAAGCTAAGATCTGATAATTTTGCTATGTGTATCTGGTTTTGTTTGTAATCTTCAAATACTGATCAGGAAGATTTTTGTAATAGTTTATGAATTTATCAGTTATATGCTTGATAGCAAGATATTTTTTTCAAACAAACTGACTTTGTCAGACTACAAGGAAGATTTACCATGCAATAAGCATGATGTTTTTTTTATGGGTGATTATTATTTTTTCTCTACTAAATGTTCACTCAAGACAGGAAGGGTAATAAGTGAGTATTGTATGGACATTAGGAGAAGGAAATAAGTAGTGAGGATATGTAGAATAGATAACAGATGATCCCAAACTGGAAGAGGTTAAGACTGTAGTGAACAGAAAAGCAACCTCTTAGAGGAAGTGGTTCTTGGGAAGAAGCTGTCTTAATGGAACTTCCTCCTTACTAATGGAATACAAAGGGAATATGGATGATTTGATCCTGTGTACATGGCAATGGCAGGTCCTAGCTGTGAACTAAAGACTGTAGCTTGCCTGATCATTTGCAAGGAAGTAGAAATACGCGTGTGACATTTTTGTCTGTGAAAATGAGGTTACAAGATAGAATATAATTCATCAATGATAAGGCCACATCAACGTTTTTTTAACTTTGTCAAGGCTCGAAAGTGAGGATTGGACAGCTCCAGCTCAGAAGGCACCAATACTAGAGCTTTGGTTTGATCTGATTCTTGGTAAGATAGAGCATGGCAGAAGAAGTTTGGTACTTTCATGCGCGGCACAAGGAACTGACTATTTTTCTAGCATCTTTAGCAATGGATCATATATACTAGTTCCACTTGAAGTCTGGGGGTGAACTGGAGTCCCAATAGATGTTCAAATCAGAGAGACAATGAAAATACAACAATTCATCATCTCTCTCAGCTCATTGCTCCCTAGTAGAGTATAGACCATCAACAACCCCTCATCATCACACACTGTTCTGGGCTGGTTCGTTGTCAACATTGATTTTCTAACTTTTTCTTTACCAGGTAGGGGTGTTAACCCTACACAAGCCCCATTATCATCCAAGCAAGGTGGTTTTAAATTCAGAGTTATCTCTTGTGAGCATTAAATTCTACAAGCCTTCTTTCCTCATGATGTGTCTGACAAATTCCAACTGTCTCTTTTTGATTGCATGTGTCGTTTTAGTTCTTGTTTTCCTTAAAATTTACTTATTGTTCACATATTTAGTTTATGATATTCTCAGTATGTCAGTAAAACCATGTGTGTGAGGAGATGCTTCAGCATTTACTGACATATAGATTAAATATTACATAGCAGTTCAGTAATATTTTCTTTGTTTCTAATTATATTTTCCTATATCTTAATACTTTGCTTAATTTCTGAAAAGCATAGGGATATTATCCAATGTTTAGTGCTATTTTAGAGATTAAATAGCAATTTGGTACTTCATTTTAATAAATTTTTCTCTTAATACTTTGATTAGTTTTGGAAAGGTGATGTAATATTGTGGTGCAGTGGATATCAGCTCAAGATTAGAAATCAGAAAGCCGAGTTTTAATTCTAGTTGAATTCCTTGCATTTATTTATGTGCAAACACCCTTGCAAAAGGTATTAATCCATCTATTCCTATTCTCCCTCTAGCTATACGTTAAATAGCAGAACAGAATGGGTTCTATGGTCTTGGTTAGCAACCCGTCTACTGTAGAAAGTAATAGCAACTTAATGTGAAAAAATATTCTGCCCAATCAGAATTTTTAATTTCTGATTTAAAATTCCTAGCACCTGAAGAAGGTCAGAGCATATAACAGCTGAAACGTCATAAGAATGGCAATGAAGATGAGGACAAAAGTCCAAACAGTGTAAATAATGTAAGTATCACCTCATCTCAGAAGTATAGACAAATACAGACAAGAATGATTACATCATTTTAAACTTCTGGGTTAGGAGTAACCTGATCGGATAACTAACTGCATTGGTATATTGATTGAAATGTATATCGTCTGCTAAATCTATATTAGAAAGCAACAGAACTATTGATATATCATGATACTGGTATTGGTAATGACTTGTTTCATAAAGTAACCATTTATAAAAAATGAAACTGAAACAAGACTTCAACATTTTTCTTTCAGTCTATTATTTATTTATTTTTTTTTTTAAAGAAAATGCCCATGCTGAAGACATGAAGATCCAATAGAAATCATTATTTATCTATAATTTGTTATCAGAAAAACAAGTTCACTATTACAGGTAGATAATTCAATCTGGCACCACTGGAACATAATAAAAAAAAAGAAAAATATTTACTGATACTTTTTGACAACAGGAACGGACAATTTCACAAAGGTTTGTCTAGAAAATTCTGGATAAATATAACATCAGGTAAGTGACAAATTATACATATATATATATATATATATATATATATATATATATATATATTGTTTAATTACTTAGTTTTTGGTCATAATAAAATTAGACCAGTGCACATTTGTATTAAAAAAGTGTTCAATACAATTATATTGTAGAACTTCTGAATATTTTCCATTTGTAAATGAGTTATTATTAGGTTTCTACTATGAGTAGTGTCTTCAGGCAATTTGCAATAACTGATTTTACCGTTTACCTTTTTTTATGTCTCACGTTATGTTAGGTGGTTCAATCACAAGTCTACATTCAAAATAGAAAACTTTAAAAAAAAAACGTACTAAATTGGCTAGCCATGTGTGGAAATTGCAATCAAAATAGAGAAAAGACCCAGACATAACAGAGTATAGTGAAAACAGCCAAGCCTTACAACAGTGGCAAAATATGTAGACTGTGCCAGGAAGAAAAGTTAGAGATTATGCTATTCCCAAACAAAAATGAACTATTGAATGAAAGAACAGAAATTATGACTAAGTGTAACCATACTAAAATGTACCTATTAAGTTCATACAACCATGGATAAAAATGTTATAATTTCTTGTAATTTTCAAAATTGCGTGTTCAAAACTTCTCTGCCACATGAACATAAAAAAAAAAAAATCACCATTATCTGAATGTTCTTAAAAAAAAACAAAAAAAAAACGGTCATCTGTAAAATCAGTTATTGCAAATCACCTGAAGACACCACTCATGGTAGAAACCTAGGTTGTGTAATAACTTGTTTACAAATGGAAAATATATATATATATAGTTTAATTTTCGTTAGTTTTTGGTCATAAGATTAGACCCGTGCACATTCGTATTAAAAAGTGTTCAATACAATTATATCGTAGAACTTTTGAATATTTTCCATTTGTAAACGAGTTATTATGCGACCTAGGTTTCTACCATGAGTGGTTTCTTCTCATATAATTAATATGAGTAAAAGTTTCATAGGCGTCCACTTTTCAAGGATTAACAGCAATTTACTATTTCTATTTTTTATTTTATATACATTTATCATTGTAAGTTTGTTTTTTTTTCATATTTTTTGGATTCGTGTGTGTATTTGCACACATGCAGCCCTGCACCTGTCTGTGCAGAGGCATGTTTATGTGCATGCTCTCATCTGCAAGGATGTGCATGTGTGTAGGGTATTGTGATCATTTAGCCTTTGCTTTGATTTTTTTTATTTTATACTAACTCTGTAACTTTTTCCCCCCTTTTCTTTTTGTACGATATTTGCCATTTTGTGGTGAATATTTTCTAGACATGCCACCATTTTTAATTTTTTGAGCATTCTAGTTTTTGATTTTTACTAGGAAAACTCATTTTTTGCATAAATGATATTAACGTTTAAATTATATACGTTGAAAACAGAAATGGGGAATGGGGCTGTTCCAACAAGAGAAATTGGTAGAGGTAAAAAAAGGGTGAGAAGCCGTAAATGTTTTGTTTAATGTGTAGATTTATTGTTGTTCTTAATATCATTTATTTTTGTATAATACATTAAGTGTCCATAATGGGATTTGTGTCTCTACATGTGTTTCAAGTTCAAAGTTGACTCTTCAGGCAAATAAATTTCTGACTTTACATATCGAGATCCATTTGTCTTTTATATATATATATATATATATATATATCTCTTCATTAGACTTATTTGGTTTGGTGGGGTTATAAGTCTTGTAGGAAGTTAGATTTATAAATTTTTTATTTATTATTATTTGAATTCATGTGCATATGTTTGTATTTATACATTCACACGTGAACATTCATGCAGTGCGTATGCATACAGGCATACACATGTCTGCGTTTTGTTATTAATAAACTAGTGCTTAAATGGTAATTTTGTTTTCTATTTTTAGGTTATTAATTATGGTTGACTGTTTTTACAGAATTTGTTTTTCTTCTATTTCGGAATTACATAGTTTTTAGTATTCTATTCCATTTATAGGTTCTACCATTAACCTAAATTGTTTAAACATTTAATAAATATAAAAATTTGTACATGCAGTCTTACCTATAACAAACTTAAAGAAAGAAATGCTATTAATAATTCAAATAAAAAAAAATAAGTCAGTATGATATGTTGATCACCTGAAGATTGCTGTAATGCATGAAACTTATTTTTGCTTTATTGTCATATATTGAGGTATTAATTATGGAAGGTCAGGTTTATTCATTTGTAGATGTGTATGTTTAATATTTCTTCACTTATTGATTATTAATAATTTTTTTTTTAAGTTTATGTTATATTTATTCTATATATTTGATTTTTAATTAGTGCTTAGATGGCAAAGTCAGTATTTATTTACATGCTTACATTTACCTATTATTTCAGTTTTCTTGTTTAAGAGTTCATTTTGGATTTTAAACTTAATTATCTCTAATTTTTTCTCTAAGTATAATTTACAATTTTTCTGTTACAACTGCATGGGGCTGCTCTTTTCATGATTTCACATTTGATTTTGGTGAGGATATTGTTTTCTTTTTTGCTTCATATGTATTTTGATAGGGTGGTATTGTCTGTGTATTATTTTCCTTTTGAATGACATTTTGGGATTATAATATGTCTCTTTAAAAGTTTTTTTTTCTGTGCTATGTAAATTTTTTTTGCCTGTGTTAATGTTATTAGTTATAATAGCTTTGTATATTATGCTATTGACTAAACATTTATTGTTAAGTGGGCAATTTTGTTTATTTCAGCAGTTAAATTTAATGGTGTTATATTGCTGAGTGCTATTGTTATAGTTGTTACTGGTTTTGCTGAATAATTTTTTTTTTTTTTTTTTACTGTGCTTAGCTATGTTCTCCATGCAGCTGAAACAACTTTTAATTGTATTTTTGTTGATAATTTTTGTTAACTTGCTGTTTTTACAAAAAGTGTCTGTCAAATATTTTAAAGAATATTTCTATAGTAAATCCTAGAGTTTTGAAAGTTTATTTCTTTTATATTTTCCGTAGTTCTGCCATCGTAGTTTCTTAAAATTAATAGACTGTCAGCCCTTTAATAGACCTATACCTCTTTTGTTAATAATATTTGTTAGTTTATTGATATTGTATATGCCTAGGGGTTTGCATACTTCTGTATCATCATAGCTATCCATTGTTACATGAAAGTTATTATTATGGTCTTTTTATTTGTCCATATTTTTTTTTTTATTGTGGTATAATATTGATTTATTCAGATATGACAAGATTGATACAAGTTACCTTTGTTGCGCCATATTGTTTCTCTGAAAAGTCCCTGCAATGTGAGATGCTTAACCAATTCAGAGTTGATTAAGTAGTTTACCAAAAAAGAAGTAGAAGTTTTATAGGGTGATAGATGTCAGAGTTCTTAAAGACCAAAACAATTGAGGAAGATTTCAAACAAGTAAGAAAGCATATAAATATTACATCATCAAGTGTGTGACAATCAGAGTGTTGAATAAAAAAAATGCTTACAATCTGTTTTTCTGTATATTTGTTTGAGCTGAGCAGATTGACTGCTTCCATGTGTCCAAAATCAATGTCATGTCCCAGCAAGAAGATGAAGAGCAGTTTGCAAACATATTTCTTCTTTTGGTAACCATCCAAGGTCTTATCACCTGAAAATGGAAAAGGTACACTATGAAAAAAAAAAAAAAAGTACTCATATGATATTCATACTGTGTCACTATTGAAATGTCACCTATTATGAAAATGTCAACATGCTGAGACATATCCAGTCAATGATTTATAATCATAGTTACATCTAAGCCAAATGAAAAACATTAGGATAAAAACTAGAATCTTCTCTTTATAACATGTATACTATCTTTCTTAAAACAATCAGTCTTGGTACTATGAAAGGGAGAAAGTAAATTATTTCATTATTTTTGCAGCGGTACAAAATTTTATTTGCAATAAAGTCTGATATATTAAAAGACTATTCACAAAAAAAGAAAAAAAAAAAAAAGAAAAAAAAAAAAAGAGTACAAAGCGAGGTAGAAGAAATGTATATTACTAAAATATAACAATTAAAAATAGTTAAATCGGTTTATTGGGCCTCTTTCATCAGAGCTAAAACTGAGGACTAAGAAATGTACCTCCTTTATGTGCCATGTCCTTTCAGGATATGGCACATTATGGCCCTCCACATCTCCCTATCCCTTGTCACTCTTTACATTTTTCCACTTGGCACCTTTTCCAAACCCTACTCTGCTATCCCATCAAGTATGCCTCGCATTGCTTTCCAGTCTTTCTTACCCTCTATCCATCTCATGAAATTCTCCAGGCCCTCCTTTTTCATAAAGTGTCACAGAAACTCAGCAGTCTCTTCCTTATGATAAGTATAAGTTTTCCTTTTCATTTTTAAAACCTTGCTAATGCTGACATATTTGGTCTGTGGTATCCTCAGCATCTTTCTGTAGGACCACATTTCTGTTGCATTAAGTCTCTCATTCATCTTTGAGATTGTCCAGCATTCACTGCCATACAGCAACTAAAACTAATGTTATATACAAACCAAACAATATAACATTCAAAGCTTAATTAACTTTAAACTCAACAACCACTCCTTCTGCATAGAGTGTGTTGGTTGGTGGGACTTAATGCATAAAGATTTTATTCCAATTTTAACCATTGCTTTTTAAAATTATGAACATTACCGGGAAGTGAAAGTATTTAAAATAACAGCAGTGTCATGGTAAAAACTATCCTTTTAACAGTCTTATTGCAGGCACATTTATGTTTGCAAAAAATTTATTCAAAAGAAAAATTTAAATGTTTGATAATATATATAAACAGTAAAACAAAAAACTTAACTGGGTCCTTTGATGGAAAAGCCAAGAAGTTAAAGACAATTTTTTAAAAAATTTTTCTTCTATCATTATTTCTTTAATAAACACAAGTAGGACCCATGGAAATTTTTCAATTATTCTGAAAACTAAGATCGTTGGAAGTTTATAGAAACCAATGCAACCATAGGTGGTACTGAAGAGGCTTTCTTAAGAGAAGACACATTGAAAATTAGATTCTTTGTTGTACACTTGTTACTTCTACCTTCATTTTCTAATCTCTTGTGATATTTTTTTGTTTTCCCAAAACTGATGTGAATTAATTAACTGAAGAAAAATAAATACTGATAGACAGTTTTCTAGTAAATAATAGTTGAATACCTATTTTAAACTGGACAAAATTATGAGCAAGCATTTTAATTCCATCAATTGTCAGAAGAATTCACTGAGCATCCACAGATGACATTGTGAGTAATATGAATTTTTAACAATCAATGTTGATATGAGATATGCTTAGTGAATCAGAAGTGTATTATCAAATTGTTATGTTACTTCTGCTGGTTCGGCAAAACGGATGATTTGTCATGCTTGTGGAAAACTTATCAATTCAGGTACCAATCTAAGACTTCTACAAATTGCCCACTTTCCTTGCTTTTCACTTCCATACAAAACTTGCACTTCTTCAAATGTTACATTTTAGAGAGAGAAAAGAGGAGAAAGAAAATAGAGATGAGAGGGGAGGGGAGACAAGAGAGAAAAAAAGTAAAAATAATTCTTGCAGGAGTTTAATTTGACAATTTAATGAAACTACAAAAATATCATCCTGTCTTTAGATTCTACTGAAAACAATTATTAGAATTTTTGAATATTAAAAAAACAAATATGCATTGCTTTTAGTAATAAACTTAGGATTTTGACCAGAAGTCTGTTTAATGTATGCATCAAAATTCATAATCAAATTGCTGAAATGGTTGCTTAAATTTATGCTAGTGTTTAATAAAAAAAAAAAAAGCAGAACATTTCAATGTAACCAAAATAAAAGAATTCTTGAATACTGTATAAAAATTATCCTTACTTTGGTAAAAGGCCTATATTTTTATCAAATTTGTTAAAATCTTTGTGGTATATAAAGTCCATTATAAGAGGAAATGTGTCATGGGATATTAGGAGTTAAAAGCTTTTCTCTCTTTCTGTACATTCATAATAGCAGATTTATGCCATAAAAAAATGTTTTATATACTTGACACTCACCTTTCAATAAGAAAAGTGTTAAGAAGAGTGAAAACTCTTGTCTAGCTAACATTATGAAATTGACAAAATAAATGGCTCATTGTTTAGAACCAGAAACACTTGATCTGATACTATAGTTTCATTGATGGTTGTGTTAGCACAAGTCATTGTGACCAAGGATTTCAGAGTCCTGGCTTTGTTCAGACTGTTGTTCAGGTTAGATTATACGCTCTCCCAGAAACTGTAACTATGGTCCACTCAGCAGAATTGCAATAAAAAACACAAATGGGCTCTGTGTGTGTTGAACAAACAAATATGCCTTGTATGTTGTGTTATGCATATTTAAATTTATTTAACAATGCTATAATGCATTATGAAAGTTATTTTCCCCTACATAATAGCTGGAATATAATATGCAAGTGTTTGTTTAGATACACAGATTGATATGTGTATTGAAAATAAATACTGAATTTACTATTAAAAATGCCATAAAAAAAAAAAAAAAAAAAAAAAAAAAAAAAATTAAAAATTGAAAAAACACCCCTAGCTCAAGAAACCCTTGTCTAATTTTAATGAAATTTGGCTCTTCACTTGGCAAGGCTTCAAAGTATAGCATGCTCCTCAATTGGTTGTAGTATTATGCATTGTTTAAGCTAGACCTTCAAAATATACATACAGGATTAGAGCTTTAGTATTGTATAGATATGAGTGTACCCCAGCTGTAAAAAAAAAAAAATGACAGCAAAATATTTGATTAATAGCTGTTTCCTCACAGGTTATCCCCCGAATAGGACAGGAGGAGATATATATATATATATATATATATATATATATATACATACATACATACACACAACAATCTTGATTTTTATAACAGAGGATTCTTCAATACTCTATATAATCATTACAAAAATATAAAATAATGCACTGTTAAAGATCAAAACACACAGCAAGAGCTTTAATAACTGGTAGTAAAGAGAATGACCTGAGCAGTCACTGCCTTGCTATTATCTCTCTCTTCATGAGCATGACAGTGTGTGTGTGTGTGTATATATATATATATATATATATATATACATACATACACTAAAACACTGGCCACTGGTTTTCAAGGATAAAAGTTTACCAGGGCAGCTAGCTAATCCCCATTGTAAACACCTGCTCAGGCACACTGATGTTTGTTCAATACCCACAGAGCCCACCTGTGGTTTATACTGCAACTATGGTAAACAATTATTAGGTACAGTTTTTGAGACAGAGAGTATCTAGCATGAACAACAGCCTGAACAAGGCCAGGACACTCAAACCCTCAGTCACGATGACTTGTGATCGAGCTAGCACAACCACCAACAACTTGTCAAAGTGAGCCATCTACCCAATTTTATTCACAAGGCTTGAGTTAACCTATGGTATGGTTTGCAGGCACTTTCTAAAGGTGCTACATACTGGGATCACCTTTTTCTAGACTGATAACATCAAGAAGTCACCTTCCTGATAAATTGAGCATGGTGAGAGTCGAATCAGGGCTTCATGGTCAGAAAGCAAGCATTCTACTCGACCACATGCCATATATATATATATATATATATATACACACACACACACAAATACACAATGGTCTTTATTATAATAGAGGACAAAGAAACATATGAAGACCAACTCCCTCTATAGTAACAGCAGTGAGCATCATGCCTAATTTCAAACAAACACTGAAGATGAGCAAGTAACACTTAAAATTATAGATTCAAATTTCTTACCCTTGAACTTTGAGCGAATATTAGCCAGTTCTTTGTTGATACGTTTTATTTCTGCTTCTTTGCTTTTACCTAAAGAGAAAAAAGAAAACAGAATATAAAAAAAGAACAGAACAGAATTAGAAAGACAAACAAGAAATCACCGAACACAGGACAAGTAACAAGTAAAAACATGCAAGATCCTTTTAAATAGCCTAAGAATATTTTAAATAATTTTTCCCGACAATGCCGAAATAAGATATAAAAGGCATTTCTGAAATCATATTTGATAACCTCGTTTTATTAAAGAGCACTTTTAAATGTGTTGTTGTTCTATGTTTGCATAAAAGCAGTAACTGAATATGCTTTTTGTTTGGTTGACAAAGAAAATTATAAGGAGTAAATTTTTGTCATGACAATTTTGCACTTTTCCTCACTCCCACCTGCGACATCATCTTGAAACCTCATTCACTGATCTGGAACAGCCTGAAATGCTTTAAGCAAACTCAGAATAAATTCAGCTCACCTGTTAGCAATCATATACAATTGCTTTGGAGATACATAACTATACAGAATTCCTAAACAGTGTAGTGTTAACACTAGACCAACATTTAAGTTTTTATTTACTACTAAAGAAATAGTGCATATTGTACTTACAAAAGAAGCATAAGAAGCCTCACTTGTTCGAAAGCTACTTGTCAACAATTTTATATACATTGTTTATTTACTGTTTTGTATTTGCTATGTAGCCAAATGAATCTGAATGACTCAACTTGCAGAAATAAGACAGAAATTTGTTCATTTCATTTTAAGTTGTAATCTTGCATTATGTACATGTTGTACTGTAATTATTTGTGTATAACAGCGTTCGGAGGGCCACATCCGGCCCTCAAGTGAATCTTGTCCGTCCCGCTACCTTACTCTGGGCACAATATAAATATAGGTAAACCAAATCAAAGTGACAGTTAATAGTCTGAATATATTGCATCGAAATTTTTAAAATTATTTCTTTTTACATGGAGAATGTGTTTTACTTTTATGTTTTATTTGTAGGGATCACCAAAATTAGCATATGGCTTCACTTTTTCTGTGAAATTGCTTTCATATGCGGGCACTTTTAAATGAATATAAAATAGTGTTTTCAACCAATTTAAATGGAATTTTTGTTTCAGTACTGATTTATGAAACATTTATTTTTAAGATATATTTTTTTTACGAAATTCCCGTCAGATATTAAATTATATTGAATCCTTGCTTTCTTCAAACACACAGAAAATTTACTCACATATTTAATAACATGGTTCTTCTCCATGACCCTGGAGCCATAGCTGTTTGGCCCTGCTCCATGATTCTACATAGCTTTTTGGCCCTCACTCTCCAAAAGGTTGCTGACCCATTGTATAATATGCATATTTTCCCAGAATTTTTAAGCTTAAAAGTCAGAGGATGCACACAAGAATAATACTATATTGAACCATGAATAGTCTCAAACCAGCAATTAAAATCTCTTATGATAATTATTAATCTTCTAATTTTTAGTTACGGTCAAACCAATATTCTCTTTCGGATTTCAGAATTTTCTTTTAAAAATTTTGTTTTACTCTATGTATTTTATTTTTCAACAGATTCTATTTGCCTATATTTAAAGAATTTAATAACTTTAAAAATCTAAATAAATTTACTTAAAAATGTACATGCCCACACTCTTAGTAGAAAGGGCAAGGTGGTTTTAGCAAAGTATGTGCATTGTGGTGCAGTGGATATTGCCTTGAAACGAGAAATTGGGGAACCAAGTTTGAATTCCAGTTGAATTCCATGCATTCACTTACATGCAAATAGTCTTGAGAAAGATATTAATCCATCTCTTCCCCCAGTTATGGGTTAAATAACAGGACAGATTGGGTTCTATAGCTTTGGCTGGAACCAGTCTACTGCAGAAAGTAATGGCAATCTACTGAGGGATAATCTTCTGCCCAGTTACTCATGTCTCTTTTGAGACATGATCACCCAAGCGTGTATCATATATGACCTTTAACTGACTGAAACGTTATTTCATGTCCAAGATGCTCGAATTGATCAGAGAAAAAAAATTTGAATAACCAACTTCTTGCTCCTTTTTAAAATAATAAAACTGATTTAGACATTACTAATGTCAAAATATACATTTTTTTTTTAAGCTAGTGTAAAAGCTACCCAAAAGTTAGTGCTTTCAATCAGTAAGATAGGAATATTGGATGAAAAAAAAAAAAAAAAAAAAAAACTGCTAAAAATTATTTTCTTAAAAGTGTCTCAATGAGAGATGTACTGTTTTTTTTGTTTTTGCAACACATCGATGCATGTTTAATCCACAGTATTTAATATTGTTGAAGTTAATGCCAACATTTTTTGTCGAGATTTATAAACTCTACGTTTCATTCAATTTCGCAAATGAAATTTAAATAAGCTGATTTGCTTGGAAAATACGGTTTTTATTCACTCTAGTAAAAGCAAATGTACTTTGTACTTCCTGTTTGTATTTCTATGGTTGTGATCGGTCAATGTATGGCTACATTAGAGAGTGTGATGAACTGACAGACAAGAGGGATGGAATAACAAAAGTAAAAAATTTTATATATATATATATATATATATATATATATTCCTAAACACATTGCTATAATTTGAGTGAAGTGCTGAAAAGTTCTCAGTTTGGCCCACTTCCCAAATTCTGAGCAAATGACAAAATATTGGATTAGGAGGTGGAGTAGTCATCTTGATCTGTTGAAAAACTTTTCAGTACCCGCCTCTTTACTGGGTAAAGACTTAAACATTTGTTAGAGAAGAATAAAAAAAGAAATTCTTGAAATTAGCTTTTAATTACCTGTCAATCATGAAGTAGTAACACATTGATTTTATTACTGAATAAACTCTTGTTACTTTATAGGAAGAAAAAAAGAAAAAGAAAAGAAAGTAAACGTCAATTGTGCTGACAAAATAAGATTAACTCTCTCAGTTGGTCCATGACAGAGAATGGATCTTCCCAGAGGGGGACAGATTGCAATGGACATATCATGAATGAACCTTTCACATTAACTAAATGAAATTTATTTTCCTCCAGTTGAGATTAAAAACATTCAAGTAGATTTTATTTGAATTTTAGTTTAGAATATTTAATCAAATATATGGGAAGAAATGACTTAATTTTAGATATTCGTGAATTTTCCTTTTTTTTTTCTTTTTAAAGTGATTCCTTACATTATGTTCCTTTAATATCTTCAAACATCAACATTCTTGACTGTTTACCTTCCCAGTGATATGAGTTCTTTAAATTTTTTCTTTTAGTCATGGCTCTCACAATTTTTTTTATATTTAAGCAAGATCAGGTTACAAGGAAAAAGATAGAAAGAAAAAAAAAACAAATCTTTTAAAATTAGCTGACAATTGGACCTTATTGAACTGGTTAGACTTTTTATTGAGACAGAAGTGTTATCAGGTCAGTATCTAGGCTGATGACAATTTTTTTTAAGTTAAAAGTTGACAGGAAAAAAAATTGGAAGATAGTTCCACAGTGTGATAGAAGAAACTGTTAGCATAGAACTTATGCTAAATCTAGCCATTTCAACTTTCATTTGCATATAGACATATTACTGAAATAGAAAAAAATGATTTATTGAAATGCCAATTAACTGAATACAAATAGTGTCATCTGCTTAAAATTATCTTGATAAAAATAGACATATTGGTTAATATTAAAACTGAAATATTTAAACCTTCAGGATTGAAGATTTAATTTTAGTTTTTACTAGCAGTATAGCCCGGCGTTGCTCGGGTGTAATGAAAGCTTTAGAACTAATCCATGGTCCTGGAGCTCAGACTAAAGAATATTTGGGTGAAGTTTGGTGAGAATCGGATAAAAATTGTGGATTTGTATAAAGGACATACAAACAGATAAACAGACACACACAAACATCTTGCCTTTTATATATATAATCAATTTCCTGCACTATTGTAAGAACTGCAACCTTGAAACTTCTGAATATCATTTCTTATGTCTTTGTCTATGAGTGTATCAAATTTGATTAAAATCAGACCACTCCTTCTATAACCCGATATTATTGATTTTCGATATTTATCGGGGGTACCTCAACACAAAACCTAGCTAAGAACACTCGCAGATGCTTATAGTACAAATGTGTAAATTTTCAAGAAAATTGGTTCAGCCATTTTGGAGTCTATAGGTAGCGGATACACACACAAAGTTCCATTTATAAATAAGCTAAGATAATCAGTCATGAATATTGACAAACTATAAAAAAAGCTAAAAAAATTTTCATTGAAAGACAACTTGTGGCTGATTTTGGTTGCTTCGAATCTGAACAGCTTCCTTATAAATCTCAGCATCTAAAACTGAGAAAAAGACTGACTGGATGAGAAACTTTCAAATATGCAAACAGTATTAATGTTTATTTTATCAAGTTTGAAGAATAAGAAGCTAACATCAGAACTTGTACAAATATAATGTATGTTTGACCTCCCCCCGGTTATAAGAGTCACACACAAAGTTCAGATGTTTGAGAGCCGCAGGACATGAACAAAATCTACGTAGACCTTTTTGTTACGAAAATTTTTATATAAATATACAGATATGCGTGTATGCAATAATATTTATTCATGTATACAGTTTTTGAATCTGTTCACTAACCTTAAACATTGACCTTACATTTTAATCCAATGGGGTCTCAATTCATTTTTTTTTTTTTTTTTTTAAATCGTTTCACCCCAAGCAAGGCATTCCACTGCCACTATTGCACTTGGGGCTACATAGGGGAAGGTAAATAGAAAGAGTGGTTAGATATAGGAAATGTCAGAAGGGGGGTGATAGATAGTTGGGAGGATGGGAAGAGTGTTTGAAAGAATGGAAGCGAGTTAGTGTGTTAGGAGGTGTCTATTGACCTTACATTTAAACTCCTGGAGATTGTAGCCGTCAGGGAAGCAGTCATGTGGAAGGGAATTCCACAGTCAGGAAGTGCGAGAAAAGAGTGCTTGGGTTTCATTCTCAATCAGCCCCATTTTATAAATGCTATATAAAAATGAAATAACCTGCGTTCAAAAATATGAAAAAAAAAAAAAAAAAAATCTTAAACCCAAAACATTTCCAGTCCCAAGAATTTCAGATAAAGGATTTTCAAACTGTACCTGCAAATACTACAAGCTGTGTTGGTTAAAAACAAAATGGAATATCACTGATGGTCAAGCAATGGTTACAAAATCAATGGCAGCCATATTCAAGTCAACATCCTGAGCCACTGAATCTAGCAGACTTGTGATTTTCAACTAATTTTATAAGAGGATAATTCAAAAGGCAAAAAGGGTTCTTACTCTAATAAACTCTACATATATTTCTTTTAATTAATATTGAACTTATTAGATTTATTAGATTTATTTTTAAATGAATTTTTAAACAAAGAATTATTGTTAAACACTGATTGGCTTGGATTTGTGTCCTTATCTTGATTATTTGAGGTCACTGAGAATTTCTAGAATGGTAAACATTTTCCTTCAGACTCAAAGAAAGTAGATACAAGAAAAGCATTCTCAATTCTTAATACAAATTCCTAAAACTCAATTTACATTTGTAATTTTTAATAGGTGATATTAGTTTATAACTCGCACTTCCATTACTTGTAGGTCTTTACAAAACTTACACTACTTGCTGTCTATATATATATATATATATATATATATTACACTTATACATACACCTTTTCAGAACACCATGAAATATAAGTTACTAGTGGTGATGTTATAAACCAACTAGTACTTAGCGGTATTCTCAAACTAGTGTAGCCATAAAATAGCATATAATACAACCTATGTTGAGAGTATTGTTTAGCCTGAATATTATATCAAAACCAAAATGACAGTGTCCATGAAAAATCACTAACACCTTTATAGTTATTTATTTCTAGCATATGATCATTTCTTAGCCTTTAAAAAATGGGCCAGCACAGCCAGGCAACAAATGCACCAGTAAAATAGTTAAGTATCTTGCAATTAAAACTTAAATTATTCTTTTAATGAAGCAAAAGTAAAATATCACTCACATGGCCATCATGCTAAAGATCAAATGAAAAGGTCAAAAGATTAGTGGCTTCCCTCTCTTTTTTCATGCCAACTGCTCTGACGAGCCGTTTTCTCTGGTGCCCCATCCACGACAATTTGAGTGCACTACTAGAATGGCATCTAGGTCCCACGTTTTACTGCTGAAATGGTTAAATGTAACCACCACTTCTACTCAAATAGTTTCTTTTCTCGCATTTCCTGCCTGCGGAACTTTCTTCCATTTGTTTCCTGATAGTTAGAATCTCCAAAAATTTAAATGCAATACCAACTGCCATCTTCTCTTGAATCTCATTTATTTTTTATCTTTTTTTCAATACCCACTATACCCAGTCTTTTCTCTTATTGTAACCCTCTGCACACAAGTGGCAATCCAGCCTTGCTTTTTTTTTTTGGAGGGGGGGGGGATAAAATAAATAAAACAAAAAGGTTTAAGAATTTAAAAGACAGTGCAATATAAATTGAATTATCAATGAATGTTCTACATATAAAATTTATATACATTTAAAAAAAAAAAAGGAAAAAAAATTAAATTAAAACTCAAAAAAGCAGAAAACGATAAAAAAAATCTAGGGATGCTGCTTGTCATCATGCCAACTCAATAATACCATAAAAAAAAAAACTTTTCTTTCCAGATTAGTCTTAACTAGTGTTGTTGGTTGAAACACAAATCAGAAGGAAGAGGGAAGATTAGGTCCAGAAAGAGCTAAGTGATACAAGACTAAATGAGTGGCTCAACTACAGTTGAGATTGCCAGATGACAAAGACAAAGGAGTGTAACTTTTAAGAGATTATAACTAAAATGAAAAGAAACAATGTTATATTGCTATTGATGAAAATATACAGGGTAGCAGGATTTTTATTCAGAATACATCCAATAATTGAAGAAGACATTTTTTTTAAAATAATGAAAACAACATTCTAAAAAAAATAAAATAAAAAAGTGTGAGGAAAGAAACTTAGCATAGAATTTATGGTAAGTTGATAAAAACTTGTTGCCAATCTAGTACTGCACTTAAACTCAGATTCTAGGTACCATAATGAAGAGTTCATCTAAACAATTACCATAAAAGTATTTATACAAAAGGCATAGGGAAACTACATTATGATAGTGAGAAAGTGACAGCCAATAATATTTCTGATGCTTCATTGGATTTTATCAAGAATCTATGTATACAGCAGGATCACTGGACTATACACAGCAGCAATATTCAAAGCCTGTACGAATGGTGGACTTATAAATATGTAAGACAGATTTAGGAGAAAAAATGTCTAGTACAACGCAGCTAACATCTTACCATTATGTGGGAGGCATATATGGGGGTATTTCTGCCATACCCTATACTTGAGAACATACTACACAAGGGATTTGCTTTCAGAAGATTAACATAAATTATGCATAATTGTATGGATAAAAAGTGGTTTGCTTATAGCGAGTATGACAATAACACACCGCTCAATAAGTCCCAGGCCTGACAAAAAGATGGCGCCACTATATGATTTTTATGAAGTACTAACCTTCAAATGGTACGTGACAAAATTTGGGCTTAATCGGATTATTAGTTTACAAATTGCAGTTATTTAAATGAAGTTACTGTTGTAAATTTTCAAAACAATTGAAAAATCTGAATTTCAGGTGTTGATAAAACATTGCTTTCTGATGGGAAAAAAACTTCTTCAAGCAAAGCAATGGCTTGATAAGTGTTTAAGTGCTATTCAAACTCTGCCTTATTGGAAACAATGGTTAAGAGGTGGTATGCTGACTTTAAACGCAGTCATACAGACACAAATAATGCTGAACAAGTCAAGTCGCCCAAAATCGGCAGTTGTCCCGGAAAACACAAAAAAAATCCACAAACTTGCAGCCAATCATAAATTGAAGTTGCATGAGATAGTACAAAAGTTGAACATATCAGAAGGCAGTTTATTCACCATTTTGCATGAACATTTGTCAATGAGAAAGCTGTGTTCAAAGTGGGTGCCACATTTACTCACAGTCGATCAATAACAACAACGTGTCGACAATTCAGAGTGTTGTTTGCAACTGTTTCAATGCAACAAGGAGTTTTTGCATAAATAAGTGACAATGGATGAAACATGAATCCACCATTTCACTCTAGAGTCAAATCAGCAGTCAGCTAAGAGGACAGCAGCAGGTGAAAGCCTTCCAAAGCAACCAAAGACACAAACATCAGCAGGCAAGGTTTTTATCTCCATATTTTGGGATGCGCAAGTATTTTGTTCAATTACCTTGAGAAAAGAAGAAAAAAATCAGCAAAAAGTTGTCACAAAGTAAAAAGTCATCATTCACTAAGACCACGCACTGTGTCACAGGTCAATCGCTTTGATGGCAAAACTACATGAATTGCACTTTGAATTGCTTCTGTATCCACCCTATTCTCCAGATCTGCCCCCCCCCATCGACTACTGGCTGTTAGCAGACCTCAAAAGAATGCTCCAGGGAAAGAGATTTGGCTCCAATCAGAAATTGATGTTCAAAAAAAGGTATTGAATTGTACGAGTGAAGCATTGGAAGCAGTGTATCACCCAAGAAGGAAATTATGTTGATGAATAAAGTCGAATTTTGTCTAAAAGTTGTTGTTTTATTAGTTAGGCCAGGGATTTATTGAGTGATGTGTTATGCTAAAAATGGATTTGGAGTTGAACATATAATGCCCAAACAATCTTACAAGAAAAAAAAAAAAAAAATGGTGGTAAAAACCGAGGTTTGTGAATAGAAGAATCTTGCCAATGAAAGGAAAGTAAGAAAAACAAGCATACAAATCTGTTCATGGTTGATGAGAAATTTGTCCTTGATAGGAAAAAGCTTGTTTCTAAAAGTGGTTACAAATAGTCATTGGAGAAAATATTTTATTGATATTTTTTTAAAAGGCCTGCTTTTTATTATTTTAAGCAAGCAATGAATAGACGACAAGTTTCCTATTTATAAAAAAAATTATATAAAAGCTGAAGAGAAAAGTGCTGCTTAGAATGTGGCATGATTAACAGGGCTAAAATGTTTAGTTTAACAACATACCAACTCTTCTGGAGAATTTAATGTCAGTTTCAATTTTCCAGTGGGATGGGGTACATTTAAAGTTAAGGTTCAACAATGTGTGATTTTAGGCAATTTTGCATATTGGTTTGAGAAATTTATTTGTAGAAGACTTTTTTTTTTTAAACTGTAGACACCCACTCCCAATGGGATGTGTGTTTTGGTGCAGTGGATATCGACTCAAAATGAGAAATCAGGGAACTGAATTCAAATTCCAGTTGAATTCCTTGCATTCACTTATTTGCAAAATGCCTTGAGAAAGGTATTAATCCATCTCTTCCCTCCAGTTATGGATTAAATAACAGGACACATTGGGTTCTATAGCCATGGCTGGCAACCAGTCTACTGCAGAAAGTAATGGCAACTTACTGCAGGATAATCTTCTGCCCTGTCAGTCATGTCTCTTTCGAGACCTGATCGCCCAAGTGTATCTCACGTATGGCACTTAACTGACTGATTATATAGGGTTACGAATTATCATTATAACTAATGTGCTAATCTTTGCTGTTACTGTCACAATGTTTTGGCCAGAGTGCTCTCCAACCACATTCAGGTGTCTGTAGACAGAGATAACCTTCAAATTCCCAACTCAACCAATAAGCTGGCACTAATCTCCAGGGGTGTTACATAATACTCCTTCTGAGGATAATATTTTTCACTGACATTGGAGTGAGAAGTTTACATTGAATCAACTGCTAAATCTACTGCTGGGAAAGTTGGTTCAGTGTGTCGTGCAAGACAATTTTTCTCAAAACAATCCATCTTACATATTTATAAGTCTACAACTCGTCCTTGCCTTTAATATTGTTACCTCGGTTGGTCTGGTAGTCCTGATATATATTTAGAGATTCTTGATAAAAACTAAATCTGCAATGTTACTAGTCCTGACATTTCAGCTTTAATGACTTTCCCACCACTGTAACATAGCTTCCATGTTTAATCTATAAATACTTTCATAGTAATTGTTCTAATGACCTTTCTTCTATGGTACCTAGACTTTATGAATTTAAGCATGCTACTAGATTGGTGGCAAGGTTTTATCATTTACAGTTGAAACAGCTAGATATAACTGGAAATTCTATGCTCATAGTTTCTTCTGATATTTCTCACTTGTGGAGTATGACCTCCCAGTCAAAGTCAACTTTGTTCTTCAAAAATTTAAATTTTATCTTCTATTAGTGTGTGTGTGTGTGTGTGTGTGTATGTATATATATATATATATATATATATATATATATATATATATACACTGTACTAGTTACAATGGTTTATAAATTCATGGTATCACTACACAAAAAAAATTTATAAACCATTGTAACAACTATTACAGTATAATGCTCTACATTTGTATCGAGCACTCTTTATAAAAGTAAATGCATGAACAACAGGTTAAAAAACCTACAAGTTCTACAACTTAGTTATAATACTATATAGATATATAATAATCCCTTGCTAGTTTTATGAATAACTGATGATAAATTCAATTACAAATGCTTAAAAATATGGCCTTGTGGCATTTTTTTTTTATAATCATTGTAAAATATTCTGCTGTTACTAAAACTGAAATTTTCATGTTTCATAGACCCCCATATACCAGATGGTAAAGCCTAATTGATAACAGGGTAGGTGCAACTCCTTCAACTGAGAAATATATTTGACTTGGTAAACCAACTGTGTGTGTGTGTGTGTGTGTGTGTGTGTGTGAGTGAGTGAGTGAGTGAGTGAGTGAGAGAGAGAGAGAGAGAGAGATATCAATAAATGAAGCTCCTATTTATTTGAGCCTCCTTTCCTCATGGATCTGATAATCTAAACTTTGTTAGCTTTGAGGATATTTAAATTCATTCATACACATTTAAAAAAAGTTTTTTTTAAACATTTTCATAATTTAAAAAATACCATTATAAAGATTTATATATATATATATATATATATATATATATATATATATATACACACACACACACACTAGAAAAAACCTGGAACAGGTTTGTTTGCAAAATATGTATAACCCATGAAATTGTAGAATATCTAAAAATTTTTCTAGATTACATTACTGTAAAATCAAATAAATAAATTTAACATTGAGTTCTTTTGAGTTCGTCTATCGGAATTTACCTGACTTAAATACCAAATATTTTACATTATATATATATAT
This sequence comes from Ascarosepion bandense, assembly GCA_037127315.1. Taxonomy (NCBI): domain Eukaryota; kingdom Metazoa; phylum Mollusca; class Cephalopoda; order Sepiida; family Sepiidae; genus Ascarosepion; species Ascarosepion bandense. The sequence continues at coordinate 769,336 of JBBBDQ010002066.1, read as the reverse complement.
ATTACTCCCTTGAAATATATTTTATAAATGTTTTCATATTTGTTTATATTCCGAGATGAGGCATTGTAAATTATTTACATTGTTTAGACTGTTGGCCTCATACTGGTTACCATATTCACAATGTTTAGGCTGCTGGATGTGCCAGTCTTCAGGTGATTGGAATTTTGTACTGGACCGTTTATTTCAATCACTAGGGCAGATTGTTCTTGTTCCATGAGTCATGCCACTTCTGGATGTCTTAGTTATCTCCATTTAACTCAACTCTGTAAATTTTTGTTCACCACTGCTGTAGCCAGGTATTGAATTCATCATTCTTAGAGTCAAGTCACTGGATTCGACCAACACTTATCCACTGGGCCATATGTCCTTGAGGTTTGAAGGTTCAGTTCAAAATTCCAATCACCTGAACAAGGTCGGAGTGTACAACAATCAAAACATCGTGAATATGGCAACAAAGATGAGGATAACAGTTCAAACAATGTAAATAATTTCTGTGAAAGTTTTGCAGCTTTGGCCAACTATGGATAAGTGAAACTTCTGTCAACAGTTCCACTGATGATGAGGCCTTTGCAATTAATTGTGAGGTTCTACTGTATAGTGATTGATATCCTAAATATATTAATCAAAGAAAAGAGACAATCTACAGAAACTGAGCCACCCATTTTGCCTACTATTCTCTATGAATGGGTATGTGCTGTCAAAAGTGACAGCAGAATATTTATATTGATGTACCTACTATTGAGTATTTCATATTAAGACAAAAAAAAAAAAAAAAAAAAAATGCCCTCCACCCCAAGTGTGACAGGAGGGAATTTATATACATATATCTATATGCGTGTGAAATAGTATTAAACCAGTGATATTTTTGAATACATTTTGATTTCTTTTAAGAATTTGAGTATCCTGCTTGATCTCGTTTCCATAAATAGATTTTTCAAACTACTTGAACGCACCGTGGCACAGGGGTAGTTGCTGACTGACACCAATTCGGTCGGATTTTGAGCCTGGGTTAGGGAGCAATCGGAGTCTAACCGTACTGATGAGCTGTGATACAGCGAAACAAATCTGTCTGCGGATGACTATATATATATACACACACACACACGGGTGGGTCCATTAAAAATATTTTGACAGATATGCGTTTTGGTGCAGTGGATATCGGCTCGGAACGAGAAATCGGGGGTCCGAGTTCGAATTCCAGTTGAATTCATTGCATTCACTTACGCGCAAATACCCTTAGGAAAGGTATTAATCCGTCTCTTCCTTCCAGTTATGAGTTAAATAACAGGACAGATTAGGTTCTATAGCCTTGGTCGGCAACCAGTCTACCGCAGAAAGCAATAGCAACCTACTGCGGGATAATCTTCTGCCCAGTCAGTCATGTCTCTTTTGAGACATGATCGCCCAAGTGTGTTTCACGTATGGCACTTAACTGACTGTTTGGTAATAATTCTTTTGCACTAACTTTGTACACTTTAAAAGTATATGTTTGACACTTAATCTTTTTTGACAGCTGGTACATATTGGGGATTCTGTGCCCATGAAATAAGATGATGGTTAGGAAAGAAAGAAACTCACTTCATTACTAGTTGTAAATATTTATAAGTGATGAAGAATTTCAAACAAAAAAATCTCACCAATTAACAACCCACATCACTTGGAAAAATGCTACATACAAAAAACATTCTCTCCATTTTCCAAAACCAAAATTTTGTGATGGACAGTAACCATGCTAGCAACAGACAACAAAACCAATTAAAACAAACTCTAAAACTTATGTACTCATAGCAGATGAAAGATCAGTAACCCGAATTTCTTCCAAAAGATCTCCAAATACTAACTCACTGCCATTGAAACTGAGGCTTTAAGCCTAAAATATGCTAAAGGACTAAAGAAATATGACACACACACACATATATATATATATATATATATCTAAACTTAATTATAAATGAAACTTTGTGTGTGTGTGTGTGTCCGTAACCTATAGACTCCGAAACGGCTGAACCGATTTTCTTGAAAATTTACAGTTGTACTATAAGCATCTGTGAGTGTTCTTAGCTAGGTTTTGTGTCAAGGTACCCCCGATAAATATCGAAAATTGATAATCAAAAAAATTGAGTTATAGAAGGAGTGGTCTGATTTTAATCAAATTTGATACACTCAAAGACATAAGAAACGATATTCAGAAGTTTCAAGGTTGCAGTTCTTACAATAGTGTAGAAAATTTGATATCGATACCAGGAAATCAAAATTCAACTTCATTTTTCTTTCAGTCTACGGTTTCGCTTTAACTGGAAACAACTATTGCTTTTTAGTCTTTCGTGACAATATCCAAAGAGTCTGAGCTCCAGGACCATGGATTAGTTTTAAAGCTTTCATTACACCCGAGCAACGCCGGGCTATACTGCTAGTATATATATATATATATATATATATATATATATATATAATTTAAAATCCAATTCTGATTCTATTTTCTTAACTTACTATACGAAAAATACAAAAATAAAAATACATTAAGTCATTTTGTAATTTTATAGGTCAGTCATACAGTGTGTGGCAGAAATAGCTCCCATATAATGTTAAGACATTAGCTTGAGGAAAACACGATTACCTTGAATGTCTTAAAATCAGAGAGGTATTTTTGCTACACCTTGTATTTTCTGGATGGTTAATCAGGTTTTTATCCATACAATTAATTATTGCTGCTCTAAGATTTTTTTTTAATTCATAAAAAAAAAAAATCTCTGAAGAAATTTATCACAAAACAAATAAAAGGGGAATTAGAAGCTTTATCTCTCCTATTTACTAATGAGACATCCTTTTATTATACTAACAGGAAGGATGTTTGCATCGAGTAAAACTTACTACCATAACAGAACCTCTCATTATCAAAGGGAGATAAGGTAATATAACAAGTAAATAAAACTACATTGTGTTTTAGATAAGATCTGTCAAAAAAAATTTCAATGTTAGTACCAATATTTGTTTGCTTATAGCTACATTTTTTTCTTACAGTTAAAAAAAAAAAAAAAAAAAAAAAAAAAAAAAAAAACACACACACACACACATACAACTTACCTAACTGGTTTTAATAAAAGTAAGCCAGTCTATTTATATTCTTATTTGTGTGAAAAAGAAAGGTTTTATAATTTTTCTTACTGTCCAAATAAATAATGAAATATTTAAATATTTAGGATTTACAAACAAAAATAGAATAATTTTAATTTTTTTTTTCAACTATATAACAGGCTTTTAACATTTTAGATTTGTAGGTTTGGTTTGTTTTACAGTATATCAACCTCAATGGGTTATTTAATGCTGACAAGATTTTTAGGAAAGACTTATACAAATATAATGTATTCACTGTGGGTAAAAAAACAATTTTTAAATTGTATCTTAAATTGTATTCTTAAATTGCAATGCACAAATACCCTGAGGAAGGGCTTCTTGCTCCAGATTTGACAATTTGGTTGACAACCAGTCTACCGTAGAAATTAATGGCAACCTACTTTCAAGACATGATCGCCTAAGCATGTATCACATATGAAACTTAACTGAGTGCTTCATTGACTTTTAGCTACCTTAGATTCAAATTTACTATATTTACCACTCTTATTTTCTGATAATGTTGTGTATAGATATCCGCGTTTACAAAAATTGGAATGTTTACACAGAAGTTTTTTTTTTTAAATATGGGGTTAAAGAGCTGAATTATAGCAAGCATTACTATTTATGATTTGTAAATATAGTTTTTTAATAACAATATCATCAAACCTCTACAAATTAATATAAAATTTTAAAAAGATTTAAAATTTGTAAGTTATTCTATTTAAATTTTAAAATAGAAAAAGTTCTTGTAAAATTTCATTATTCATCAAAAAAGATTTTTCTTCAGTGAATGGTAGAAGGTTTTTGGTAACTGAGGATCCGTTTAAATTAAAAAAAAAGATTTTAAATTTAAAAAAAAAAGATTTTAAATTTAAAAAAAGATTTTAAATTTAAAAAAAAAGATTTTAAATTTAAAAAAAAAAGATTTTAAATTTAAAAAAAAAGATTTTAAATTTAAAAAAAAAAGATTTTAAATTTAAAAAAAAAGACTTTAAATTTAAAAAAAAAGACTTTAAATTTAAAAAAAAAGACTTTAAATTTAAAATAAATTTTAAATTTAAAAAAAAAGATTTTAAATTTAAAAAAAAAGACTTTAAATTTAAAAAAAAAAGATTTAAAATTTAAAAAAGAAAAGATTTAAAATTTAAAAAAGAAAAGATTTAAAATTTAAAAAAAAAAAAAAGAATTATTAAATTCTTAAAAGTTCTGCTTAAAAATAATAAAAAAATTAAGTGATACAAAAATTAATTCCTCAAAATTTTATAAAATTAAGTAAGTGGTAGACAACAGATTCCAAACAAAAAAAAAAAAAAAAAAAAAAAAACTTTTTTTTTTTTTTTTTTTTTAAAATCAAGATTTTGTAAAAGAAACATTTCTAAATAATTTAATTCATTTGCAGATAAAACCTAAAAGTTTAATTAAAATCTGACAATTATTTGATTTTTGCAAGAATTTCCAAATCAACAAATTTTTTTCACATCAAAAAGATGCTAAAATTTCCTATACAAATTTATGGCCACTTGCTAACACAAGAAAAGTAAAATTTTGTGCATTCTAAAAAAGATGAAAACTTTTTTATTTAATAAATCAAAAAATCATCCAGTCTTTCCTTTTAATAATAATAATTATAAAGATTTTGATGGTGAAAGTGATGGTGGTACCTATTCCACTGCTAATGTGTCATTTGGCTTCATTTAGTTCTTTATAGTCTTAACTGTCAAGACTATTACTACAGAATCTGCAACAGCCAACTTCAAGTGGAATGAATACGTGGAATCCATAGCTAAATCTACTGCTAGAAAAGTTGGTTCCCTGTGTAGGATCAGGAAGTTTTTCTCACCTGAATCCATCTAGCACATATATAAATCTATAATCCACCCAGGCATTAAATACTGCTGTTACATTTGGTCGGGTGCCCCTGCTATTCATCTCGGGCTTCTTGACAAAATCCAATAGAGAATCTGCAATGTGATTGATCCCAACGTGGCTTCCCTCTGTCTCTTCTACAAATACTTTCATGGCTTCTGCTCTGATGAGCTTAGCTCCCTGGTGCCCCCTCTGCATGAATTTACTCAAGCTACTAGACTAGCGGCTATGTCGTACCCTTTTACAGTGAAACCAATCAAACGTAACTGCAAATTCAACTATCAGGTTCTTTGCTCACACTTCCCACCTGTGGAATTCCTTTCGGTATACTGGTTTCCCTGACAGCTACAATCTCCAAAAATTTAAAAGGCAAAGTCAAGTGCCATCTCTTATCTCCTTGACTCACATCCTTTTTCCTGACAAACCATGTTTCATGTTGTTCTTCCTTTCCACTCTACTCTCATGCAGCACTCGTCACACCCAGTGTTGTCATCCTTCTCTTACCCATTCTCTGATACTCCAGTAACTTGTTCCTTTTTCTCATCACTCACCTCTTATGTAACCCCCTGTCCACAAGTGGCAGTTCTGCCTTGCCTGGGTTGAAATGATTAGAGAAAAAAATAAAAATAAAAGAACAAAATGACTTACTGATCATTTATTATTATTATTATTATTATTATTATTATTATTATTATTCCAGCAAAATATGTCCATTCTCGTTAATTAATAACACTGCAGAGTTAAGAGATTGACTATGAAAAATACAAGTAGGACTGGTTGGAGTTGACTTCATGTTAGCAGACATCCAGGTGGCATTCAATAAGGTTAAATGTCAAAGTAGTAATTGAAATGGATTAAGCTGATGCCCAGTTAGTTAAAAGCAATCTGGAATGCCCACATTCTGACATGATCATTCAAGAAAAGGTAGTATTTTGGGTTCCCCCCACCAGTGTTGTTTCCCCCTCTCAAGAATAGATGACCTTTATGAGAAATGTTAGTTTCAACAGCAATCTTCCTAATCAAATGGCTCAGATAAGAAAAAAAAATCCTTATGAGCTGCTAATTCAATTTGAGCAGAAATAATTGTATTTTAATCTAATATCCCAGTCTAATAAATAAATGCCTCATGTACAGAAATTAAGCAAATTTAACACTGAAATTTTAAAGAATTTAATTCATATTTTAATGTCAAATTAAGACAATAATATCCGATAGACGTATATGTAAGTACTGCCAAAGAAAAATTCAAAATGCATTTTAAAAATGAAAATAAGTCTTGATGCTTTCTTTCAATTTCAAGGTAAAAAATTAAATTTAATATTTCCAATGAGCAAAATAGTTTACAGTATTTCAAAATGAATTTAATTGATTGGAAAGAGTTAAAAATATTTAAGCATATTTACAATTCTCTCAATACAATGTAATTCTCTTTGTTAACATGAAGTCATTAATTAATATGGGAAATTTGACATTTTTTGCTGCAAAAAAGTCAAAGTAATGATTTTCAGAATTTAATGAAACTTTCAGGACTTATTCACAAACGAATTATTTTTTTTAAATGTTTCTTATTTTCAAAAATCTTCATTAATAAATCTGTCAGCAACTAATAAAAACACAAATGTCCATATTAAAAATGTTTTTCTGCAATATTTTAAACTAATTCAGACTGAGTGATTTAAAGTTTACTTAATCTTCCTAAAATAAAGTTTTATGAAAGTATATTTTATATTTGAAAGGTTCTTTAATAAGAATTGTGTGTTGACAGATTTGTTAATTAGGCTGATTTTAGCAATTTAAAAATAAACAATTCCAAACAATTTAAATTTGGTTTGAATTGGAGTAGATAGACTAAACTATCGCCCAGTTCACACTCCACCCACGTCTATTGAACAGGTGAAGAGGCTCATCCCTTGTTTCCTGTTTAGGATGCGGTTTCCGGTTTTCTCTTTTCCAATCTTTTCACACCTATGTAGCCCCCTGCACATCAGTGGCGTTACTGCCTTGCTCGAGGTGATATGATTAAAAAAAATAAAAAAATAATATCCAACAAACTATTTCACTTATTGGAAATATTAAAATTTAACTAGCTTGGAATTAAAATTAAAGACCTTCAAGAAAGATTTTTTTTTTATTTTTAAAATGCATTTTAAACCAGTTAGGTATCACTTTTTTTTGTGGGGGGGGATAATTTTATGTTCATGTTATTTTAAGAAAATACTTTAAACAAGCAATAAAAATTGCTTGTCTGACAAAATTGATTTTTTGTTTGACAAATTTTATTTAAAAAATTCAAAGAACAAACAGCTACATACATTTTCACTAAAAGAAAAAACGCCCCAAAAGCTTTGAAAAAAATAAATAAAAAATAAATAAAATGAAAATATAATATATAAAAAATAGAAATAAATAAATAACTTTAAAAATAAAATAAGAAAAACTTTAAATTCTGAAAATTAAAAAAAATATATATATATATATATTTCTTTTGCTCTACTTTCACTTTGAGTGCTTTGTGTGCTCTGCTTTCGTATTGAGCTCTTTATTGTTAAGGTTTTCGTCTTGGGGTTTTTTCTTTCTTACAAATCCTTGACATTTTGTTCAGGTACTTTGTTTCTTTTTTTCTTCCCCTTCGGTTCGTTCCGGTGGGTTTCAAGACAATTTCATTTGTAGTTTAATTATTGCTAGTCTTGACAGGATTAGTTCTGTTAATATTACGATAATTACTATATATATATATATATATATATATATATATATATATAGGTAGGTATCAATAAGCACAGATTGAAATGTGATTGGTAAACAATGTTCTAATAACTCTGTAAAAGTCAGGTGTTGATTTCACATTGTATCAATATTATCATGAACAGAACCCCTCATCACCACCATCTAAAATAAAAAAATATATAATTTGATTCTGAAAAGTGTATCAGCCTAAGCTATATCTGAAGATTGCTAATCCCAAAAAATTATTTCGATAAAAGTTTTTACAAGTGGAACCATCTATTTAAGTTGTGCTGAGAAGTCTAAAAGAATAAATTTTTGTTTGTCTCTTGTAAATTACACACATATAGAATAAAAACAAGTTCTTAAAATGTATGCTACAAAGAAAAGAACAAGGACAAAATACAGGGAAATATGAGAAATTGTGTCTGGCCAACATCATTTTCACTTTACAACAGAGAAAATAAACACAGAAATGACAATGAATAAAAGAAACGAATATATCAGACAAAAATGTCAGAAGAGAAGGCCACTAATGAAAATCCTAAGAACTAGATACACAAATGAAAGAGTGAAACTATATTTAGAACATGGGTAACAGTAGCACGGATATATTTAGAATAAAGGTAATTGCTCTATTTCTGTTATGAAAGCAAGATTAAAAGTGCAAGAGTTTTTACACAAGATGCCAACTATTTATTGACAGTTAACCTCATCAGTTACGAATGAGGTTAAGCATGAAAAAACAGGATTTTAATGTAAAATATGAGAAAAAGATACTTGGGAATTAATTTTAATATTAACAGTCATAACTATGATACTACATTTCAGGCTGCCTTTTCTCTGCCTACTTCTGCCTTATCACTCAAAGCATTAATATTTAAAGACGACAATTTAAGTAGTAGTATAAGCAAAATGCGTGTTGTGGTGCAGTGGATATCAGCTTGAAACGAGAAATCAGAGAGCAGAGTTCTAATTGCAGTTGAATTCCTTGCATTCACTTACACACAAATGCCCTTGGAAAAGGTATTGATCTGTTGCTTCTCCCTCCACCTATAAGTTAAATTTTCAGGACAGATTTAGTTCTTCAGTTTTAGTTGGCAACCAGTCTACTGCAGAAAATAATGGCAACCTAATGCGGGAAAATCTTTTGCTCAGTCAGTCAGGTCTGATTCAAGAAATGATCGCCCAAGTGTGTATTGCATGTAGTACAAGACTGACAGTTTTAAGAGGAAAAAAAAAAAAAAGAAAAAAGGAAGTTTTTCAAATGAAACAGCAATTCTACACCATGTTCATAATGAACTATTTTAAGACAGAAGAGATATATAGTTAATGTCTTCTACGTGCCGTGTCTGTTCAGGACATTAGTGATCAGGGCTCTTCATAATTTCCTATTCTTTGTAGCTCTTAATAAATTTTGTCTTTTAGCTATTTCTTCTTTAACTTTGTTATTATCCATTTCACTTAAGCACTTATTTTCCTGTCTCTTGCCTTCCTGTGAGTATCAAATTTCCCAAGCCCTCTTTCCTCATTATGCACCCTAGAAATTTCAACTCGCTTTTTCTGATATTAAGTATAAGTGTCCTTTTTGTTTCTGTTTTCTTTAAAACTGTCACTGTTCACATATTCAGTCCATGGTATTCTCAACAACCTTCTGTAGAACCACATTTCTGTTGCTTAAAGATTCTTATTTGAGGGAAGATTGTCCAGCATTGTCTGCCATATAGAACTGATACTATGTAACAATTCAGTACTCTTTATTTCTAACAATTTTTTCAGCTCATGGCTCTCCACAACTTCTATTTTTTGTAACTCTTAGTAACATCTGTATTACCATTCCTCTCACCCAACATTTTCACATAACTGATCAGGTATGAAGCCCATTGCTTCCTTCTGTACTTTTTGACTGATAGGTTCTGTAAATGCCAAATTCTTCAAGCCTTCCTTCCTCATTAGTCCTAGAAATTTAACTGACTTTTATATTCTGAGTAAGAGTGCCTTTTTTGTTCCCATTTTTCTTAAAACTTGCTCGTTATTCACATGCCTCAATTATGGTATTCTCAGTATCCTTCTGTTGCATCAAGCCTACTCTTAACATGTGATAAGCTTGTTCAGCAATTGCTGAACATAGGATAGTTAATACATATCACTTCAATATGCTTTTCTTTATTTCTCACAGAATTTTCCTGTTTCTTAGTATTCTGCTTAGCTTTTAGGCAGTATCTTTTGCTATAAAGCTATGCCCCAAATTGATTTCCATGGAAACAATGATATGGAAGAGTAAATAACATCATTGAATAGAGCTGACTTTCAGTAAGGCATTTTTTCATACAATCAACACCCATTAGCTACACATATTTCCCAGCAGAAAATAAGTCAAAGCTTATCACATTTATCATTGTCTCACATAGTCCACTAAATGCTCTTGTGTGTCCTCAAGAGCATTTAGTGGACTTCAGCATCAGTCAGTTAAGTGCTATACATGATACACACTTTGGCAATCATGTCTTGAAACAGACATGACTGACTGGGCAGAAGTTTCTTCTACAGTAGTTTGCTATTAATTTCTGCAGTAGACTGGTTGCCAACCAAGATTATAGAACCTAATCTGTTCTACTATTTAAACCATAACTGGAGGGATTAATACCTTTCCCAAGGATTCAACTGGAACTGGAACTCAACTTGACTTCAGCATACTACTCTCAAAAACTTCAAAGATATTGGTGTTTGGAGGAGGGTGTTAAAAGCCAAATAGCAAATCTATCTAATCTTAAAATTTAAAGATCTATCATAGCCTGTTTTATGTTCAATTTTCTTACAGTGTTATGAAATAAATTTGAGAGAGACGAAAAATTCAAAATAGAAATAAGTGGGAAACGAGCAGAAACTTACAATTTCGGATGTCAGATATGAAGACTGACAGTCCACGCATTCCATCCCCTTTAACGGCAGGCATTTTGAGTGTTCAGGATCACCTGTGGAGACAAATTAAACAAATATTACATTGGTCCTTAAAAGGGAAAAAAAGGTTTTTTGACACAAACCTTAAGTAAGTATTTTTCTTTACTGTTAAGTGTCCCTAATCCCAGCATTTAAGTTAAAACTGTAACATCAAAATAGGTAGCCTTCATTAAGTCATAGACTTTCTTTTCCTATCGAACTTATACTGTTCAATAAGACCATTTTCATTCACTGTTTCTTTGGGTAAAGGAATTTCTATTTCTGAACCAATGATGGGTAGGTGAAGTTTATGAATTGTATATGAGGAAAAAGAATTTAAGCTGAATGAATACACACTAGTTAGCCTCATTTTGTTAAAATCTTTAAATTTTTTTAAAACTGATATCCTTAATACCTCAAACAGAAAAGATAGATAACAGATTATAAAATTCTTAAAATAAACCTTACAATTTGGCCGGGAGGAAAAAAAAAGAAAAATCACTGGTATTAATAACCTTAACTTCTATTTGATATAGAGGGCATGTCAAGGTAATTTTCATCACATATCAATGATTTACAATTAAAACATACAAGCACAAAAATTGTGTGATGAATGATTATAGAATGTGTAAGCACCTTGCCCCACCCCATAAAAAAAGAAAAATTAAAGTAATTGGGTTGTATCAAATGCTGCTGAACTGGGTTACACTTGAAAGGCCAGCACTACTAAATTTTGGAACTAATTTTCTTATTTGTAACCTAAATTAGCCCAGATTATTTTAAAAGCAGACCCCAAAGTGACAAGTAACAAAATTCAATATTTAGCCATATTGGGTTTTTAAAAAATAACCCAATCTGGCAAGCATAGCTGTGCCAATTATTATAACAAAAGGAAATAATGAATATTTTTTCCCATGAATCTTAGGCTTATTTTCAACATCAACTAAATTCAGATAATTTTTTTGTGGATGAATCGAAAGATTAAGAAAAAGAAATAAAGTAATGAGGATTTATAAGAAGAGTGGTGGACTTTAGCATAAAAAGAAAAAAAGAGCAAGTTAAATCATAAGTGAGTTCATTTTGTTCTACAGCATATCAACATTTCTATAGGTTATTTAATGCCAAATTCTAAACATTTTGTACATAATTTTTATGCTTTCAAATACAGATATTTTATACACAATTTTATACTTTCAGGGTAGTTGTCTTTAAATATCTCATTTGTAGATTATAAAATATGTTGTTGGTAATTTTACTATAAAAATGTATTTTTATCTTTTTTTTTTGTTTTTGTGCTGCATTAATTGTCATTTTGAAATAAAAAAAAAGTATCGTTGCTCATTTTATAAAAATGAGCTGTTGATTTTTTTTTTTTGGGGGGGGGGGGGGTACTATTTATCCATAGCTGGGACCCTAGCAGGTGCTACTACTCCAGATCAGAGTGAACTTGGGAACAACAGCAGTTAAGAAGTGGTTCAATGCTCCTCAAAACCTTCAATCCACAAATGAAAGGCCTTTCTGCCAGATCTCATTTTTCATATCCAGGACGGTAAATCATTGAGAAGAAATTACGGTAGTTACATGTATTAACATTTATAATATAAACAGTATCCAATTGAAAAATCATAAAACAATTCTAAATTTAGTCTTGATGAAATGTTATATAAAGATTTGAAATAGTAATTTATAAATTTGTATGTTTTTTAAATCTATTTAAGTAGATGCTCTGTTTTAATTAAACAGTATATTTATTTACATCTACTGGCCTGAATAACCTAAATTCTTGTTAGGAAAACGTGTCCTCCAGCAGGATTCAAACCTGTATCCTTCATGGGCAACCATTTGACCTAGGAGAGACAGATTCAAATCCTGCTGGAGGACTCATTTTTCTAACAAGATTTATCAATTAATTAGGCCAGCAGATATAAATATATAAACTTTTTTATAATCATTTCACCCCAAGCAAGGCAGAACTGCCACTCATGCACAAGTAGTTACATAATAGGAGAGTGAATAGAGAAGGGAACAGGTCACAGTAGGTGTCAGAGAATGGGTAAGAGAAGGACAAGTACATTGGTGTGAAGAGAGCTGCATGAGAGCAAAATATAAAGTGAGAAGAAGAATGGGAATCAAGGAAAAAAAATATGACAGATGGCATTGCATTTAAACTCTTGGAGATTGTGGCTATCAGGGAAACAAGAATATGGAAGGGAGTTCCGCAGGTGCAAGAAAAGAAACTGATAAAATAGAAGTTGTGGTTACACTTGATTGTTTTTACAGTAAAAGTTGTTGCCAGTCTAGTAACTAGAGTAAATTTGTGTAGGAGGAGACACCAAGGAGCTAAGCTCATTGGAGTAGAATCCGTGAAAGTATCTGTAGAAGAGACAGCGGGAAACCACATCTTTGGTGAGAGAGAGAGACTGGAGTTGGGCTGTCATGTCAGGATCTACTACATTGCAGGTTCTTCTTTGTCTTGTTGAAAACTCCACAGTAAACAGCAGGGGCACCTGACCAGGTATGACAGCAGTATTCAATGCACAGGCAGATGGTAGATTTATAAATGTGCATGATGGATTCAGAAGAGAAAAACTTCCTGGCCAGATAAAGGGACCTGAACTTCTTAGCAGTAGATGTAGCCATTAATTCAATGCAGTCATTCCATTTAAGGTCAGCTGAGAGAGTGAGACTGAGAAAGTGCAGTGTATTGCTCTCAGGGAGTCTAGTGTGATCCATATTGATAGCAGGTATAAAAAACTGCCGATGGTGGTTAAAGAATAGCAACTTTGTTTAGGAAGCATTAAAGTTTATAAGTTATTTCTTACCCCAGTCTATCACTGACTGGAGATCCTTTTTGAGAGCAGCAGTAAGGTTTGTTTTGTCTGCATTAACAGATTTCTTAGCAAGGTGGGAGTAAATGGTGGTGTCATCAGCGTAGTTGCCTTATTGGGATCTGATTACATCAGAGAGATTGTTGATGAAAATCAGGAAAAGCGTATAACCTTGGATAGAGCCTTGAGGGACACTCGCGTTTGCATGATAGGATCTGGAAGTCGTTCAACGAGACCTTCATTACGTGAGGTCAGGATCATCTACATTGAAAATTCTTCTTTGGATTTTGTCAAGAACCCCAAGATGAATAGCAAAGGTGCCCAACCAGACATGACAGCAGTATTCAATGCATGGGTGGATGGTAGATTTTTACATGTGCATGTTGGATTCAGAAGAGCAAAACTTCTTGTCTTGACACAGAGACCCAACATTCCTAGCAGTAGATGTAGCTATTAATTCAATATAGTCATTCTGCTTAAGGTCAATTGAGAGAGTGAGGCCGAGACTAACATGATCCATGCCGATGGTGGGTAGAAAGATTGTCTATAGTGGTTAAAGCATAGCAGCTTCAATTTAGAAGCATTAAAATCTACAAGCCATTTCTTACTCCAATCTATCACTAACTGGAGGTCCTTTCTGAGAGCAGCAGTAAGACTTGTTTTGTCAGTATCGGCAGATTTCTTAGTGAGGCGGGAGTAAATGGTGGTGTCGTCAGCATAGATGCCTTATTGGGATCTGATCATATCGGAGATTGTTGATGAAAATCAGAAAAAGGTGTAGGACCTAGGATAGAGCCTTGAGGGACACCCGTGTTCATATGATAGGATCTGAAAGCATGCTCATTCAATACAACCTTCATTAGGCGATATATGTACTCAGTGATGGTCATTAGCATGTCTGCGGTAGACCTGTCAAAGTGGAAACCACACTGTCAAAAAACAGGCAGTGGGTTATGAGATGTTGAACCACTTCCGACTGTTTAATTATAAAAAACACTATCTACTCAAACATGAGTATCCATTAAAAATAATATTTAAACAAATAAATTAAAGAATATCAGAGTTAATCCATTTTGTAACATTTCATAAAAAAAAGAAATAAAAGGCGTATGGTTAAGTCTTGAAAGCTGTCACAATGCATTTAGTAAAATAAAGGAAGGTAAAAAAGTAGTTATTATACATTAATATTTCAAGATGAAAATCTCATCTTCAGAATGATAGAGCTTGTATTCGAATTTGTGCCTTTCAATGAATGATCATTCCTGGCTGCTGGTGGTGTCATTAATTGTAGTGAGTGTGTGTGTGTGTGATTGATAGTTGGGGGCCTTTTTACAGTCTGATGATATCAGTTTGCGCTATCAATCACATACATACATACATGCTCTAACACACACACACACACACACACTACAATTAATGACACCACCAGGAATGACCATTTGTTGAAAGGCACAAACTCGAACACAAGCTCTCCTACCATTCTGAAGAATAGATTTTCATCTTGAAATATTAATGTATAATAAATAGGTAATACCTAACAACTTCTTAACCTTCCTTTATTTTACTAAACGTATTGTGACAGCCTTCAAGACCTAACCATACACCTAATATACACAATGCTTCGAGCAAATTACATAACTTTTCTATTCCTAAAAAAAAAAAAAACCTTTGCTGATTGTTTAAGGTTATGAAATATCTTTAGATATGAAATTTTTTTTGTTTCCTGTTCATGCATAATTATAACCATTGCTTGTATTTTATATCTCCCTCCTCCTTCCTACACATAATTCCATCAACATAAATATTAATTTAGTTCAATGAAGTTCTAAAGGATGAAATATATCATACAAAATTTTTTTCAACTGTCATTAATTTGTCTAGTAAAACACTATGTAAGGTGCACACACACACACACACACACACACACACACACACACACACACATTAGATAGACTAAACTATCGCCCGGTTCACACTTTACCCACGTCTATTGAACAGGTGAAGAGGCTAATCTCTTGTTTCCTGTTTAGGATGTGGTTTCCGGCTTTCTTTTTTCCAATTTTTTCACTCTTACGTAGCCCCCTGCACATCAGTGGCATTACCGCCTTGCTCAGGGTGATATGATTTAAAAAAAAATATATATATATATATATAAAAACACCTTGCTAAATTAATAGGGCTAGAGTTACATTAATTTTTATAGCCTCCACCACATGGCCAATATTCTGATTTTCACTATTTTTGTATTTTTTCTCCTCTCCAAATTAAAGCAGACTTCTTAAAGCTAACCAAAAATCATTAACAATTCAGCTATTTTTTCTAATTGACAACAAAATGGGTCTACAAATTTTAATTGTTTCATTTTATTGTCAGTTAATTTCTTTAACCCAGAAATTTTATGAGAAAAGGTTAATTGACACCTTTTCTTTGCTATATATAAACCTTAATTTAAGAAGAAAAAAATATATTAAAAAAGATAGGCTCTAAATGTGATCCTTTGGTTCATTTTTTTGTTTTACCTGATAAAATACAAAATATTCTAACAATCTTCCTAACAAAAATACATGCATACAAAAGATTACCGTTTCAAATAAAGTAATCAATACTATTAGTAAAGAACCACAAGGTACTTTATCATTAAATATTTGCTGATTCAGCTCTATACTTCTAACATTTCTGCCTAAAACTGAAGTTTTATTTACTATATTGATTTACATTTGTTGTTCCTTTATAAGGCTTGCTTATCACCCAGTTCACACCTTCTCCAGTCCTTTGAACAGGAGTAGAGGTTTATCACTTCTTTTCCGTTTATGATTGTGTTATAGAGCAGAACCTACCACTGTGACAATGGACTGCTCCTACTTAAAAATATGGGAAGTAGCCACATTAAAGTAGGATTCAAGTCGGAGTTGATTTACTCAAGTCTTTCCATTCTGAGTATGTGTATTTAATAAAACCTCTTTGTTTCCTGTACCTAGTCTTTTGTTCCTTTGATACTCTAAGTAAGGACTACCTAATTCTCGGATGTTCTGAACAAAATCAACATTATAATAGATTGGGTTCTGGTTCCTTCTACATCTTTTTCTTTCACTTCTCATGGACCATTGCATCTTGATAACATTGCATTTTGGATTTGTGTGATAACTTACTCTCTAACACTTGAGTGGCTCTTGGGCCTTGTACAGTATGCACATCACTGTAAATGTGTATTGATTGGAAAGTCAGTCAGTTTAGTGTCATACGTGATACATGCTTTGGGCAATCATGTCTCAAAAGAGACATGACTGACTGGGCAGAAGATTATCCCACAGTAGGTTGCCATTGCTTTCTGTAGTAGACTGGTTGCCAGCCAAGGCTATAGAACCCAATCCGTCTTGTTATTTAACCCATAACTGGAGGGAAGAGATGGATTAATACCTTTCCCCAAGGGTATTTGCGCGCAAGTGAATGCCATGAATTCAACTGGAATTCGAACTCGATTTGTCGTTCTAAGTCGACATTTTTTAATTACTGATCTATAGTTAAACATCCCTGAAAATTAGATACTTCAAAATGTTTTTGATGTTGAACTAAATATAACTACAAAAAAATTGCAACACCCTGAAGGATAATGCAGATTTTTTAACCTTAGAACAATGTGTAGACAAGAGAGCAGTAGGTATTCTGCTTAAATTTTCTATGCCATTTTGTGATATAATGACACCAATACAGTACACTCCGTCTGAGCTTCAAACAGTAACAAAGCTGGCAACAAGGTCTGAAGAATTCAGTGCAACCAGGTTTCATGTTCCTTTTGATCAGTTAGAATGGTTTCAAAGGATTGGTTTAGGAGCATTCAATGAGCTGACTGAAATCATTAAAGAACTGCTGTGAATGTTGGTTATGATGCATTAGTAGCACTTCAGTGTTAACAGTGGTCAAATAAATATTCCTATATCACTGGACCAGGTTCTGGATGGTTACATAGTACAGATGTTTGCAAAGATCAACACATTTTAAAAGACACCAAAAGCAGAGCACAACATTAGAAACTTGTTTCACTACAGTAGGACACTGAATATATATAACTGTAGCTAGATTTGCACATATGACTATATCATTATGTGCATCTCTAGTGGTGTCACAGATGGTAACCAGTATGATTGAATGTTGTCTCTGGTGTTCATTGATGAGCAGTTTCTACCTTCAAATAAGTGAGGTTATTTTTTGTTGGCAACATCTTCAGTATATGTGCCCATGACACACAGACCAACTGTTTAGTGCTCATCTATGTTAAAAATGTCACTTTGCTTTGGCATTTGTTGAGAAAATGCTAAACATTTTTAACCCATTTTGCTGCCATTTTTGCATGAGGAAAACAATTCTACTCCACATGCTCAGCAAGGTGTTTGATAACTTTCTTGACTAAACATGTCTACCAGACCCATTTAATATGGGTAGATTAGTTGTTTAGTGGCATATCAAGTTCTATGGGTTATTAAATGCCAAAATCTACATACTTTACACACAATTTTACTTTTCGATATTGTTTTAGCAATACAAGTCTTACTAACTCAGAGCTGGAAAGAGAAAAGGTGAATTCATAACTTTCCAAATGGTATTTGCACATAAGTAAATATAATGAATCCAATTGTAATTAGAACTTGGCTCTCCAGCTAATCATTTTGAGCCATTATCCATTACACCACCAGCAAATTCAAGCTTCCAGCATTTAGTATTCCCAAGTGGTCACTCATCTAGGTACTGACCAGGTTCGACATTGCTTAACTTGGGTGATTATATGGTATGATGCCAAGGTGAATGCCAAAAGTTCCTTACTAAAAATTATCACAATTATTTTAGTAGTGATTTACATGTCTAAGTGTTCGTTCTCACTTATTGACCCCATATGCATGTTGAGGTAGGATGCTCTGTGTCTGCTCTTTCAAACACAAGACAAAATGGTCCAACCGCAATTCCTAAGTCAAGATTATTTCCAATCAATTTACCAATTGTGATGAAATTTCCAAAGCCTGGAATGATGCTGGTGTAGGCTGTTTCTTGATCTGCAACACTCCATCAGCTTGGATATGAAAACAGGATACTGTTCACAAATCCACTAATAACTTTTAAATAAAAATGGAAGTACATAACCTCAAATGGAGACTAGAAATGTTTGGGGGTCATATATCTGTCACCAGTATCAGAAAGATCTATTTCTTGAAGAGGCAAGTTAGTGCTGTCATCCATCAGGGTGTCCAGAGTTTGCTGACAATGAATTTATCTTCCAGCATAAGCTCATTCCAGACAATGCAGAAAAAACTACAAAGGAATGATTTAGACAGAAGAGACAATCTTCTTGATTGTCTTGCAAATAGCCTAAATGCAAATCCATTAAAAAATTTATGGGCAATCATCAAGGGGAGATTTAGCAAATACTATTCATCAAGTCTTGAAGAATTGAAGAGTCATTACTGAAACGTGGGCACCAGTGACTCTGGAGGATTGTTATTAGTTAATCGGTTCATTATGACAAGTTTTTTTTTTAATTTTTTTATGTTCAACACTACAAAAGAAAACCACCTGGTTTGGCGGTGAAATACTATTCAGTTAATTATATAACTTTAAAAAATTTTTTTTAAATTCAAACCAGAAGTATTAAAGTTACTGGCAAAAAATGGAACACTTGTTAATTTTTACTAAGTACTTACAATATGGTGCCAATAGCTACAACAAGGCAAAACTTTCATTTTCTCATAAACAAAAACAAACAACACTGAAAATATTTCCCATATATAAGAAAACATCACTGCTCACCACCCCACCTGACATAAATTTGTTATAAAAATAGAGTCTATTACAGCTAATACATTCTTGTCGCACAGAATCACTACAGATTTGGGCTCAAGTCCCAGGACCACTAGCTTACTGTTTAGAACAACCCCTTCCCCACAGACCAAACATTGCAAGCCTCTTGCTACTCCTCCATCACTATTTTTATAGAAAGTGTTCAGGCAAAGTACATTCCTTAGTTCCACCCATACTAACTTCCATGGAGAAGACTGACATCATACACATGGTAGTGAACTGGACTAATTCATTTCATACCCCATTGGTAAAAAGTTCTCTTAAAACAGATACTTTGTGGAACCAACTCCCAAGAGGATACTTCCATGATCACTACAATCTTAAACTGTTAAAGTCTAGACTTAACCATTATCTTCTCCACATACCTCACAATAACAGGTGCCCCTTCTTACTCTATAACCCTCCACCTTGAGTAGCTTTTTTGTCTTGTAACATTATTGCAGATAAAAAAAAAAAAATTCATTAAAAAAAAAATCTTATTTTATGAATGCTCACATCTATTTTATGGTGGTCCACTGAAAGAATTAGGAAAATGAGCAGCTATATTGTACAAGCTGTGAACACTGGAGGAAACATGTTCAAGAATAAAATTTATATAAGGTATAAGTTATTCACTTTAAACTGTATTGTGAAAAAAAATGATATTTTAAACAAAAAGATTAAATTCTTTTTAAGGCATTTTGGAAAATAAATATTTTTTCTAACTCAACAATACAGAAAAAATTAAAATACAAAAACAATATGAGCAAAAAAATTTTAAATTACAAAAAACAAAAACAGAAAAATAAATTAACTATGACTATTAATTTAGAGCAATAAATATTAAAAACTGAAAAACAAATCCTTTCTAAAAGATTTACAAAGTATAAGGTTAAGGACATTTAAAAGAGGTCAGAATCTGGAAACCTGGATAGTCATATAAAGCTATTAATTGAACAAGTTAGATAATGAAGCACACTAACCAAAAACTAAGTATATTTTTACTAACCAAACAAAACAGAGCGGGGAAGAAAATTCAGTGTAAAAACATAAGCGAAATGTTCAAATTAAAATCACATGATCAGGTAAGGTAAGTCCCATCAATAAGAATGGATTTTACTTTCTGTGATTCAATAAAGTGGATTTCATTTTAAATTGAAAGTTTTAGAAATAAAACAAAAAGAGACATTTTTTCCCTATAATAAAACAAAATTTCATGAAGTTTTAGATAAATTTTTAGTAATGATTTTCAATTTTCTATTGACAATGACAATAGCAATAATTTAAGAACAGACTTTAAAATGATGACATTCCACAGCTCTTCAGTATGCAAAAAGAAGGTATAATAAAATAAAATTAAAAAAATATTAAATCAAAGTAGATATATATTAATAGTCCTCTAAATAAATATAGGAAATAGCAAAGCAAACAAAAATATTAGGGATACGAATCGACAGAGAGCATTTTTGACCTCCACTGATATGACCTTCAAAAGCATTTTCCTGTTAGGTGCATCAGTGATATGCATATACAACACAGCAGCAGGACAGGAGATGCTGCAACAGAGTAAAGATAGTGCAAACAATGCATACATACTACAATTCAATAAGTTAAAAATAGTAACTTGGCACAAAAGCTACCATTTAGAAAAAGTGTGTGTGTGTGTGTGTGTGTGTGTGTGTCTTGTAGAGTGAGACAGAAGAGTTGGATTAGAAACAGGAAAATAAAATACCTGGATAAAATATTGTGATCAGATGGAAATTCTTGAAATGAATAAACATTGATAAAACATTAAAACAGGATTTATTTTAACATCAAATAAGCAACAACAGGCATCTCTAACAAGTCTTTTTTTGTTTTAACTAACTTTTTCTTTTATAAAAAAATATTAAAAATGATGGATAAAAAAAATAAAAATGCAAAAGAATGAAATTCATATAAGAACCTCAGATTTTTCAGTATCATAAAATAGGTAACTAACTTTTGGAAGCAAGAAACCTATTTATATGTACATATAATTTTCATTTTCAAAATTCCTATCTTATTAAAAAAAATATTAAATTTGTGTCATGAAAAGATACAACTTAATAAATAAACAATCACAAAAATATTTTATGAAGAAAAATTACATAAAAATGAACATTCTTTTGATTGCACTATTTATTAATGAGTAAACATTAAGCCAAGCTCATCTCTGATCCTAGATAATATAACCAAACTGTAAATAGCAACTACAGGCAAGAAAGACAAGTGGTGGAATTAAGGCTACACAAGCACAATGCCAAGGTTGAGAGAGTGGGCATGTGTATATATATGCACACTATATGAGCAAAGGAATGATAGAAGCTCAATGTCAATAGCCAACTAAGAAACTGAAAACTAGTGAGACAGCATCCTCATCCAAATCCTCACTTTCATTTTCATTATAAAATCAATAAATACCTAATATAGAAGGTTGGAGTATGGGTGAAAGAAACAACAGAAAGTGAAGACACCAAGCATAAATAAATAAAAAATTTTAAAAAATAAGTAAATTATAATTGTAGGTTAAAAACAAAAAAAACAAAGTGAAAGTAATAATTAAAATAAATGACAGCAGAAAGAGACAAAAAGAAAAGAAAAAATGAAAAATGCAAAAGTGAGAAAAAGCAACGACCAAGAAACAAAAAAAAAAACAGAGAGAGAGAGAAGAGAAAACAAAAAGAGAAAGAAAAAAGAAAAAAATAGTAAAGACCCAATTAAAAAAAATAATGAAAAAAATTACTCTGAGTAACTGAAGAGTGGACTGCAAAGAACAACTACAGAATAACATGAACAAATTCTTTGTCAAATTAAAATCTGTGAAATTGCTTAATAAAAGACTGGATTAAATTGCAATCACTTGAGCTTAAATTTGATGAGACTAGAAGATACCAAGGATAAACGTAGTGAGCTTCTGCTTAACACACACATCAACCCTGGGGATGAAAAAAGACACACACAATGAGAAAAGTATCTTGCACTGGGTTAATTTGAAATACAAGTTACTTGGGGTGGGGGACACAAAGGAGATATTCTGAATTTCATCTAAGACTAATTATTTTTATCAGGAGATGAGAACAAAAGTGTGACTCAGGTAGGCAATTTGATGTCAAAGACTATGTCGAACATGACCCCAGCAAATTTTACATGCCTAAAACAGATTTAACAAAGTTTCAAAAAAAGGATCACAAAGAACCCTACCCACATACACCCACTTTTTATTTTGGTTATATTATTTTAAGACTACAGGTGGTCAATTATTTGTGTGTTTTTTCTTTTTTTTTTTTCACAAAGCAAAAAAATACAGTTTATGTGGATATGTGGGGAAGATAATGGTTAACCCTAGACATGAACAGGTTAAGATTGTAGTGATCAAGAAAACATTCTCTTTGGTTCAACTGAGCAGTGGTTTAAAGGAAGAACCTGCTTGAGTAATTTGGTTGGTTTATTTTACCAGCATGTCAATTCTCTTGGGTCATTTAATGCTGAAAATTAGATTTTTTATTCAATAATTTTATTAAATTTTAAAATTTGTGAAATATAATTGAAGACTGGTTGTATAGTTCATTTATAGTTGAAGTTGTTTGGATTAAATTTTGGTGTATAATTTACTTCTCAAGTATGTAGAAATAAATTTTTCAGTAAAATCTCGCACTTCCCGCCTGTGGAACTCACTCCCGTATTCTTGCTTTCCTGACGGCTACAACCTCCAGAAATTTAAATGCAAAGTTAATACTCATCTACTAACCACTGGCCTCTAGCTCTCTCCCCTCCCCTGTATAACCTTCCCTTTCTCTCCACCTATGTATCTGTCATTGCACCTGCATTCTCAGCTTTCTATTGTTCCCTTCTAACTAGCTTATACTCCTCACTCTTTTCTAATTAATCTTTTTACATTTATGTAACCCCCTGCACATCAGTGGCGTTTCCGCCTTGCTCGGGGTGAAATGATTAAAAAAAAAATTTTTCAAGAAGTTCATTAAGGCTAATTACCTTACAAAGATGTTAACAGATAGAGGCAAATTTGGCACAGTCCATCGTAAAATGTTTTACTGTGTAAGTTTCCTGGCATACTATACATTTAGGGGGATTCTCATCTTTTAGAAGAAATGAATGTGTGATATTGGTATGACCAATTTCGATTCTTACTAAGATGACACTTTCTCTTCGGGAAAGCCTGCTGTTATGGCATCTTATCCCAAGTGTAGCTTTCATTTTGCACAATTTATTATTTGGGTGAGGACTCCATAACTCTTGACACTTATTTAAGATATATATATTAACTACTATTTTGAAATCTGTGTGAGGAACTTTAGTTTTTGATGTATTCATTTTTAGTGTTTGCCTTTCCATTTCGCTGGATGACTATATGGCTAGGGATCCAGCTGAAGATGATGTGTTTTTGGTTACAAAGTATATTGATTTCGTTTTAAAAGTTTGGTTATTACAGGATTGGTCAGGGTTTTTTTACTTCAAGGATGTAAAAACATATAGGGAACCTGAGAATAGAACCTGACTTACCATCTGTGACAATAATCAAGGGTAAATCTATTGCCATAACTTTTGCACTAAATATTGAGTTTTGTTTAATGACATATCAACCTCTGTGGGTTATTTAATGCCAAAAAGGTATGGTCTTAAAGTATTTTTGTTTTTTTAATGTTCAGTTATAGTGAGAAGGTTGATTTAGTCACATTTTAATGAAATTTTTTTGTTTTCATTCTATTTTAAAAAATTGAAAGTGTCTTTAGTTTTTTTATTAAAAAGTGTTTTGCTGAAAAATTTTTTCCTTTAAAAATGTATATTTTTCTATGAACTATTTTTATGTATATGTTTCTATAAAAGTCTATTTTTATACTTTCATAGTGTTTTGACCCCAGTTTTGGGATATTAACTATTCGCACATAGCTGGGACCCTAATAGGTGCTACCCGAGACCTGAGAACAGCAATTAAGAGGTGGTTCCATGCTCCTCACAACCTCCCAATCAGAGCCTTGCTGCCGGATGTAGTTTACCGTCATACCTAGGACCAGACACTTTTGACATATAGTTTCATTCAGTATAGCTGAACATCCAACTATCAATAATTTTTGGAACTGTCAGTTTATATAGGCTTACAATTTGTAAGTTTTTGTAAGATACTATTAATTTTTTCCATGAATACAGATGTGTCAGTTTCAGTTTTGAAATGTTTTGCCAGACTTAATATTAAAGTGAACTGTTTTATCGACCAAGGAGGAGATTTTGAGAGAATAGTTTCATGTATTAGAGAAGTGTTTATTTTGAGTTTGTTGATATTGTTTATTATGTGGATGTTAAGAGGTTTAATGGCATTTCCTTTAAATTATATAATTATTTATATTGAAGTTGAAGAAAATAGTTGCATGTTGAATTACTTTGATATGAACAAAGTTTGATGTAATATTATAATGCTAACTTATGTTGTCTTAATGCTGAAGGCGGTTCATGTGCTTCGTCTGGTAAGCTTTTAATTGGGGACATATTGTAGTATCCTAGAACAAGTAGCATATGTGATATAAAAGTTAATTTTTTTTTTGTCAAAGTTTATTCCTAGGTATTTGTATTGATCTAATACAGGCACTTCTGTACTATTGAGTTTTAATTTAGGATTATGGTGTAGCCTTCAAAGTTGGAAAAGTGTAGACACTGAGTTTTTGTCTGAAGAATCTAAATCCATTTTCTGTGGCCCACTTGTTTACTTTATTGAAACACTGTTAAAGTTGCCTGTCAATTGTATGGACTTTTTTTTTTTATCTGTAACATATTAGAAAGTCATCTACATATAACAAACAATCAACTCCAGGGTTCAAGCCTTTAATAATGCTATTTATTTTTATGTTGAAGAGTGTTACTGATAATATGCTTCCTTGAGGGATACCCATTTCTTGCTCTAATTAAAATGTCCCATCAAAATCATTTTGGGAACTGCTTATCTAATTCAGTTCTGTCTATTGAATATAAATTTTAATTTCTGATCATACATTTTGACTGACCCTTGCCACTGCTTTCTAGAACCAATTTAATTAAATTTGGTTGATTTGGTGACACCCCCTTTTTTTTTTGTAGGTTGTAAAGTTGTGTTTTTAATAGGTGGAGTGGTACTAGGGCTTAGCATGACTAGCTGATAGATCAGATTAGGCCCCTCTGGCCCTTACTTGGGCAGTCAAAGAAGTATGTTGGAATTCACAAGTATTACATCTGAAGACCTCAACTATCAGAATCTCATCCTCAGGCATCATTGATTGCTACCCATAGCAAATAGGACGCCTTGTTGGTGGGAGGGGGTTTCAGCCAAGACCTCCTATATATTAACCATGGTTAATATATAGGAGGTCTTGTTTCAGCCCTCTGCAGTCGACGTATTCTGAAGCCCTAGCCAACAGGGTGGTGCTTGAGTGGAACCCACATCTCACTAAAAGAACATGTTGGGAATGAGAGTGGTGTGCTACAATATGCAAGCAAGGTGGGTCTTAATCATGTAGGTAAAAACTGGTGGAACTAAGAAAAGTAATTTGAACACTTTCATGGAATTTGTGATAGAGTAGTGTGAGACTAACAACATTTCATCTGTGTGAAAGAGGTTGTAGAGTAAAAAATAATTTGTCAACTGAAAGAACAGAGATGCTTTGAAACTTTATCAAAACTGCAAAGTGAAGAGTAGACAGCACCAAACCATATATGGCAGCAGTGGAAATGGAACGTTTCAGCATAGCCATTTCAGTGGGATTTTTTTTTTTTTTTGCAAAGGGATGTTTTTGCATCAGATTACTAAGATGTCACCTTGTTTGGCTTGTCGTTAACTTTCTCCTATTCTTAATAGTCAATTTAGATTTTCTATTCATAATAGTTTTAATTGTAAAATATTCCAATTAGTTCAAAGGTAGAAATTTGTATAGAATTTAAAGAATTTTTTTTTAAAATCATAACAATGGCAACCTTGTTACTTACAATCTTTTTTTAAATAATCATATCACCCCAAGCAAAGCAGTACTGCTACAGAGGAGAGCAAGAAGAAAGAGGATAAAGATACAGGGGTGACAAAGAAAGGCTAAGAGAAAGATGAGAATACTGGCGCGCAGAGCGCTACGTGAGAGTAAAGTAAGATGGACAATATTGGGGGAAGAGAGAAAGATGAGAATCAAGGAGATAAAAGATGGCAAATGACATTGCACTTAAACTCTTGCAGGTTGTAGCTATCAGGGAAGCAAGTATAGAGAAGTGAATTCCACAGGCACAAAGTGCAAGAAAAACTGATTGAGTAGAAGTGGTAGTTACATTTGGCTGTTCTAAAAAGGGTGGGATCTAAGTTGCCAATCTAGTTGCCCTAGTAAATTTATATAGAGGAGCCACCACAGAGATAAGCCCATCAGAGCAGAAGCCATGAAAATATTTGTAGAAAAACACAGAGAAGCCACATCACATCAGTGAGAAAGTGAGTGAAATTGAACTGCCAAATTGGGATTGATTACATTGTAGATCCTCCTTTGGATTTGGTCAAGAACTCTGAGATGAATAGCAGAAGCATCTGACTAGATATGGCAACAGAATTCAATGCACAGACAAATGATAGATTTGTATATGTGCAAGATGGATTCTGATGAGAAAAATCTCCTGGCCCGACATAGTGAACCAACCTTCCTAGCTGTACCTGTAGCTACTGATTTGATGTAGTCATTCCATTTGAGGTCAGCTGAAAGAGTGAGACCGAGGAAGCAGTGTATTGCCTTCTAGGAGACTAATGTGATCCATACTGACAAGAGTAAGAGAGCTTATCTATGGTGGTTAAAGGAGGGCAGCTTTTCTTTTTTTTGGGGGGGGGGGGGGGGCATTAAAAATTTACAAGCCATTTTTTTGCCCAAGTCCATTACAGATTGGAGGTATTTAAGAGCAGCAGCAAGGTTTACTTTGTCAACCTCAGCAGATTTATTATTGAAATGGGAGTAAATAGTAGTGTCATTAGGAGAATCAATATGAAGGCAAACAAAGAAAGACTTGAAATTATTTAAAGCATAAAAACACTAAGTACAATAATGCTCCCCCTTTTTTTTATTATAACAGATAATATATTTACAGTAATTCTCTTTTCATTGTATATTTCCTGTTTGTCATTTTTTTTCATTTATCGTGTGTGTGTGTGTGTGTGTGTGTGAGCGCATCACCCAGCATTTCTATTTTTAATCTTTTGTTTCTTTGTGTGCATTTGGCAAAACGCACCACATGTAGGTACTATGGTATTAATACATAGAAGATTTGAAGGAGCATCAGAGTAATGGATACTGGATTAGATTGAGAAATCAAAGAGCCACATTTGAATTTCTATCAAGTTTATGACACTCACTTACATGAGAATACCTTTGAGAAAAATAAGCATCTATCTCTGCTGCCCACAGCTATGGGTAAATAGCAGAAGAGTCTATGGTAGTAATCGTTCTAGAAGCAAAACAAATTCAAAACTAGACTGAAGAGTGTTAGGCTACATTAGGCTATCTAGCCCAGGAAACACTATTGCTACCGTGGCTGAAGTTCATATGGTATCCTTACAACCCTCAGGGGTTACGGGTCTCAAGAACATGATATAGGAAAATGTTAAAACAAATGTAAACTATAGCTATTTGATAAAGGAAAGAAAAAGAAAATTATATCTTTCTTAAGAAAATAGTGAATACATATAATTCAAATGATAATATTATCTAGAATAAAATAAAAATAAAAACAAGCAGAATAGGATAAACTGGGTTTCACAGCTGTGTCTACAGTCAGTGCAATGATGGCATGACAATATTGGAAGGAGGGCTGAAGTCAATGGTTAAGGATTCTCATAATAGAACAGCCATATGCCATGAACAAGTTAACCCTACAAGTTGGAGAACATCATCAGTGGTTGATCTGGTGAGGGATGAGCCAAGGTCTACTTGCCCAAGACATGCTATACATGAATAAATAGCTCTCTAGCTTTCAACACAGACATATAAAAGGAACGTCACAGTGATCTTACAGTCACACTTGGCCATAGATTTGATGATGTTGATGGAAATAAAATTACAATTTATAATAGTTTAAAGTTAAAAAAAAAAAAAAAAAAAAAAAAATGGCCTAAGTATCATTTGCCTAATGGGAACCAACTAAGTTTATTTTTCAGAAGGAAAAAAAAAAAAAAAAAAAAAAAAAAAAAGAAGTCTGGGCATAAATTCCAAATCAAGAGAATGCAATGATAGTTAAAAAAAATGTTCAAAGTTATAGGTGTACAGACCTATAAAGTATAGGGAAAAATGCACTTCCAAAAGAGAAACATGAGATTCTATTAATAATCACTGTGTTATATTTCAGACATCACTCTTTTTTTTGAAGCAACAAAAATTTCAATGCAATTAATAAACTGAACTAGGCCATTCTATCCAGGTGAACTCTTCACTATGGTATATACACTTTACAAATTTAAACACAGTACTAGATTGGCAGTAAGGTCTCATTAATTCACAGTTGAAATGGCTAGATAACTGGGTTCTATACTTGCAGTGATACTTTTTCAGCCAACTTAAATCTTCAAAAAATTTAAATGCAAAGTCAATTGTCATCTAATATCATCTTGATTACTCTTATTGTTCTTACTCCTTAATAAAGTTTCTTTTTTCTTATTCTTTCACTCAGCAAACCCTTGTCTTAGTGACTTTACTGCCTTGCATTGGGTGATAGAAATATATATCTCCTATGTTTAAAGCACAAGTGTTTCATGTACTACATAATCATCAGGTGCATATTATGAACTGACCGTTTTTAGATTTGAATTTTGTTTTTTTGGTACTTTGTTTATTATAAATTATATATCTGGAATGTCAATTTATTTTCATTTATTAAATGTATAATTTTAATTTGGTCTGTGTTAAAACCTAAAAATGAAAGTAAAATCGTAGGAGTTAAAGTAAATATTAAATATTTTGGGGACCATAGTAACGTATAAGGAAAGGAGCAACCTTTGTTTAATTTATTTTCTATTGATGAAGGCACTGAAAAAAATTATAATAAAAGAAAATCGAAGATAGATAAAAAAATGTGTCA
Source organism: Ascarosepion bandense (assembly GCA_037127315.1). Lineage (NCBI taxonomy): Eukaryota > Metazoa > Mollusca > Cephalopoda > Sepiida > Sepiidae > Ascarosepion > Ascarosepion bandense. Next base: position 739,940 of record JBBBDQ010002066.1, on the reverse strand, counting down.
AGAACTATTAATGAAAATACTCGATACTCGAGAAAGACAGTTTTTATAAAAATGAAATTTGGGCACTTGCAATGGCTACATCCAAAAGAGGATATTGATCAGTCTCATAAAATATTCATTGTTCTTATACATTGGCAAATAAGAGTACAATTTATGCATGAAAGATAATCAGAAATGGAGTAATTTTTCTGTTATCAAGTGACATCTAATAACATTACTGTTCATATTTCTCTGGTTTTGCTAATGGATGACCGAGCAACATCTTACTTCTGTGTCCAGAGAAAATTCAATATTGATGAATCCTTCTGACTTTCTGTTAACCATTAATTACATTTTGGTCAAGCTGAAAGCATAAAAGAAATTATTCTGACTTCCTTAATTTCAAAGTGGGTGAACAATAAACTGTGACAGCCAGAAAATTAATAGGCAAAATTACCATTAATTGAAATTGTATTAATATTTTTGGTGGTGGTGGTGGTGGTGGGGACCATTTAAATATTAAAAAAAAAAAAATCAATTACTTATGAATAAAAAAGAATACATCCCTATTTTCTAAACTTAAGAAAACTCCGGATATATATATATATATATATATATATATATATATATAAAAAGAAAAAAAAAAAACAAGAAAAAAGTTTTGTCTACAACAGAAATAACATTGAGTGTCAGAAATAATATAACAGAACCAAAAGAAGAGAATGGAATAGAGAAAGAGAAGAGACAAGAATATAATGAAAAAGAAAAATAACACCAAAAGAAAAACAGACAAAATCCACAAAAGCAAAAAAGGAAAAATATAAACACAAAAACTACGCTCATCATATTACCTACAAGGTTCATAATTAATGAACTTGCAAGAAATTTAGTTAATCTCAATAAGAAAATTACCACAAACACTTTAAAAACAGTTAAATTGTTAATAGATTAAAACAGTGAGCTAACTTTAAATCACAAGCAGGAACACACACACACATCCCGAGCACTCTTTATAAAAGTAAATGCATGAACAGCAGGTTAAAAAACCTATGAGTTCCACAACTTTGTTACAATATATATATATATATATATATATATATATATATATATATATATATATATACATACATACACATACAAAAAAAAAAGGGACAAAAGTCTATATAAACACTAGCAGCATAGCCTGGCATTGCTCGAGTGTAATGAAAGCTTTAAAACTAATCCATGGTCCTGGAGCTCAGATTCTTTGGATGTTGGCACGAAAGAAATAAAAGCAATAGTTGTTTCCAGTTAAAGCGAAACTGTAGACAAAAAGAAAAATGAATGGATGTAAGTCAAATTTTCATTTCCTGGCATCGATATCAAATAAGTTTTTTTCGCCGTAAACTGAATTTTGAAGGCTAAATAAATCCTCTGAGTAAATGGTATCATGGCTGAGACTAAGAACTACAATTATACCTACTTAGAGCCAAACCCGAAGCAAAAACTAAAAAGGGCTGGAAAAAAAAAGACACACACAAACGTCTTGCCTTTTATATATATATATATATATATATAAAAAATCGATTTTCTGCACTATTGTAAGAACTGCAACCTTGAATCTTCTGAATATTGTTTCTTACGTCTGTCTATGAGTGTATCAAATTTGATTAAAATCGGACCACTACTTCTATAACCAGATTTTTTCAATTATCGATATTTATCGGGGGTACCTTGACACAAAACCTAGCTAAGAACACTTGCAGACGCTTATAGTACAACGGAGTAAAATTTCAAGAAAATCGGTTCAGCCGTTTCGGAGTCTATAGGTAATGGACGCACGCACGCACACACACACACACACACACATTCAAAGTTCCATTTATAAATAAGTTTAGATTAGATGGATTTAGATATGTCCATAAATTCTATGAGTTAAGTTTAAAAAAGCTTACAGAAGATGCTGTGTTGCCATGTAGACTAGGTTAAATTTGTCATTCATGTACATTTGTGGCTAGTCAGACTGTGGCCCATTAATTCACAGAAGGCCAATCAAAACAAGAGATACATTTTCTGTCATCAGAGAAAAGATGCTGAATTTGATAAGATCTTGTGATAAACTGTCAATAAGAGGCCAATAAATGTTCATCCACCTAAAGCAGGGTTTAGCTTCTCTAGCAACAAAGTTGAAATACCAAAAAAGCATTCATTAAAAGATTCTAGTCTCAGTTTGATACTAAGAACCTAGAAAAAGACAAGAAGAAAAAAAAACAAACGAAATCTTTACACTGATCTTAATATACTAATAAGTTAAGAACTTGGCGGCATCATCATCATTTAATGTCCGTTTCTATTTCTATGCTAGAATTAAACAGGGTTTGCGTAATGGCTTTTTTCCAGGCCAACCAATTTTGTATAAAAGCGTAGATGTAATCTCAACTTCCTCATCTTTGATAGGTAAACCATGTAAAACATGGACCCAGCTTAACATAGGTAATTGAACCATCATGAAATATTGGAGCAAGTTTTACAGCAGTGTGTCCTTACTAACACCAATGTTTAAGAGACTAGAAACTTAGTATTTTTATCGTCCCCATCTTTAGAAAGATTACCTGCCAAAGTTAAATAGTTCAGCCTACTCTTTTCTACACAGAAAGGTGCAGAGGTTTTACTTCAGAGATTACCTTCTCTTAGACAATTTGCTATCCAAGGCTAAAGACTTAACCTGAATTTACAAGAAAAATATTGCTACAATATAGTGATAAGTATCCCTGCTTATCACATGGGAGAGCGGGATCTGATTCCCTGGTAAGGAGGGTATATTTTAGAAGGCAAAGTAGAGTAATAGATAGTGGCTTAGATTGAGGAATCAAGAAACCAAGTTTGGATTCCAGTAGAGTTCATTACATTCACTTACTTGCTAATACCCTTGGGAAAGGCATGACTCCATCTTTTCTCCATGCAACTATGAGTAAATAGCAGGACAGACTGGGTCATATAGCCTTAGATGGCAATCAGTATAGAGGGTGGTCAACTCTGAATTCAAAACCTGAAGCTCTAGTGTACAGATGGAAGGCAACCTACACCAAGTTCTGTGGTCTTTGGCTGTCAGTCAATAGCTTGGAGAGGAAATGATTGTCACCAAGCTACCTGAAAGGATCATGAGGATAAAAATCAAAGTTCCTCTGATACCCCCCTGGCAATTGAAGCAGTCAAAAAGAGCATAAAAAACAGGACAACATCTGTAACAATAGATATTCACAAAGCAAACCATGCAACAAAATCATACTATTATTAGTGTATAAGTAAATTATAATGAAAAGATGCAATTATTTTTGATAATCTAAGAAAAAAACTAACAGAATTAACGTTGGTCTAGCTACATATACAATCATAATACTACTTTTGGAAAGGTATGAAAAAAAAAGAAAAAAAAAAAGAAAAATATCAGAATCCTATAAAGTCATCAATAGAGAATTTTAATGTTCCTCTTTTACAAAATAAAAAAATTAGAATGTTAGTGTAAACCAGGGGTATCCAAACTTTTTTCAAAGCAAGTCAAATTTGATAAGGTGAATATGCATGAAGGTCAACCATTCTGCTTAGCATTTTTGAACCATTAAAATTAAATGTAAAATAACTATATCTTATGAAAATTTAATTGAAAATGGGATATTTTCATTTCTTCACTTGGATGATAAATTTAAACAGGTCTTACCAAAATCCCTCAGTCTATAATATCTGAAGCCTATATAAGATAAAGTAAAATATTTGAGAAAAAAGAACTTCCAGGAAGCTATAATATATCCCAGGTTAAACTTAAACATAATATATTATTGGCAATTAATGTTGTTTTTCAGCTAAAAACATAAGATCATAACACCAACATTCACCTAATTAAGTAGAAAAAATAAATTGACCCAAGTTCAAGTGGTCAAATATACTTATAGCGAATTTTGACTAACACAAAAATTTAATTAACTAATATTTTAGAATTTATTCATCTCAGATGACCAAAACAAATAACTTACCTGCACTAATGTGAAGAGTGATACCAAGATCTGGACTGCAATATGTAGGTCAGGTCTGGCTCAAGAGCAGTGATTTTAGAAATTGGCTAGAAAAGGCCAAGGTCAAGGCCACACCACCAGAGGGTGGCTACACAATGCTGCTGCAGCCATCTTTTGAGTGCTTACTTTACATACTCTAATTGACAATACTGCTGTGCCATAAATGATACCTTCTGTGACAGGATGGAGGCCATATGAAATTTCATTGTGGGCTGCAATTAGCCCGGGGCTGAACTTTGGACATGACTGGTATAAACAAATTACTAACGTAAGATGATATTAATATGCAAGATAATCCATTAATTTTTGACATATGGATAAATTTTACAGATTTATTTAGTATTCATTGCAATAATTCTTTGAGAAGAGCATTCTTTATAAAAAACATTATGAGTAGAGATATATTACAAGGATTGGGATATGTCCTTGACTTTTGTAATATTCTATCTCTATTTTTAACAGATTCTTCCTTCCAAGTTAACTTTGATCTTCAAAAATGTAAATAAAATGTCAATTGTTATCTATTTTCTTAATTATCATTCTGTTATTATTCTCTCTCAATGTATATTTATCATATTCTTTTACATCAGTAACTCCTTGCATCTTAGTGGCTTTATGGCCTTGCTTGGGGTAAAATGAAATGATTAAAAAAAAAAAAATGAATAAAATAAAAGGGAAGAGAAGAAAAAAGATTACAAGAGCTTTGATAAATCCCTGACTCTTGTAATATTTTATTTCTACTTTTAAGGTTGTCTGGTTGAATTTTTTTTATAAATTCTTTGTAAAGTGTTCTGTTTTTTTCTATACTAAAAACCATTTGGGATTAGAATAGGAATTTCTTATAATTATGATCTAATTTTAAAATCTTATCTTAAACATTTTTGGTAAACTTTGTGTTTTATTAAACTTTCCAGATGTTTTTTTTTTTTGTAGTTTTACATAATATTAATACTAATGTATAAATTGTAAAAAAACAGGAAAAAAGAAAAAGAAATTAGCAAGACCAAACATTGTAAAGCTAATTAATATTCCAAAACATTCACTTAATTTTATATATCTGTTTTAGTTTGAATTCCAATTAAATTTGTTGCATTCACTTATGTGCAAATACCCTTGGGAAAGGGTATTAATTCCCTCTCCACCTATGGGTTAAATAACAGGACATATTCTGTTCTACAGCTTTTATTGGCAACCAGTCTACCGCATAAAGTAATGGCAACCTATTGCAGGAAAATCTGACCTGGGTCTGACAAAGAACTATATCAGGTAGCAGATTGGAGATTTAATTGTCTTTGTTCTCAGGTTCACCCTGACCTGGAATGGTAGCACCTGTTAGGGTCCCACCTATGAGCAAATTGTGAACCCCCTAAATAAAAACACTATAAGAGTATAAAAACATTTTTAACGTGAAAGTTCCAAAAATGTTTTATCTGTAGTTTAAGGCCTGCAATTGCATTCAAAATATATTTAGAAGCCATAAAATTGTGATAAAATATTTAGATTTTGGCAATAAATGACCCATAGAATTTGATATGCCCACTCCCACCAAAAATTCAACCAACTATTTCAGCACACAATCTTCCAAATTTAAAACAAGATTAAATAATCTTGTCCATTAACTGTAGATGTCAGGAATCCTGATCACTGAAGTTATATATGAATGATTTCAATTTCTGTCACAATGGATCAAGTATAATTATAATGGTCTCAATGCAGAAAAAAAGTTTAATATTTAATGTTTAATCCTGCTTATAATTTGATATTTCCCTTTCAAGAAAAACAGAACCAAAGTTTTTTTTTTGGTTAAAGGAATACGTTTAGAAGTGATTTGAGCATCAATGAAAAGCTATATCAAACAAATTACAAGACTAATCAGCCCATAGCCTATGGATCTATGTGAGTAATATTCACTTCCCAGGAAGGAGATTGCCATACAATTGAAATGATGCCTCACAGAAGCTAAACAAAGTATTAAGAAACCAACAAATTTCATCAGAAACTAAGAAAAAAGTACTGAATTGTTATGTAATATTGATGCTACATGATAGTAAATGCTGAAAAATCTCACAGATGAAGAAGAGACTTGAGGCAACTGAAATGTCATTCTACGGAAAGATGCTGAGAATACTATGGACAGAACATGTGAGTAATGATGAAGCTTTAAAGAAAATGGAAGTAAAAAAAAAAAGGACATTTACACTTAACATAATTCCTATGAAATATAATTAGGAAAAAGGGCTTTAAAAATTTTACTTCAAATATATTGAAAACAAATGAAAATAGTGCATAAGTTACTGAAAGAGCTTGCATTAATGTTTAGTAGAACAAGGATTTTGAAAGATAACAAAAAGAAAATTTACTAAGACCTATAAAAGACAGGAAATTGTGAAAAGCCATGATCGCTCAGCATCTAAAAGAAGTCTATAACTGTTTATAGAAAATAATATAATTTGTCTATATTTCTAAGATGAAGTATTGTAATTATTTACACTATTTACATTGTTCAGATTGGAATTTTAATCACCTGAAAAAGATCGAAGCATACAATGGTCGAAACATTGTGAATATGGCAACAACAGTTCAAACAATGTAAATAGCATAGATAAAATAAATGATATCAATGTAAATCATAATTTTTAATCTTATGTAAAGAATTAACAGATTTTTATAATCTGACATTATTTATTATGAAAATGTTTTATGTAGTGGATACTTAAATTTCTGTAAATATCTTAAAAATAAAAATGATCAATGTCTATCAGCTTGGACAATGAAAAATCAAAAATAAAATGCCTCTCAGCAGGGATTGAACCTGCATCCCCCTTACACTTTCAAGCTGAGTGTGTTTTAGACTACGCAGCCATAACGGATCTCATAGTAAAGCAAAGTTCAATTATCTTTTTTAAGGAGCACATATGTTGTAGAAACTTTTCAAGGCTTAAATTTACTAAATTTATATTGGAAATAATGTCGGATTGAAAAATCCATCATTTCTCAGAAATTACTTTTATATTTAAGGCAGAAAAATAAATTTAAGAAATAAGCTTCAAAAAGGTTCCAATAAGAGATGTGTATTTTTTCAGAAGGGCTTTACTGCGAAGTCTCATAGCAAACAAAAGTAATGTCAGTTGTTTTTGGTATAGCATTAAATAACTCATAAAGGTTATTTAATACTATAAATCTAAATATTTTGTATACAATTTTATTTCAATTTTTTTCGGTGGGGAAATAATGATTTAGTTATACAGTCTTACTAATTAACCTATAGCTGTGGGGAGAAGGTGGATTCATAGCTTTCCCAAGAGTATTTGCACATCAATGAATATCAAGAACCACCTGGAATTGGAACTCGGCTCTCCAATTACCCTATTTCAAGCTATTACACTACCGACACATTCAAACTTTATTAAAGCACCTGGCATTCCAAGTGGTCACCCATCTAAAAACTGACTAGGTTTGACATTGCTTAATTTCAGTGATCATACAAGAACCAGCATTTCAATGTGATATGGCTATAAGTCCCCAAATGTAAAGGGAAAACAGATTCAATTTTTGTTAAGTGAGACATTTTCATTATTAAAACTTTCTATTATCCAAACGGGTAGATGTAAATTACAATGTCGACTTGAGCACGTATCTACTAAAGATAATATTTTTCGTGTGTTTAAAAATAAAAATAAAGTTCCTAATACTAATATTTCCCACAATGTTTACTAAATCTTAAAAGTATCAGTTGTCTTTCTCTTCCTCTTTAATGCAGGGAAAAAATATGGACAAGACAGTAAACAGCAATGAAAAATGAATTTATTACAAGAACCTAAAAAAACTGTGTCAAGGTCCGAGAGTTTTCAATATCTTAACCTAAACTAATTCTACTGCAAGGTTATGGGTGTTCCTTAGAGGAATTTAAAACATTTAATTTTTTTTTTTAATTTGCTAGAAGCTAAATAAACTGTTACTGTGCAATATTACTGTAATCAATTGGCTTATTAAGAGTGATGCATTTGAATAGAGAAAAAAAAAAAAAAAAAAAAAAGCTTCTCTGGGCAAGGTAATCATATAATGATTTACAAGTCAATGACAATTCTTGTATCAAATACAATGTAGGAAACAATCATGAAATTTAGATCAAAAATTCTTTCACAAGCAGTGTGTTTTTTTTTGTTTTTTTTAACTGTACACGTCCCAACTATCGCTTAGTTTGATCAATATGAAAGTTTTTCTCTTTTTCAGTTTCAAAATGTCAGTAAAGAATAAATAAAAACTTAATGAAGTCGAAACTAAAATAAAATTGTTTTATGATAGGGGAGACAATTTAGCTGATAGGTAAAATAAAATTCATAGAAAAGACAAGAAAAAAATGATTGAAACTTTCCTATCATCTTAATATGTATACAATAGAAAACCGACAGTATTTGTAAATACTTGTAAATGTATAACTGAAACATAATACTGATTAACAGAATGTAAAATTTTAAATTGGCTAAGATATGTCTCCCTACCCTAGTGTGGAACAAATAAAGAGGAAACAAGTTTGGGAGAATTTAATACTAATAGGACACATAACAAGTGAAAGTGCAGAGGTAACAAATGAATCAATAAGTATTATATAGAGAAAGAGGACACATAAAAAACAATTTCTGAGAATAGCATGATCAACTGTGTCCTGAAAAAAAAAAAAAAAAAAAAAAAAAAAAAGAGATATCCTTGGGGGACAATCATTCGACCCAATCACCCCGAGAGATATCCTTGGGGGACAATCATTCGACCCAATCCCCACAAGAGATATCTTTATGGGACAATCAATTCCAGGTGCCTTAGTACAGAGTAGTGGTTAGTGAAGATAGTCCGTTGATCATTTCTACTGAGTATAATGAGTTTGATGCACAGTGGGCCTACAATATTCAATATTAAATAACCCCACAAGGGTTGGTCTATCATAAAATCAACCAAGCAAACCCTTTTTTAAGAAAAAAGACTAAGAATAAAAGATAAAAAAAAAAAATATATGCAAATGGTATAATGGGTATCAGCAAACCAGGTTCAAATTTCAGTAACCAGTTGTGTTTATTCACTTTGCATTGACACCCTTGGGAAACAAAGAATTTCATCTCTTCTAGCTATAGTTTAAATAGCAAGTTAGAGAGAAGACCCTTGGCTTGGATGGCAACCAGTCTAAGAGAAGAGAAACTGAATTCCAAGCGGTAGAGAAGGCAACAAGAAACCACTATCTTTCCCCAAGAAGCATGAAAATTCAAACAGAGAAAATAAATTTGATGGTGTGTGTGACTGTGTAAGGAAATTGCTTTGGTATGTTCCCTTAATAATTTCATAGGACACCTAGGCAGATACTATTCTTTCCACCTGACAGGAAATTGTCACTTAATTTATCGCCATAGGTGTGATGGTTCACTGTCATCATCTATAATTGATATGTTTAAACTTGGACTAAAAAAAAAACAAAAAAAAAATAAATTTTAGAACAGATATGCTAATCTTTCCAAAAGAAAAATGGAGAAGGAATCTATCTTTGAAAATCTTCATGGAGATCTGAAACATTCTCAAGATAACAGTTTTCTTTCTATGGATAATCAATAGACAGAACGGACTGCCTCCTACATTCTTTCTCTAGTTCACTTGTTCAACAGGAATTAGAGCATTTTGATTTTCTAGCAAAACGGATTCATAGACTGTCTACTGAACTAATCTTAATACTTAATCACAGTGGAAAATGTCCCCGGCCTGTTTTACTCCAATCAAAACCATCCTTGTTAAGCAAAACAATTTGCTCAAAATATTACAATCGACATATGACTGATGAAATTGTTGGTAGATTCACAACAAAAAATCCAAGTAATAATTTAAGAAATTATATTGATAAAATAAAATTCCAGGTGAAAAGGAATCAAGTTTTTACTCTTTTGAGTGGCCCGGCATTTATTTTATTATGAACAGTGCTCAATATAATAAATACTATAAAGCTTAATATAATTACATAGTTATGAATTAATTGTACATTGCGACACGGAAATTTCTATGTTTCAAGGTGGATTCTCTTTATCAGGCAATATTTGATGTTGGTTGATTTACATTTAAATACAAAAACCTTTGGTTTGCTGTGTGCGTATGTGGGAAGATATAAAATTTGCATGTGTGTTTCTTTCAACTAATCAGTGCAAAGATTCATTTTGGAGTTTGGCCCCAAAGAATACATACTTTTTCTCTTCCCCCCCACCTTTCTCCTTTTCCCTCCTTAACGGTCAAGATGTTAACCTGTCTTTAACCTAACTTTATCAATTTTCTTTTTTTTCCATTTAGTTTTATTGTCTTTGAAGTGATATGCCCATTTAGCACCAAGGCTGTCCTTTTCGCTTTATCATTTTTGGTCTCCTAGTTGTAATTTTTCCAATATATATATATTTTTATATACCATGTCTCTTCAAGATGTAAGCGATCATGGCCCTCCACATCTTCCTGCTCCCTTGGCGCTATCTTTTGTTTATGTTATTTCTCCCAAAACCTGTTCTAACATCCATTTGCTCATCAAGTATGTCACACACTGCTTTCCTTTGACCCTCTTTCTCTCAATCTGTCTTGTGAATAACAGGTTTTCCAAGCCCTCCTTCCTCATTATGTGCTCAAGAAGCCTCAACTGTCTCTTCCTGATGCTAAGTCTAAATTTCCTTTTTGTTTCTATTGTCTCCAAAATCTCTTGTTCACATGTTCAGCCCATGATATTATCTGTCTGTAGAACCTCGTTTGTTGCTTCAAGTCTTTTTTCATCTTTAAGAATGATAAGCATTCACTTACATATGTAAAACAGATATAATGTAATAGTTCAGCACTTTTCTTTGTTTCTAACCAAATCTTTTTGTTCTTTAGTATTCTGCTTAGCTTTTGGAATGCATCTTTGCATTGGCTATTCCAATAAGTCTTCTGATAGCAAAATTAATTTGGAAATAGAGATTTGAACATCAGAAATGGTTGGTGGGGAGTTTGATTTAAGATGTTAAAAATTCTACCTGAATTTCTGGGATGAGGAATTAACATTACTTAGATGAGGACAATAGTCCGACTATTTGTTATCACAACATTTTAACTTTTGAGCACATTGGCCTTCATCAGGCATGTATATCTCGGTAACCTACAAGGAATTCAGAACGGAAAACTAACCTACAGAGGTAAAAACAATCTTTGTTGTTGATATAACAACAATTAGAAATTGTTCAAATGTATATAGTGTAAAAAATAGTTCAGAGTATTTTAAAGAGTGATGTCTAAACAAATGACTATACTCAAGAAAACAAAGAAATAAAAGTCAACCTCAATAAATGCAGAAAATTGAATACTATTTAGTCTATTAAACTATTATTCCAATTTTAATCAGCTGAGACAAAACATTTTTTTTTCTCATTTACTTTAGATTTTATTCATTTTTACTTTTGCTGTCTATCTTCCTTACCTCTCTTTATGGCCATGTCTGATCTAAATGTGCATTGTGGTGCAATGAATATTGGCTTGGAAAGAGGAGACGGGGACTCGAGTTCAAATTCCAGTTGAATTCCTTGCATTCACTTACACATAAATACCCTTGGAAAAGGTTTTAATCCCTCTCTTCCCCCCAGTTATGGGTTAAACAATAGGATAGATTGGGTTCTACAACTTTGGTTGTCAACCAGTCTACCACAGAAAATAATGGCAACCTACTGTGGGATAATCTTCTGTCCAGTCAGTCATGTCTCTTTCGAGACATGATCGCCCAAAGCATGTATCACGTATAGCACTTGGCTATCCTTCTCCTAGACTGGTTGTCATCTAAGGTTATCGAACTCAGTCTGTCCTGCTGTTTAATCATAATTGGGAGTGAGAAGAAAAGAGATGGATTAATAACTTTCCCAAAGGTATTAGCATGTAATGAATGTAATGAACAGAATTGGGATTCAAACTTAACACTGATTCTCAGTCTGAGCTGCTATTCTTTACTCCATTGTGCCTCTTTACTTACCAGAACAGAACAAAGAACCCTACCATCTTTAGTAATAAGTTGTATATATGAATTCCACTTAAAGTTTGGGATGAGCTTGAGTCCCAATAGCTGTTTAAGGCAAGGAATATCCTTGAGAGAAGACCCGTCCATCATGATAGGTGAAAGTTTTCACAAACCAGTGTCCAGCTCCACCAACCGTCATTGAGTCACCAAGGCAAGGTCAGAAGAGATATCAGCTATCTGGTTCTGCTCATTTAGATTTGCACCAATAAACTGTAGTTTCATTCACTAAAGATCGGATTATGTTCTTAGGCATATTTACCATATTTTCTGGCTTACAAGACAGCGTGGCATGGAAGATGCACCCAAATATTGGAAAGAAATTTCTAAGAAAAAATAAGTTATTCTCACACCACACATTGTTTACATTAATCACACATACTGGTACCACATATTGTTTACATTATTCACTCATCCGGTTGCATTCGTATGGCAATGACATACTAGTTGGTGGTTAGTAAATATACTATACATCTTTTGTTCAAGAGTGATTTTATTTTCATAAAAAAAAAATTAAAAACTTTTAAAATATGCATGTAAAAAATATAAACAAATCATTGAAATTTTATTCATCCCCAAATTCCAAAACCCTTTTGGTGCTAGATTTATATAAAAGCTCTAAACTATCATTACTGTTAGTAATACACAATAAATGATCCTCCCTACCATCCATGTTATAGTGATAACTGATATATTCAACTTGGAAGATGCATATATATTTTTCAGGGTATTTAAAAAAAAAAAAAAAAAGTCTTGTAAGCCAGAAAATATAGTAATTTTGGTTCCTTTCAACCTGACCGTTTTTCTTCAACTACCATATCGTTCCCTACAAAAGAACACTTCAACATAGCATAATGGTTAGCAACCTTATCTTGCTGAATCAATTACGACTGAATAGTTTGATCCTTACTGGGCGCCCCATACTTTTGACCTTGTACTACATCTATGTAAAACCTAGAAAATCACCATATTTTTCCCCACAAAATCTATAGAACTTTAGATAGACTAACAGCTAATGATCTATTTAACTATATAGCAAGTTTATGTATTTCCTTAAAATTATATAACTTGAAGAATGGAGTTAGTTCCCTTCAATCAATACTATTCAGTCTATTAAACTGTTATTCCAATTTTAATCAGCTGACACAAAACGTAGATCTCTTTTTTGTTCACTTAATTTTACTTTCTACCTTTTTTTGCCTCCCTTTATGGCCATGTTTGATCTGAATTAAAATTATTTCAGAAAATAAAAATATATTTATAAATGCCACATTTTTTCTTGTGCATTATACAAGAAATTTTCAAAAATTGAAGGCAAATAAAGTGGGGGCACATATACACAAAAACACATTTTCAGAAATTTTTTGACTCGGTTTAAAAACCTTATTTGAAACAGCAAGATTGCAAATGCACTCAGTACAAAAGGTGTTGATGATAATTGTTTACAAAAGCTATTTGATAAATTAGCAATATTTGTTTTTTAGGAATCAGCATAATTGAGCATCTTTACATAGGAATGATGATGTACATTGTGGTGCAGTGGATATTGACTCGGAATACCAAATCGGGGTGCTGAATTTGAATTCCAGTTGAATTCCTTTCATTCACTTATACAAATACTCTTGGAAAAGGTATTAATACATCTCTTCCTTCCAGTTATGGGTTAAATAATAGGACGGACTGGGTTCTATAGCTTTGGCTGGCAACCAGTCTACCACAGAAAGCAATGGCAACCTATTGCCAGATAATCTTCTGCCCAGTCAGTCATGTCTGTTTTGAGACATGATCAACCAAAGTGTGTATCACGTATGGCACTTTACTGACATAGGAATGGCTGTATTACGGGGAGCGGGGGTGTCTTATTATACTCAACATTTTAATTTATTACCTGTTTTAGCTTCAGAAATACAGATTGGTTCAGTTGTATTATATTAAAGTCAATACGGCAAGTTACTACCTAACTGGACATGTGTTGTGGTGCAGTGGATATCGGTTCAAAACGAGAAATCGGAAAGCCAAGTTTTAATTCCAATTGAATTTGTTGCATTCACTTATGCGCAAATACCTTTGGGAAAGGTATTAATCCATCTCTTCTCCTTCCAGCTATGGGTTAAAATAGCAAGACAGATTGCGTTCTATAGCTTTGGTTGGCAATCAGTCTGCTGCAGAAAATTTTTCTGCCCAGTCAGTCTTGTAAAAAACAGGATCACCCAAGTGGGTATCACATATGGCACTTAACTGGTTGACACTATAACACTCATCTAATTCTTACAGTACAACAGCAAAAATATTGTTGCAAGGACATTAGCCCAAGTAAATCAATGTATAATAGGTCATAATTCCTAATGTCAGGTCTCAAAAATTCAAAAGAACCTCACACTTTTGCTCCAACACTGAACCATATCAAAAAAGTGTGTATATATATATATATATATATATATATGTGTGTGTGTGTGTGTGAAGAGAACCAACAGTTTTACAATTATGAGTTCTCCAACATTTACTTTTTTTTTTATTAAAGTCCTCAATACAACAAATATTGTAGAGCATAATGTAATTAAAATTGATATATTTTCTTTGTGACAATTAAAAAATTATATATATATATATATATATATATATATATATAAATAAATAAACAGTAACATCAGAGTTTTAAGATATAAAGCAGAGAGGAATAAAGTCCTATTTACTTTGGTCAGAAAATAAAAATCTATCTCTAAAATGTGGCACTGAGTATCACTAACCAGACACATTTAATGAAAAAGAAAAGATTGTATAATCAGATTAAAAATAATGGCTAATTATATTTTTATTGGCTTAATTGATGGCTCAAGTTTCATCTCTATTCAACTGTTAGTTTATTCAAACCATCTCCTGTTGCAGCTTTAAGTATCCTTGAAGCAACAAACTCGCCAGATGTTATTTAATAAAAATTACTTGAAATTGAATACTTAATCATACCACTGCAAAAATAATCTCACTTAATTAAAATAGGAAAGAGTTCACATCAAATTAACCTTTCAGGAATAATATGTACAACTATCAGAATACAAAAAATAACCACTGAATAAAAAAAGTAGGATTTCTTTGGGTAAGTTTTGGTAGCTTCAAATTCATAGTGCTCTTAAATAGAATCCTATAATTATTCCAGATTTTATTCTGTTACAGTGATGAGAATAAAAATCCACCAACAAGAATGACCTTATCAACCTGAAATAATTATAACATACAATTGAAGAGCACTAAGAATCTGCAGCCCCAATGCATAAGAAAACACACACACACACACACATATATATATATATATATATATATATGTGTGTGTGTATTTTGGCAGCATTTTTTCATTAATACAGGTTTCATTGAATAATATAGACAAGTTCTGTCTATTTATTTTGTGTAAAATCCGTTCGTATGATCTGATTAGCTTGATAGTGTTGTCATGGAAAGACAAGAAATTTCTTGCATATCATGATGAAAACAATATTCCAAATTCAAAAAAAAAAAAAAATCTTAATTACTATGATTATTTTCAGAAGATTTGAAATTTTGATTAATTTTTTTTTTTTTTTTTTGCATCAGTAAGGGGACCAGTGATTAGTATGGAAAATTTTAGCATCTTTTTTGCATTGAAAAACCTTGATTTGTAAATTCTTGCAACAACAGAAAAAAAAAACATTTATTGTCCTTTAGAACTATTTACATTATTCGGACTGTTGTCCTCGTCTTCGCTGCAATTTTTGCATTTTGGCTACTGTACACTCCGGCCTTCTTTAAGCGTTATGAATTTCAAACCAAAAACTTTATTACGATAACTGGGGTATATCATTCTTATCTCGAAATGTCGTAAAAATGGCAATGAAGACAAGGACAATAGCTTTTCAGGACATATTTCAAAATTAATGAAATTATTTGAGAAAGGTTTCTTTCTTTTTTTTTTTTTTTTTACAAAATCTTGGTAAAAACATTTTATATCAGTTAATCCTTCTCCACTGATATAACTTTATAAAATTTCAATAAATTCATTTTCATATGACAATGTTATGTTAGTTATACATAAAACTTCTTGCAGAAATTGAACAAATTTCTTTTTGTAAAACAGGACCCCCAGTTACAAAAATCTGCTCTGAATCATAAAATAAAAATACAATAAATAATGAATTTTTACAAATACAGTTTTCATTTTGTTTTAAATCTTAAAGTTCTGTATTAATTTGTATCAGTTAGGTGATACTGTTATTAGGTAAAGGCTATATTTAATAATTTTAGAGCTTACAATTCAGGGAACTTCAGTATCTCAAAAAGAAATTTGAATTTTTTTGTACGTGTATGAACATACATACATACATACATACATACATACATACAGACAGATAAAGCATTTGCATTATATTCCTTAAGTAATTTTTACAGCAGTCCTCCCTAAAAAAAAAATTAAAAATTAAACTAAGTTGTCAGGCTGTCAACACCTATTCAAAACATCTACCTGTGTTAAAAAAAATGCATTATTGCACTATTTTAAACTAAAATTAATATTTGTTTCAAATCAATTATGATTAAATTTTAAAATTAAAAAAAAAAAGTATATTTTATCATTATTTTTTAAAGACTTTATTATGAAGAGAATTACTTCATAATGAAAAATGGCTGAAATCAGTGAGTTTTAGTGATTAAAAAAAAAAAGGAAAACGGGGGAAAAAGAACACTCCTTCCAGCCCATTTAAGTTAGTTTTGAAATACAGAAAAGTATTTTGCTATAGAGAATATTTGAAAGCTTAGGTATCAAATTTCTTTAAAATGGTATCTAGTTTACACTATCTGAACCAAATCTGATCTGAACATAAAGAAATACATTTTTAAAAGCTTGCACAATAAATAAAAAAAAGATTACAACTGTACAAAATTACTTATGACAAAATTTACACTGAAGAGATTTTTATAAATTAAACACCAAGCCCAGAAGTCAAATTTTACCAGTCTTACAAAATCTACAAAATAATCACTAATATAAACACTGAATTCCTTTAATAACACCATCTAGTCTTCTTTGCTAATTTTCTTGTAACAACTTCTGAAAGAAACAGCTAAGAGCTTTTCTCCTCAAATATATTGTTTCTGTTACAAATGTGTAAACAACTAATGATGACATTTTGAAATCCTTTCTTTTCCCAACATTTCCGTACTTAGAGGTCAAGTGCTTTCAACTCCTTGTCTACATTATGTTGAAGACTAAAGATAAAAACAAACATCATGCCATTCAAGCAAATAAGTATGACAGGAATTAACTAAACAGACTTGATAATATATCAACTTTATTATAAATAGGCATTTAAGGCCAAATAGGCTTGAAAGTAGATATTTCATCTATAATTACAATGTAACCATTATCTATAAGTTTTTAAATTAATTATTTAAAACTCTTAGCCTGTCACAGAGATGAAATGAAAAACATTGCAATCTAAGGCTTACAAAATTAATAATCATTTGCAAACTGAAACAAGTTATTTCTATAAGCCACATCGTGGGTATGACAATAGACTACATTCAGCAGCAAGGCCTCTGATTGAGAGGTTTAGAGGAGCATGGAACCACCTCTTAATTGCTGCTGTTCCCAGGTCCATCCTGAGCTGAAGTGGTAGCACCTGTTAGGAATCCAGCTATAAGCCAATAGTTAACTCCCAAATTGGGGTCATTCAAAAGAGAAAAAAAAAAAAGTTAAGCTGAGTAAGAATCTTTGGCTTTGGATGGCAACTTGTCTAGGAGAAGAAAATCTGATATAAAAACCTCAACACCTATTGTGTATAGAATAAAGTAGGCTGAACTTTTTAACCTTGGTAAGTAATCTTTCTAGAGATGGTGTCTCAGACAAACATTGAGTTTTAAGTCTCCTAAACTGGTTGGTGTTAGTAAAGGTATATAGCCATAAAACTCATTCCAATATTTCATGATGGCTCAAGAAAAGCCTATGCAAGCGTGGAAATGGACATTAAACAATGACAATTATGATAATTGCCCTTCAGGAGGTTGGTGATCATGACTCGCTACAATTTCCTATCCTTTGTAACTGAGTAAGGATTCTTCTTTTTTTGACTATCTCTCCTAGTCTCTGTTCTGCCAAACAAGCTCATCAGGTAGATAGTCACTACTTTCTACTGTCTGTCTTGCCTTCAATGTCCTGTGAGTACCAAATTTTCCAAGCCCTCTTTCCTCAAGAAATTTAAACTTTCTGATGTTAAGTGTAAGTGTCCTTTCCATTTCCATTTTTCCTCAAATTTTTTGTTGTTCACATGTTCAGTCAGTGGTTTTCCCAGGATCCTTCTGTAGAAATACATTTCAGCAGACTCAAATCTCCTTGTCATCTTTTCCAACAATGTTTCCATTTCTTAATACTTTGCTTAGCTTTTAGGAGGCATCTTGCCTTATTCTAATGCACCTTGCAATTTGCATTTTTCATATGAAACAAGTTACAAACAACATTTTCAAAGTAGGATTAGAAAGAAAAAAAGTTATTTTTCTGCTCCCCACTGTGTACTGAATAAAGGATTTTGTTTGAAATCCCAAAAAGGTTAGTTACTAAGTGCAAAAACAGACACCTACAATCAAAACATTGTGAGTATAGCAACCAAGATGAGTCCAACTAGGAAAGGATATCAGTTTATTTATAGTGAACATAAAGTGAAACAGTTTTACAAATAGATAGATGGCTTAAAAAGAAAGATAATTGAATGTTAACAACACAACCAAGTTGACCTTTTATACTTGCTACAGTTGTGTTGCCTTACATGAAGTCTTGTATTGATTTTCTCAACCAAGTGCCTTACCAAACAGGCTGCCCTTTTAAAGTGAATTATACAAGACTCCTTTGGGAAAATGGCGGAAAAGGTGTAAGAATAGAAGAAATTTGTCTTGTGCTTAGGCTGAAACTGAAGAAATTGATTTTATATATAATTATAGATAATAAAATAGAAAGTTCTGGTAATATTTTTCTTGCTTCCTTTATACCATAGAGCAAATGTGTGAAAAAAAATTCCAATATAACTAAAAATGTATTTCTAAAAAGAAAATATGAATATTTTCAAATGTTGTTCATTTTATTACTGCAATCAAGGTTTTTAACCACAATTACTGCAATGAACATGACTTATTAACACTTCTATATCTCAATGAAACTGGCATCTCTTGTTTGTGTGTGTGTGTGTGTTTCATAAAAAATGACCAACAAGAAAGATTTTAATTTTAGGTTAAAAATCACATCAGAAAAATAACATCAGAAAAATAACATCCTTGAGAAAGGCCAGTGAAGCAGCTGAAAGCATTTGGAAAGTAAATTATGGAACATTGTTACATTCTTTATCTCCAGCAAAAAGAAAACACAAAAATACTGGAAAAATTAAATCAAATAAAATCTTCCTTGTCAGTCGATTTTGACGAAACATATTTAAAAGAAAGATTGCTGCCCAAATATACATTTACACAAACATTGATGAGTTGTGATAATGTTTAGTGCCAAGGTTGTTTTTTTCACTAGTTTTACTGATAAAATGTATTTTGGCAAGCATATTATTTCTTTTTTATGTTTTTTATTATAAAGTGTTTGATATCAGGATAGAGATAAAGCATTGATAAGCACAAAGTGTTTGTTGCACTTTAACTGAGCAGGTTCATGCCAACTTCAAAGTTTCATAAAGACACCGTTATGATGTTCTCACTCACAGATGGAGCATACCTGTGAAGGATAAAATGAATAAAAGACAATAAGAAAAACTATTCTTAGTCAACATGTTTTGTCCTTTGAGGGACAAGGCAAATGAGGGACAAGGCAAATGTGAATGTGAACATTTGCCCTGGAACTAGCAATAGAATAGTGACAGGCTTGCAACATTGCCTCTGTGAGTAATTGTTTCTTGTTTTTTTTTAATCATTTCACCCCAAGAAATAAAATGGCCACTAGGATGCAAGGGGTTACTGAGTGCTAGAGAATATGAGTAAACAAACTACTCTACAAGAGAGTCTGAGTTTGAGTTTTGTTTAATGGCATATCAACCTCTGTGGGTTATTTAATGCCAAAAAGGTAGGATATTTAAGATATTTTTATTTAATATTTGGTTATAGTGAGAAGGTTGATTTAGTCAGATTTTTTTATTTTAGAAAACTGAAAATGTCTTCTAGTTTTGTATTCAAAAATGTATTACAGCAATAATTTTTTTTCTCCTTCAAAAAAAATTTTTTTTTCTTCAAAAATGTATATTTTTCTATAAAAGTTTATTTTCATACCGTTATAGTGTTTTGACCCCAGTTTGGGGATAAACTATTTTCCCATAGTTGGGAAAATAACAGGTGCTACCATCCTGGGTTAGGGTGGACCTGGGAACAACAGCAATTAAGAGGTGATTTCACGCTTCTCACAATCTCTCAATGAGAGGCCTAACTGCCGGATGCAATTGACATACCTAGGACCAACTATTCAAGAGAGGACCATAAAAGAACAAATTTAGAAAACAGAAGATAATGACTGACAAGGAATTTGCCTTGATATAGTCCTTCAGAGGATGAAATGCATTTTTCACTACTTTTTCAAATTAATTTCACCAGATACAAGGCTAGAGAGTCACTCAAGGTAGTGTTACAGTTGCAGTGATAAAGTGTGAGATATGAGTAGAAGATAAGTTGGTAAAAAAGAGATTATGAATATAAGGAGGATAGATAATGACTGACCCTTGACTTGAAGAGGTTGAGATTAAAATGTTCTGAGAAACATCCAAGCAAGAGTATGTTCCCTAAAGCTGAAGTTCATGGTAGAAGGCTCTCTCTGTGTGAGACTTCCTTTTTATTCCATGGAAATAGCATTATGCAGCCAAACAGTAACGGTGAACTGGTGGCACTAAAGACTGGAACTCATGTGAACATTTGTGATAAAATAGCAATAGGCTTGCAAAATTGCATACTGCTCACCCTGCTGGGATTTCTGAAAACACCGTTTTTGTTTCCTCCAGTCTCTTTCTTTCTGTTCTAGTGTTTCAGAGAGCAATCAATTAGGTGTTTTCTCCCAAAACAAGGCAATGAAGCCACTAAGACCAGAGGGTTACTGAGTGTTAGAGAATAGGAGAAAAAAAAAACTAATAAGGAGGTAGGACAATAAAGAACAAAATTAAGATAATGATTGACATTGATCTTTTAAGAATTTAAATGCAAAATTGACTGGGAAGCAAAAATTCAGAAAAGAGTTCAACAAGTAAGAAGTTTGAGAAAAACTGTGAACATAGAACTTAGGGTTACATATAGCCATTTCCACTGTAAAATGATGAAACCTTGCTAGCAATTTTTTTTTTTTTTTTTTTTTTTTTTTTAATAATCGTATCACTCCAAGCAAAGCATTGTACTGCCACTGTTGTGCAGGGGGTTACAAAGGAGGAAAGTTAGAGAGAAGGATGAGAACACTGAAGAAATGAGATGAGAGCATGAGAAAGGATGCAAGTTAGTGAGATAGGAGATGACTATTGACTTTACATTTAAATTCTGGAGATTGTAGCTGACGGGGACGCAAGTAAGCGGAAGGGAATCTCACAGGCAGGAAGTGGGGAAAAAAGAAGTTGCTGGAGTAGAATTAGCATTAACAATTTATTGGTTTCACAGTAAAAGGGTGGGACCTAGTTTCTAATCTTGTGGCTTAAGTAAATTTGTATAAAGGGGGCACCAGTGAGCTAAGTTCATCAGAGCAGAAGCCATGAAAGTATTCGTAGAAGAAACACAGGGAAGCCACATTGCACCAGTGAGAAAGTGACTGTATCTGAGCTGCCAAGTCAGGATCGATCACATTGCAGATTCTCCGTTGGATTTTGTCAAGGACTCTAGGTGGATAGCAGGAGCACCCAACCAGATATGGCAGCAGTATTTGAAGCACGGGCAGATGGTAGATTTGTATATGTGCAGGATTGTTTTAGACAGGAAAAACTTCCTGGCCCTGCACAGAGAACCGACCTTCTTAGTAGTGGATTTAGCTATGGATTCTATATAGTCATTCCACTTGATTGTTGGTTGGTTGTTTTGTTTTTATGGCATATCAACCTCGGTGGGTCATTTATTGCCAACTAAATTTTATTTATTTATTACTGGTAATACCTTTTTCTTTTCAACAATTTATTGTTGTTTTTATATAAGTTTTATGTCTAGTAATACTTTTTTCTTTTCGAGTATCAAGATTCATTTGGATTTACTTTTTTTAAGGGTAGGGTCCCCAAGTCCTACTCTGTTATTTAACCCATAACTGGAGGGAAGGGACAGATTAATACTTTTCCCAAGGGTACCAGTGCTTAAGTGAATGCATGCTATTCAACTGGAATTCGAACTCGACTCACCGATTTATCTTTCCAAGCCGATATCCACTGCACCACAATGCACATCTGTCACTAAATGCTTACAGCACCTAGTATTCCCTAGCGGTCACCCATCTAAGTAATGACCAGGCTCAATGTTGCTTAACTTCGGTGATCGAGCGAGAACCGATGTATTCAATGTGATATGGCCGTAAGCCCATTCCACTTGAGGTCTGTTGTGAGAGTTAGTCAGTTAAATGCCATACATGATACACACTTGGGTGATCATATATTGAAAGAGACATGACTGACTGGGCAGAAAAATTCTAAGTGAGTGCTACAATTTCTCATTCCAAGCTGATATCCCTTATACAATAACTCCCTGTGTTTAGAGTTCAGATGCTATAGTGGAAAGCTAAACATAAGTTATTTCCCATAAGATTGCGTAAACAATTTTGAACTCTATAAAAAGGCAGAAAGATGAGGATTGAGTCATTCCAGTCCAGATATCAACATAAAGCATGAATAAAGAGTAGCAGATGTATTTCTTATGAGTTGCATCCAACGAGGCCAAAATGCAAATATCAAGTAAGCTTTGACAAATAAATTCAAAATATTTATCAAATTATTTCTTATATAATCTTATTTCCTAACCAGACTTGTGTCTTTTCACTAATTCTAAAACTTCATTTGCTCCAGTTGCCTAACTGATGATTGCAATCAATAATCTCCAACTTGATTGATTGATTTCTACACGGTGAGTGAGTGAGCCGTGTGTTGCAAATGCTCCAACAAATTGATAAATGAAACTGGCAAGCAAGAAGAGATAAGCAAAATAGTGATTTTAAACAGAGTTTTTCAAATTTCATAATGGACAATGAATTAAAGTTTGGTTTATTTGGAAACAAGCATAATGACCTGAAAGTGAAATAACTGATTGCATGAGAAATGGAAATGTGCCAATGGTGGTCAAACTGAGGTTAGCGAGTTGAATGTACATGTTTAGTGTGTACCTTATGTAAATATATTGACCGAGTTTCCTTCTGAACACAGATAAAGTAAAAAAAAAAAAAAAAAAAACTTAAAATTTATATTCAATATTTTATTACTGTTTGGATAATTATTTTTATTTTTGGTAGTTTAACTTTGTTACTTCTTCCTTATTCATTAACTGCTCTTCTGTATACATCACTTCTCAAGTGAAGTCAGTTATTAATTCTGGATGTGTATTGTGGTGCAGTGGATATCAGCTCTGAACGAGGAATTGGAAAGCCGAGTTCGAATTCCAGTTGAATTCATTGTATTCACTTATGTGCTAACACCTTTGGGAAGGTATTAATCCATCACTTCTCCCTCCAGGTATGGGTTAAATAACAGGACAGATTGGGTTTTCAACTAGTCTACCGCAGAAAGTAATGACAACCTACTGTAGGAAAATCTTCTGCCCAGTCAGTAATGTCTATTTCAAGACATGATTGCTGAAGTGTGTATCATGTACAGCACTTAACTTACTGATTAATCTGTTTAATAAAAATTTTTAAAAAGATAACAATTCAAACATGTGTACCCATTAAGAAATAAAGTTTTTAGTAATAAGTAATAATGTCAGATAAAAATTATATATATATATATATATATGGGCTTATTTGACTGTTTAGACTGTTGGTCATTTTTGGTCGAGAAGTCTAAGACGCGCCAGATCAATTGGTGGTTTCTCCTATGTGGATAGGGGTCGCAGGTTCAAATCCTGCTGAAAGACACACATTTTCCTAACAAAAATTTATTGTAAAAATAATCAGGCCAGTAGAAATATATATATATATATATATATATATATATATATACACACACACACACACACACACACAGCTGTTTGTGTTTTGAATACTAGCAGATATAGATATACAAAAGTCCTAATGAGACATATTTTCATTAAATAAGTAACCATGTCAGACCGGTCTCCATGCCTAAACTGGTAGAAGTAAATTTTTGCTTTTGATGGAAGAAAAGGATACCAGTTCAATACCTGTCAGAGGCACAATTATGCTTCAGTAGGACTTTCAATTTAGGCCAGTTGTTATTAATTTCACTTTTTAATAAAGTAGATAATAAACAGAGATAGTAACTGAAACACACACCAACTAAATTATGAATTTTAGTTGGTATTAATGGCCAAATGAACTTCTTATAGTAGAATGTA
The DNA here is from genome assembly GCA_037127315.1 of Ascarosepion bandense. NCBI lineage: Eukaryota > Metazoa > Mollusca > Cephalopoda > Sepiida > Sepiidae > Ascarosepion > Ascarosepion bandense. The sequence goes on along the minus strand of JBBBDQ010002066.1, from coordinate 715,349 downwards.
ATATATAGTCATCCGCAGACAGATCCGTTTCACTGTATCACAGCTCATCAGTACGGTTAGACATCCGATTGCTTTTAGCCAGGATTGAAAACCCGACCGAATTGACATCAATTGGCGATTCTACCTCTGAGCTATGGGCACTCAGTAGAAGGAGGCAGAGTTTTCGCATGATATACGATGTAAACATAAGGCCAATAGCTAAGAGTGTTCTAATTCATTACTGAATGAACAATGTGTGTGTGTGTGTGTGTCATTTAGCTGATTGGTTTTTACCTTCAGCATCCCAACTCCAGAGTAACATAGACCAACTCTCCAGCAATCACTCCATCCACTCATCAGGGGGTATCAACAATCAACTTTATATTTATCTTTTTTTTTTTCCTTTTATAAATATACTACTCATTGGTGGAAGTTAAATTTTTTTTCTTTCCTTTTCTCCCGCATGTGTGTGTACATAGGCATGCTCATGCATCCACCCCTGTGAGTATGCGCATATGTGTAAGGTGTTGTGGTCATTTTTCCACTTGATTGTTTTTCTTGTAATTTTATACTCTCTTCTAATTGGTTTTACACTTTTTCACTTGTAGCAATTTTGATATCCAGTTTTCTACACCTTCACTGTTATTGTTAATTCTTGAGATAAGGCTAGGATGGGATCTCAAGCTTTGAATGGCAACATTCCTAAAAATGGTATCTGGAATAAAAACTCAATGCACTTTGACTACCATGAATCTCTGAGTTGAGCAACAGGAAGACCACCAACTCATGCCTGAAATTGTTATAAGACTTTCTGTCAGGCAGGACCCATCTTGCTTTATTGAAAAATTAATCCTAGCCCTGCCTTAAAAAAAATAAAAATAAAAATAAAAAAAAAAAAAAAAAAGGTAAAGTGATGTTTGTGAATATTATTATTACAAATTTTCTCATGTTAATGGAAATAATTCTAAAACAATAGACATCTTCAGAATTGTTTTAAATAGGTCAGTCAAACAGTTAAATGCCATACATAATACAAGCTTGGGTATTCATGTCTCTTGATACATGACTGACTAGGCAGAAGATTTTCCCCACAGTAGGATGCCATTTCTTTCTGCGGTAGACTGGTTACCAATCAAGGCTATAGAATCCAGTCTGTCCAGGCTGGAGGGAAGAGAGATAAAATCATCTTTCCCAAGAGTATTTGTGCATAAGTGAATGTATTGAACTCAAGTGGAATTTGAACTCTGCTCTCCAATTTCTCATTCTAAACTTAAATAGGTAAGAGTTGAATCCAACATGTTTTGCTATTCTTTTAGATTTGATGATTAGTGAAAAATATTAAATAGGTGTCCAAAGGTAATAACCATTAAAACCAGAAGTCAGTCTTGGAAAAAGAACAATAATTACAAATTAGATTATAAACAAATATTACAGTGCAGGCAACTATTTATTTTTTTAACTTCTATATTAGATCTGTTAAGCATGTTAACTGCCACTTAAGGCTTCTTGTACAGTCAAGAGGCAGCTAATGCTTCAATTAATTGAAGATCATTTCATAGACTCAACTAATATCCATTGTCATCATTGTGAAAGCATTTTGATGTTAACTGTGGCTCTATAGCAGAGTAGGCAAAACTCATCAAAAGTTCAAACTTTCTATAAACTGCTGACACCCAGGGGAAACAGGAAACAGTTGGAAGCTGGGTGTGGGGAAGGTCAAATCTTCTCCACCTTTACTCCGACTCCCAGTTGTAAAAATAATGATTATTAAAATTCAACAAAGATATACAGAAAGACAAGACAAATAGCTAATGTCAAATTGTATATTACTGTCAGTTTTTCAGAAATGTTTATTTCAATCAGATCTGACAGCCATAATATATCATAACACAGAAAACTAAGCAATGGCAGGTAATCAAATTTGATGATCAAACAATGGTGGAGAGAGAGAGATTTAGTTAAAATGAAGCATTGAAATTGCATTACATCATGCAAATATTTGCCTTCTCATGCACTTTCAATTACATTAGTGAAAAAAGCAACTGAATTAAAAATACAGAAAAGGCAACAAGGAAACCACTATTATCTTTCTCAGGAAGTCCTGGCAATTTATAAACTAAGGAAAAGGAATATGAAGTGGCATGATTACCTACATCCTGAAGTGACATTAAAATAATCACATTCATAATATATTTAATATACAACATACAATCTTCTTAAATTTAAAAATAAATAAAAAGTCTACTGTTATACCAACAACCAAGTGTTTAAGATTGTAATTTTGATGTTATCAATAAAAGCACTAATTTTATTAACTACAATAGCAACAAAATAACTGTTTAAAAGGATCTTTATTTGTGCAATAAGGAATTTTAAAAGTATTATTATTATAATATATATATATATATATATATATATATATATTCTCCATTTTTTAAATGAGTCATTTTGCTACCCAGGTTTCTGCCAGGAGTGGTGTCTTCAGGCGATTTAAAAAAAAATCTCCTGAAGACACCACTCCTGGCAGAAACCTGGGTAGCAAAATGACTCATTTAAAAAATGGAAAATATTCAAAAGTTTTACAATATAATTGTATCAAACACTTTAATACAAATATGTACTGGTCTAATGCTATTAGGACCAAAAACTAAGTATTAATCAATATATATAAGTATTACTAATAAAAAAAAAATTAAAAGTCCTACACTTAATAATATCAATCATGAACATGGTATCAATGTGTTTATCATGTTCAGAATACAATATTCATATGACTATATACATAAAATTTACAGCACGAGTACCACAATCAGTTATCACGTGACGTAGAACATGCCAACATGTGATCCTTGCATAAATGAATGCGTTGTTCACAGATTGTGCTGTTACATCTGGTAGTGGTTCTGCTTCAATCCACTTAGTTGTGAAGCCAATAAAGGGTAACACCTATCTGTAAAGAGTATTTTGCGTTTCATAACATATAGTAACAGGGAGTGGACTGATTATATCAAGTGTGCTGTATTAAAACAAATAGTAATTCAATAGCGTGAATAGCAGATTTAGTATGTCGATGAATTTTGCTTCACTGATCTTTTTATTGTCTTGTCCATACAAGGCCAAAAAGATCTTGTTTTGATAATTTACACAATTCCTGAGTGTAATATTATGTGGCGCTGTTGCCACGTGCTTCACTGAACATTACTCTTACTTTGGTTTTGTGTTTGGTGAGCACGCTCTGCACCAACCCTGCACTTCCCACATTATGCTTCAGTATACCCAGGAATATCAGTGCCAAAAATCAAGCTCAACTCCTTCATGTCCCAGCTATGCTTGAAACTTAACAACACTCATTGACAAGTGTAAAATAACTTATTTATGGTACTGTGATTAAAAGCAGGAATCAGTCAAGTGCCATATATGATACACACTTGGGTAGTCATGTCTCGAAAGTGACATGACTGACTGGGCAGAAGATTATCCCACATTAGGTTGCCATTATTTTCTGCGGTAGATTGGTTGCCAGCCAAGGCTATAGAACCCAATCTGTCCTGTTATTTAACCCATAACTGGAAGGAATAGGGTATTTGCGTGTAAGTGAATGCAACAAATTCAACTGGAATTCAAACTCGGCTCCCCAATTTATCGTTTCGAGCCGGTATCCACTGCACCAAAATGCACATCTTAAGATCATGAATACATAAACATAAATGATTTGAAGAAGTTTCTCCCATATAAAGAATTCTTCAACTGAGAGGAAGAGGTTGAGTGGCAGTTGCAGTTATGGCTAAACAACCCAGACTCATTCAATTATTTTAATGAAGACAGCTGATTGAGGGAGTTCAAAAAGCAGTGCAGAGAACAGGCCTACCTGTTTGAGGCACCAATTACCGGCAGGGAGAGTGTTGGTCTACTAGTGGCAAGACCAGTTCTCTTTTGGCATATGGGGATGCACATCTCAATTGCACTGCTCTGATTTAGTCAGTCAGTTAAATGCCATATATGATACACGCTTTGGGTAATCATGTCTCAAAAGAGACATGACTGACTGGGCAGTGGATTATCCCGCAGTAGGTTGCCATTGCTTTCTACAGTAGACTGGTTGCCAGCCAAGACTTTAAAACTCAATCTCTCCTGTTACTTAACCGATAACTGGAGGGAAAATATGGATTAATACCTTTCCCAAGGGTATTTGTGTGTAAGTGAATACAAGGAATTCAACTGGAATTCGAACTCGGCTTCCTGATTTGTCATTCCAAGTTGATATCCACTGCACCACAATGCACATATGATAACAATGCTTGACCAACAGCTTTTCTGTCATACACCTTAAAGGTGAGGAAAGAAAGCCTTCAAGAACTCAATATGATTGGTGGTTCAATCACAATAATAACCTTGTATTTTAAGTATTGGAGAAAAAGACAAGAAGTTCTATCCCAGCCCTTCTCTCACTGCTGGGCCAATCAAAACTGTGGTCTTGTATCAACTCATATCCAGTGAAACATTTTCCATGTTCCAGAATCTCACACTCATTTGACCTGATTATCACAAGTGACATCGGGTCACCTCCATCTAAAAGTGTATTATATCCCTGATCAAAACAAATCTGACCTGTAAAGATTTGCTTTGTGTCACTCATTTCATAAACAATTTCTTTATTCAATAAAAACACTAAAGTTAAACAGGCCTAAGGCCTAAGACTGTACCTAACGACTAATCCCACCCAAGATAACAATTTCACCTCTTATACTATGCTCTATAATTGACACAAATCAGAAAAAACATTGCATCACATTGTTTTAACATGAAAAATATTTTTTCTTTAGAAATATAAATGAGATCACCATTCAACTTTTGACATTAGTCATGGTATCATAATTGCATGAATACTATTTTCATAATTCACCAGATAAATACAGTCTAGGAACACCAGTAGAATTATCACAGTACATTAAACTATTATTATCAGTATTAAAATTGTATTTTTTTAAAGTCTAGAAATTTTTGTAACTAGGGATTCTTAAATTGTAACTATAACTGGCAAATTACACAGATCTATCATAACAGCTAGGATAGGTCTAGACAATATAATTTTAAAATATATATAATTAGGATTAATTTTCTCTAAAAATTTACCATACCTAAAAAAAAAAAAAAAAAAAAAAAAAAAAAAATTTTTTATTCTCCTTATTTTCCTAGAGGAAATTCTATAATGCACTAACATTTAGTGTAGATCTAACATTTTCTGAGCTAATATTAGAACTCAAAATATTGACTGGAAGTTTCATCAAATGTTGACTTTGTTACTGAAATTTTTTAGATTATCATCATCTAGGAATTTTATAACAGTTTCAATGTTTTATGTGTGTTGAAGAATCATCAATGAAAATAAGCATATCATCAATTCATCTAAATATACACTTAACGTTTTGAAAGTTTTTTTTCCATATATCTCTGAAAAAGGGATGCTGCATTCTTTAGTGCAATCCAAGATGAGAAATAAACACTGCTTTTTTTTTATATATATATATATCATCTGGGTGCATTTCTTGATGGTATGGTGATACCAGGCCGATTTTGCTTGTTTTGTTGGCTAGTTTATCAGCAATTGAATTAATGTGCAGGATGGGGTAATTATCACTTTTTGTAATGCTGTTTAATACATGGTAATCACTACAGCATCTGAAATTATCAGGCTTTTTTTTTTCTTTTTTACATGTAGGAAGCTAACCTATTCACTATAAGAAGGTGTTATAACACCATTGTTTTGTAATTTTGAAAATTCTCTTTACTGTCTGGGTTTTCTCTTCTGATGAATGTCTTGCCTTGGCTATGACTGCCTATATCAATTCTAAGGTATACTCCTGCATATGTGCTTGCTCGGTTGGTATATATTTTTATAAAGACTTTACTGAAATCAGGCTTATTATTATTTACAAGTTGATAAAGTTGTTGAATGTTTATAGTTTCTTTAAACATGATGTTGTAGGATCAATGATCATTCTGTCGGCAAACTATTAATAAACCAAAATTGTTTAGGAAGTTGAATCCTATTAGGGGGTGTTGAATGTCAACTACTACAAATATCCACAGTAAAGATTAAAGCATTGGTAGGCTTATCTCAGCTTTAATTTGGCCGTAGCAGCACATGTCTGACTTGGTATCCTCAATTACAGAAACTTATGTTGGCTCCATTGGTAAACTGCTGACTATGCTGAATGATAAATAAGCTAGCACTGGTATCCATTATAAATGAAAATGTTTTTGTCCACAAGGCTGTTGGTATTTGTAATAATGGTAGACTTAGAGAGATCCTGCTTTGTTTGGCACTGATAAAGATGAACACAAACTTGGATGTTGTATCAAGTCACTTTTTTGTTTGGCTATTTGCATCAGGGTTTACATGAACATGTCACATTCCCATAATAAATGTGTGTGCTATATATTTTTTGTAATTGTTCCTTTTAAAAAGGTTTGAGGTCACAAAGTATTGCTGCAGTTTTAACAGGTACTTCTTTCATCTGAATTTGGTTACATATGTTTATTTTAGCAGAACCTCAAGGGAGCTAGGCTCAAATTCCAGCTGAATTCCCTTACATGCAAATACTCTTTGCAAAGGTATTAATCCGCCTCTTCCCTCTAGTTATAGGTTAAATAACAGGACAGATTGGATTCTATAGCTTTGGTCGGCAACCTGTCTCCTGCAGAAAGTAATGGCAACCTACTGCAAAAAAAAATCTTCGCCCCAGTCAGTCATGTCTCGAAAGGGACATGATCGCCCAAGCGTGTATCATGTGTGGCACTTAACTGACTTGTATTTAAAGCATTAATTCATCGATCAACTGACCCAGACTGATTGGATTTAAATCTTTTTGTGCTGCTAACATAGGTGATGGACGATGGTAATGCTTGTAAAAATTTGTGCAAAACTATGTTGTTGCTTATCTCCAGCCTTTTTGCAATCAACAACATTTCTTGAAGATAAACTGATGATCGTTCTGTAATAATGGAGGTAGACATGAATTTATCTAGCAGTTCTAATTTTGGTTGTGTTTTTCAATTAAAGTCTTTTTTTTTTAACTCTTCATAATTGTGATTATCCAAAATGTTACTAGGTATTTTCATCACAATATCCAGAGGTAGAGACACAATGGCATTATAAAATTAATTGCGAACCAACTATTAACATTAGTTTACATGAATACAGGTGTCTTTATTGTTAACTGTTGAACAGTTTGCTCATGATGCTCTTGCTTCATTTTATTTCTTTATATATATATATATATATATATATGAATTCGCAAAGTTACGTGTCACGCTATTAAAACGTGTTTTTTTTTTGGTGAAATCACCAAGTATGTAGCATGAGGACATGAAGCATAAATCTGGTTTAGGATGCATGAAAAATATGCCAACAAAAATTATCAAAAAGTGCAAACAAAACACAAAAGTTTTCATAAAAAACACTGTGTATGTGTGTGTGTGTGTGTGACTCTTCACAAATGAATTGAGTTCTTTCGGTGACTGGCATGTGTATACACTGCTTATATACAACACATTAAAATTTCCCTTCTGATTCCATGCGTCGATGGCTTAGGGAGTAGCGACTCCGACTGACACCAAATCAGTCGAGTTTCAATCCTGACCAGAAGCAAGTGGATGTGTCTAGCCACACTGATGAGCTGTGATACAGTGAAACAGGCTTCTATATGGATGACTAATATATATATATATACATATATATATATATATATATATATATATATACACACACACGCACACACACATACATACATACCTTGTATTAAGAAATATATATTTCTTAATACAAGGTTTACATCTACTTGCAAAAGACTGGGTACCAAAAACTAGCAATTTTGCAATTATCTGTCTGGTTGTTACAAGCCTGAAATTGTGCATCTTGTTACTGTAACTTTATAGAGAAAAAAAGAGGAAGATTAACTTTCTTGTTAATGTCAGATCACATTACCTATTCTTGTGAATATTTATAATTATTTTTTATTGCAATTTTCTGCTTTGGTCAAGAGGAGATAACTTTTGGCCTCTCACTGCAATACATGTGATAATGCAGTTTGTCAGTCAAGGCTTCATGAAATTAGGAATGAAAGAATGAAATATGTTTTTTTTTTTGTTTTTTTTTTATAAGCGTTTCACCCCGAGCAAGGCATGTCACTGCCACTACTGTGCAGGGGGCTACGTAGGGTGGAGAAAGGCTGATTAAATATAGGAAATGACAGAGGGTGGGTGATAGGCGGGTAAGGACTTGGGTAGATGAGAGTGTTGTGAGAATAGTTGGGAGTTAGTGTGATAGGAGGTATCTATTGACCCTACATTTAAACACCTGGAGATTGTAACTGTCGGGAAAGCAGACTTGTGGAAGGGAGTTCCACAGGTGGGAAACGCGAGAAAAGAAGCTGTTGGAGTAGAATTTATGGTTACATCTTATTTGTTTAACTGTAAAAGGGTGGGACCTAGTTGCTAATCTAGTATCTCGTGTAAATTCGTGCTTAGGCGGCACCAGTGATCTAAGCTCATCGGAGCAGAAGCCATGAAAGTACTTGTAGAAGAGGCACAGGGAAGCCACATCACGCCGGTGTGAGAGCGGCTGCAGCCGGTCTGCCAAGTCAGTATCAACCACGTTACAGATCCTCCTTTGTATTTTGTCAAGAAGCCCAAGGAGAGCAGCAGGGGCACCCAACCAGATATGGCAGCAATATTCAATACACGGGCGGATGGTAGATTTGTATATGTGCAGAATAGTTTCAGGTGGGAAAAATTTCCGGGCCCTGCACAGGGAGCCGACTTTCATAGCAGCAGATTTGGCAATGGATTCAATATAGTCATTCCATTTGAGGTCCGCCGAGAGTGTAAGGCCAAGGAGGCGTAGTATTTTACTCTCTGGGAGGCTAGCCTGTCCCATGCTAATGGGAGGTAGATGCGATTGTCTATGGTGGTTAGTTGATAACAGCTTTGTTTTGGAGGCATTGAAATTTACCAACCATTCCCTACCCCAGGTCACTACGGATTGGAGGTCCCTTTCAAGTACGGCAGCAAGGTTCACTTTGTCGTCCAGACCTGGTTTCTGATCGATGCGGGAGTAGATTGTTGTGTCATCGGCATACATGCCAACTTGGGATCTAATGGTGTCGGGGAGATCATTAATGTACATCAGAAAGAGCGTGGGACCTAGGATAGAACCTTGAGGGACGCCTGCGTTCGTCTGGTAGTTTTGGGAGGCATGCCCATTTAATACCACCTTCAATGTGCGGTTAGAGAGGAAGGACTGGATGAGGTCAAACAGATGTCCAGTTATCCCATAGCTCCGCAGTTTGCACAAGAGGCCAGCATGCCAGACCCTGTCGAATGCTTTGGAGATATCCAAGGCAACGGTTCGGGCTTCACCATTCTTGTTGAGTGCCTGGTATATGTACTCGGTAATGGTCGTTAGCATATCAGCAGTAGACCTGGTGAAGCGAAACCCATGCTGTTTGTCAGAGAGAAGCCCGTTGGCCATAAGATGCTGAATCACCTCGGCATTGATAATGGCTTTGAAAACTTTGCCAAAGATTGGAAGGAGACTAATAGGACGGTAATTGGCGGGGTCTGAGGGTTCGCCAGAATTCTTAAATATAGGTACTACGCAGGAGGACTTCCAACAGGCAGGAAAGCAGGAAGCAGATAGGCAGAGGTTATAGAGTTTAGAGAGGACAGAGGAGAGTTCTGGGGGCACATTTCTTCAGTACTATGACTGGGATTCCGTCACCGCCGCTCGCTTTGTGTGGGTCAAGTTGCGCAATTATCTTGGCGACCAGCGAGGGTGAAATGTGGACGTTATTAAGTTGAGCCTTAGTTCTGGATGGGAAGTCTGGTGTAGGTATTCCTAACGAGTCCAGTGTCGAATTGGTTGAGAATCTACGGGCAAAGCATTCAGCCTTGTCGGCTGGGGAGGTGAGAACTTCAAATTCATTGATTAGTGGGGGTACATGCTTAAATATCTAAGCATACACACAAATACACATTCCATTCTTTTGTTTTCAGGCCTGATGAAGTTTTGAATAGCAAAATGCATTATCAAATCTATTTTATGAAACATTTCCATTTCTCAAAATTATATTATATATATCTATAACAAGTACAGCCAAAGATTCACTGAAAAATGAGCATATCAAAGAAATACATCAAACTCAAAACAAAGTTTTATCTTCAAAAGGTAAGAGGAAAAACCAAAGGATTTTTGATTATTAAATTATATATTTTTTATCCTATAGGAAATTTTAACATTGCTGTGGTGGAAAACATTGATTTGGAAATTCTTGCAAAAAAAAAAAAAAAAAAAAAAAAAGATTTTAATGGAACTTTTAAAATTTATTCACAAATGAATTAAATTATTCTAGAAAATTTGTTTTTTTTTAGAAAATCTTTTTATAAAATTCTTTATTTTTACATCTATCACTCACCATTTAATTTTATCAAATTTTAGTAAACTAATTTTTGTATGGCTTAATGTTTATATTAGTGGGCCCATGCCATCAAAAACTATTATATATAAATACATATATTTTTTTTGATATACTGTCAAAAATAATGGCAACATATATTGATGTACCTACTACTGAGTTAAAGAATCTGTTCTGAATTGTAAAATAAAAAGGCAATAAAACTAAAGTAATATTTAATGAGAAAAGCTTTTAATTGCTTTTATAAATAAATTATACTATGGTCACTATTGTCTGAAAAAAAAAAAAAAAAAAAAAAAAAACATTTTTATGAATAATGAATATTTTAAAAGAATTGTTTCCATTTTTTTTTAATTTAAATCTTGGAAAATTCTGTATTAATTTGTAAATGCTCAATGATATTATTATTAAGTAAAAACTATATTTATTAATCAAATGAAAAAAAAATAATAATAATTCAGCAACCCCCAGTATTTTTTAAAGGAATCTTGAATTTTTTTTGGATGTGTAAACATATGCTGATTTTTTATAAATATTGACGTTCTTTATTAAAAAATAAGTAATAACTATAGTAAATTTACAGCCACAGTTTCTAAAATTCAATAAAACATGTAGAATATTTTTTTTATCTTCTTAGATTACTGGCAGCTAAAAATTATATAAAAACAGTGCTCATGTTATATTCCTCAAGTAATTATTACAGGTATGCCCCCATCCTGAGTGGAAAAAAAATTAATATTTGGCTGTGAATCTTTCAGCATCTAATAAAAACACCTACCATTGTGCTAAAAAAAATATGCATTTCTGCAATATTTTAAACTAAAAGTAATATTTGTTTCAAAGCAGATTAATTAAACTTTGAATCAGCTTATATTTTTCAAATACAATTTTTAAAAATAACATTTTGGTTTTGAAAGATTTCTTTACTAAAAAGATAGTTACATTGGGATGACAGAGTGCTAGAATCAATAAAAAAAAAAAAAAAAAAAAAAAAAGGGGGCCTTCTTCCTGTCAATTTAAATTAGCTATGAAAAGTATTTTGCTTATTGGAAATATTAAATTTAATCTATTAGCTTAAAATTAAAACTAAAATAAAAGCTTTAAAATAGATTTTTCATTTTTAAAAATTTATTTGAAACCTTAGGTATCATGTTTCTTTGGAGGTACCTAAAAAAACAAAGAAAAAAAAAAGAAAGGATGAGAGAAAGAACTGGATTGAAAACTTAAAAGAATCGAGGGGGGGTTAACCGGTTCTTGCTCTTCAGAATCAATTTAGAAAGAGAGAGTAATAACCTGTTACCCCCCACTTTATTTTACATTTTTGAAGAAACATATTACAGTCATTTTTTTTTCTTTCTTCATATCTCCTTCTGTTAAAGCCCTAATAAAATTTTGTACCCCACCCAAATTGAGATATTTGCAAAAGCACAAGAGAAACTTACTTTATATCTAGAATTAGTAAAATTTATTTCAATTAGAATGTCAATACCTATTTTTATTTAAAAAGAAAAAAAATACAACATTCTGTAACCATAGTATGAACAGATTTATGAATAAACAACCCAGTGCTAATAGAAATTTTGCCAATACTGGTAATGAATGAGTTTCCTGCCAAGATGTTTAATGCTATCAGAAGACCTTTGAACCAAAAGATATCAACAATTAGACAAGTGGCCCATATGGTCAATAACAACACAAGATAAAGAAAGCAGGTTATCATTGTTGAATAAAGTACAATCTTAATTACTGAAAACAAAAAGTTTCTAAAGCAAAACATGGGATTGAATATCATCTTATCTTTACAGTGTATCTCTGACAAGAAGTTTTGTGGATATCTCCAAGTATCTCCTTCAAAAGAGATCAATTGCAGTAAGCACAAGGAGGAAGAAGGTAGTACCAATCCCTGAAGACTCTACAATAAGTCCTACCTTCAGAATAAAGAATCTTTGTTTTGTTTTGTTATTTCTAAAATAATAAAAATGGATGAGTGAATACCAGCAAGTTAATTTTCTATAGTTTTTTGTATCGGGGGAGTGGGGGGAGATGAGTTGTCTATACTATTTATATTCCAACTATTTTCCTTATCTTTGTTGTGGTTACATTTCAGCTGTGGTGCCTTCCAACCTTCAACAGGTATATCATGATCTGCATAACCTACAGGAAATTCTGAATGTATAAGACAATGGCCTAGTAGATTGAAGCGTTGGTTTGTGAATTTGGTGATGTAGTGGTTGGGAGTTCAATCCCAGGATCAGTCAGTGTGGACTTGCACTCAGTAGAAACGGGTAATCAATAAATGAACTATAAAGTTATTGTAGATGGTACAAACTTACAAATATCTATAAGAAAAAAATAAAGTACTAATAAAAACAAACATTAGGATAAAGTTTTAGGAATAATCAAAAATCCACCAATATCTGATTAAAGTAAAACATCTTACTAGTGATTAGTGAATAGTGAATACAACACATATGTAAAAGGAAAGTAAGAGAAAAGCATGCTCTCTTTCATTTTATATATATGTATATATATCTCATTTTCAGAACTAAGATTACATGATGATGAGGTATAAATCTCGAAACATAGAAATTTCCGTGTCGCAACGTATTTTTAATTTTTAATTGTATAACAAATTTAATTGTGTGTGTGCGCGCAAGGAAAGTTGACCTCACATAACTAAAGAAACTTTTCAGTAGGAGGTCAAGAGTTGGTCCTAGACTGAATGTATACAAGAAAGAAATTCAGGTGGGAGACAACTGGAAAAAGATTAACTGTTGATTCAACAGGGGACAAAGTTGAAAAAATACCAGTGAGTACATGAGGAGGAGTATGAAAGGAAGGGAAACCAATGACGCATATATAAAAATGAGTTAGCATGAAAATGCAACAGACTCAAGAATTATATGATGTGGCTGTTTTTTTAGTGTAGCAAAATTATTTCCCTTTCCAACAGGAACAGACTGACATTTCTGACATCAAAATCTAGATTGATTTGAAAAATACCCTTGCTGAACAAATGGAATAATACCATTACAGCTTTGTTATATTTTCTGATTTAACTAAATACTGTACATGTATAGGTTGCCTTATATACAGAAATATACAGTACATTTACTGTGGTTAGTCTTAGATGAAAGCAAGTAAAAGAAAGTCAATGATAAAGTTTCAAGAAAATGTGGGAAGATTTTTCTTGCATTTGAACAATCAGTCAGTCAAGTGCCATAAATGATACACACTTGTGTGATCATGTCTTGAAATATGATATGACTGACTGGGCAGTAGGCTGCCATTACTTTCTGTGGGAGACTGGTTGAAAACCAAGGCTATAAAATCCAATCTGTCCTGCTATTTAACCCATAGCTCGACAGAAAGTGATGGATTAATACATCTCCAAGATTATTTGCACATAAGTGAATGCAATGAATTCAACTAAAATTGGAACTCAGCTCTGATTTCTCATTCCAAACTGATATTCACTGCACCACAACGCACATCACACTGATTTGGACATACACTGCAAAAAATAAAAAAAGCGTAATTTGCAGTGGTACATAATGCGAATAGGCTGAGTAAATCTTCCAACTGGTCTAGTAACAATCAAGAAAACTAATTTTCTTTTTAGCCTTATATGAAAAAGCTTAAACTTAAAAAAAAAAAAAAAAAAAATGAACTGTTGTTCATTTTACTATAAAAATGTATTGCTGATTTTTATTTGGCCATTCACTATTTGCCCATAGCTGGGTCCCCAACAGAGACTACTGTGCTCCTCAAAACCTCCAAATCTTCCAGTCAGAAGCCTTGCTACTAGATATAGTTTATGATCATCCCCAGGATGGATGTTAACATTTGAATTTATTAACTATAACAAATTGTAATAGAATGTTCCCTGTAAAAATATGAGGATATCCATAAAGATATTCAATGATAAAAAATCATAAAATGCACAATATCAACATCAATTCCATTATTGGCAGAAACTTTTCAAAGTGCACAACATGACATAAAAAATTTCTTATTGGATCGCTGAAAGATATAATGTAATGAATATTAAAGTGCTCAAATTTAAATTGTTAAAAAAAAATTTTTTTAAATTAATCCAATACTCACTTCTACGCTGACTAAAAATGAAACTAATAACGCATAATAAAAGAATTATAAGCGGAAAATATAGGACTACAGTAATTTGATAAATGGTGCCAATATTAGCCATTTTGACATCTTCATATTTCTGAAAAACAATATCCAATAAAATTGCTTTCATAAAATTTTTAACATTTCATAAAATGGAATCAATTTCCATTTCTTGAAAATTCTGCAATCTGTCACAATATATTGGAATTTATGACTAGTCAAGAAAAATTAATATTTTGTATAAGATACTTGACAAGAAATGACAATCAAGAAATGATATTTCTAGAGGAAAAATGAAATTTTCTGACAGCTGCTGTATCAGTTTCAACTATTTTCATTTTTTTAACACTAGAAAAATACGAAGCTGATAGTCTGTACAAGAATAGGCCAGCATCTCAATGTCTTTAAACACAAGAGCTTGCACAGAACCTACCACATAATTTTTGGCTTCTGCCTAGAGTTCTATAATGGCTCAGATTGACTTTCCATAAACAAAAATAGACGGGATGTTTAAATATACTTGTGCTGAATTTGTTTTTTATTTTTTTAACAAGCTTTCATGAAGACAAAATCTAAAAATAACCAATAAACTTTACAAACATTTCCATTATAGATTCAAGAAAAAAAAAAAAAAATTTAAACAGGAGTTCAAGCAGTGCTATTTTGGGTTTTTATCTACGTGTCATGAATTTACTTTGGTATGCAATCTACACTTTATATTGGAACTGGAATTGGGTGAACATTAGTGTATTAAAAAAGTCATGAAAAGGTATTACAGTGTGTAGCAGAAATAACTCCCACATAATAGTAAGACATTAGCTAGATGAAGATGCCACTGCTATTAATGCCTTACCATCATATGGAAGATACTTCTCTCACACTCTGTACTTTTCTAATTAGAGTGATTTTACACAAATTTAAGAAAAAAATAAATCATTTAATTATTACATGAAATGTATATGTATGTGTGTGTGTGTGATATGACAAAATAGGTATTAACTGGCATATTAAAAAGAATGTTAAAAACCAATTATATGTTTTCACATTTCATGTGCATCTAGATCCTGAAAAAACATAGTATTTAAAAGAAAAAAAAATGAAAAAGTGTTTAGACTGAGAGATTCAAAAGATAATTTGATGCCTCTAGCAATACTTCAGAGACCAGTTTAAGCAAAATAGTATGCCTTTTATAATTTCTTATAAGTACATTTCCTACACAAAAAAGTTTTTTAAAGAGGAAAACAACATAGGGTTTCATTTTTCTTGTTTATTGAGAATTAGAATAGTCTTTTTTCCTATTAATTCTTTAAAAAAAAAAACAAAAAAAAAAACAAAAAAAAAAACATTTAAGTGTGTGACAGAAATATTTCCTACATAATGGTAAAGCATTAGCTAAAGATGCCATTGCCATTAATGTCTTACTCTTATGTGGAAGATATTTCTGTCACATCCAATACTTTTATTACTTTTAGTGATTTATGCTAAATTTTTCAATCATAATACAGGGTGTGACAGAATATTTCCTACATAATGGTAAGGCATTAGTGGTAATGTCATCATCTAGCTAATGCCTTACCATTATGCGGGAGGTATTTCTGCTACACCCTGTTCTTATATCCTATAATATTTGCTACATTTTCATACACATTTAAAGCACTAAACGTAACAGTTATTACAGAACAGAAATAGTATTTTTTAATTACTATTAATTCATTATACAGTTTAACCTCTTTAATTTAAAAAAATAAAAAACATACAACTAAATAAACAGTTCTACCAGCTCATTCCACATATGTATTGCCACATTATCAGAAAGATTAAAACAAGAAGGGCCTATGAAATATTTGTAATTCAAATTGCATCCAGGTCAGTGGATGATCCAATGTTATAGTACTCTCTGAAAGTCTTTACAGGCGTTTCTTTCTCTAATTTCTTTCAGTAACCATTTTTAAATCATATATAAATAATTATGCTAAAGCTTCTTACCTCCAACACCATCATCTGCACCTACTGCTCACTTAAGTGCATCATGAATGGGTAAATACACAGCTATGCACAAGAAATGAGCAAGACCCTATCCCCAAAACACCATTGCAGTCAACTGGTGCAGAATGTTGCAAACGTGGTGCAGCCTTCATAGCCACTCAATGAAGTAACAACAGCCATTTCCAAAAAGTGACTGAACATGAAGAGCTTGATTAGAGAGGTTGGATTATTTTGTGTGTGTGTATATATATATATATATATATATATATATATATATATAAAAATCAATCAACCATAAAATTTGAATCAACAAGTTAAATTTCTTAACATCTGGTTGCAGGTTTTTTTGGGTTTTTTTTAAATGGCATGTTCCAGTGATCAAGACTCTTGACAAATTCCTTTTATTATTAGAGAATTGCTATGACTTATTGAGATAGGTGGGTATTTCCCACTGCCTATTCCATGTTCTGGTATTTAAAGTTGGTTGCCATCCAAAGCAAAAACCCAGTCTAGCTAGCTTTTTAATACATATCTTCCCTACAAAAAAAAAAAATGCATCCATGTCTTTCTCAAGGTCATTTGTGTGAAAGCGAATGCAACAACTGAGAATGTATAGCTTTGCACACCAATTTTATTTTTCTATACCAAGAGGATGCCTCCCCAACCACTACAATTCTAACCTCTTCAAGTCCTATATTCTTAGAATCTACAATTTTTATGCACCTAAAACAATTTTATTCAGTAAGCCTTCTATTTTGAGTGGCACTTGGATTTTGTATTAGTTGAATAATTGTGCAATTAGCATCTAGCATTTAACAATTATCAGCAAGCAGTTTAAGTATCTGAAAAGAATTATAACAGAAGATGGAAAATGTGAGACTAAAATCCAAAGATACACTGCAATAGCAAAAGATGCCTCCTGAAAGCTAAAAGTATTTAGAAACAAGAAAATTTCATCAGAAACAAAGAAAGGAGTACTAAAGTGCTATGTAACATCAATCCTGTATATAGAAGTAGTACTTATTTACTAAATGCAGTAAGGTTATAATGATGGAGACCCCAATAAGAAAACAATGCTTAGTGATACAATTCACACTCCTTCCAAATTTTTTGAGTTTGAGTTTTGTTTAATGGTATATCAACCTCTGTTAGTTATTTAATGTCAAAAAGGTGGGGGTTTGAAGATATTTTTTTAATGTTCAGTTATAGCGAGAAGGTTGATATAGTCAGATTTTGATGAAAAAGTTTTTTTAGAAGAGGTCTTCTAGTTTTGTATTCAAAAATGTATTGCTAGTAATAATTTTTTCCTTAAAAATTTATTATGGTAATATTTTTTTTCCTTCAAAAATGTATATATTTTTATAAAAGTCTATTTTTATACTTTCATAGTGTTTTGACCCCAGTTTGGGGGTTAACTATTTGCCTATAGCTGGAATTCTAACAGGTGCTACCACTCCGGGTCTGAGTGGGCCTGGGAAAAACAATTAAGAGGTGGTTCCACGCTCCTCACAACCTTCCTATCAGAGTCCTTGCTGCCGGATGCAGTTTATTCCTCTTCAAAAGACCTGGCAGTAAAGATTTATCCCTTGTTTTCAGTTTTGGATTGGACATCTTGTTTTTTTTTCTAAAGTATTCTCATTCACTCCCAGTAATTCCTGGTGTCTTAGTGACATTATTGCCTTACTTGGGATGAATTGACAAAAAACTAAAATAAACGAACAAGCAAGCACTGCTCTGCTGATATTCAAGCAGTAGTAACAATGATGTCAAAAGCCAGTGTAGCAGAGTATTACGAATAAATTTACTATACACTATGTTGAAACTCAAAAAACATTGAAATGTCAAAAGTGCATTGTCCTGTGACCCAGTGAATTAAAAATTCATCTAATGATATCTTGAATTCAGCCTAACTACTAACCTATATTGAAAATTATACATTTTCATTGAGAGACAATTTACTATACCATACTGTTAGAGCTTAGAGATACCCAGTCAAAATTTAAATAAATTTCCTGAAGTTTTTTTTTTACTACTGGTTCTTTATTTCTACTTTACCACATCTGATACAAAATCTTGAAATATCTTTGTTTTTGTTCGTATCATTTAAAAAAAGAGAGAGAGAGAGAGAGGTTCACCCTGTACAAGACCTGAGAGTCGGTCAAGGTAGAGGATTACAGTAAGAGATACAGTTTATGTGGGAAAGCTAACGGTTAACCCTAGATTGTAGCGATTTTGGGAGTTGTTTCCACAAAGCAGTGGTTCACAGGAAGAAAGTGCTTGAGTTGAATTTATATCTCACCAACGGAATGTGAAGGGAAGAGGGTGGTTCACTACAATGTCTTAGCATACTGGGTTTTAGCCATAAAGGTTAGAACTGGTGGAACTAAAGAATGTAGTTTATCTGAACATTTTCTATGGCAATAGCAATGAGAAACTTGCAACATTTCACCTGTGAGAAAAGGGGTTGTAGGGTGGAAAATAATGTGTCTCTCACAAGGATGCGGCGGCACTTTTGAACTCTATTGAGACTGGAGATTGAAGACTGGGCAACTCCTGCCCATATACAGCAGCACAACTGTTCTCAGTAAGTATTTATACAAATATATAACCAGTTGTAGATAAGACAGCTTTTATATGAATAGAATTATAACTTTATGACTAGTCAGATCACCTTCCAAGATGAAATTTAGATGATCATTGAAATCATGTCTTCTGTCTAATGTACACAGATTTTTTACATCTGCCAAAAAGTAAATAAATAAAAGATAGTACTTTATAGTTAATATTTAATAATAATAATAATAATGATAATAATCTCTTGACAGTAAGAGACATGTAGTTCTATAAAAGAATGCTAAGAATACCATAGACTGAACATGTGAGTGATGAGAAAGTTTTAAAGAAAATAGAAACAAAAAGGACCCTCACACATTGAAAAAAAAAAATTTGAAAATTGTTGGACACATGGGGGGTACGGGCCTTAGAGAATTTGTCAGTCACAGGATATACAGAAGGGCAGAGGAAAAGAGCAAATAACATACCTAATAAGGTTGTGTAAATGGAAGACGTGCATTGTGGTGCAGTGGATATCAGCTTGGAACAAGAAATCGGAGAACTGAGTTCTAATTCCAGTTGAATTCATTGCATTCGCTTACACACAAATACCCTTGGGAAAAGTATTAATCGTCTCTTTCTTCCAGCTATGAGTTGAATAACAGAACAGATTGGGTTCTATAGCCTCGGTTGGCAACCAATGTACTGCAGAAAAGTCTTCTGCCCAGTCAGTCATGTTCTTTTTAAAACATGAACACCCTAAAATATATCATATATGACACTTAACTGACTGACTGAAATGGATAGCAGAACAGAGAATGGGGGGGATAATGGAGAAGAAACCTTACAAAGAGCAACAAAAGATAGGAAGCAGTAAAGAGCCATGATTGCCCACATATTGAAGAGATCCAGCATATAGATGATGATCATCCTTAAAAACACTAAATTTTAGAGCAGTATGAAATAAAGATACTCAGTGATATTTACTGTAATTACATATTATGTAATACAAATTTCAAGTTAGATTTCTTTGAATCACTAGATACTTTTATATACTCATGTGTAAGCTAAATCCATATAGTGTGAGCCACAAATTTTTTTGCATGAATTTTAACCCTTCAGAAAAAAAGTTTATGTATAGTGCAACTAGTCACTAAAAATATAGGATTCTTAACCTTAAAAAAAAAAAAAAAAAGTCACCTATGTATAATGCAACCACTATTTTTTTTTTTTTTTGCTTAAAACCCTAATCATAAAAACTTACCAAGTATATACAGTCATCATTCAGTGATTTTGTTTTTGAATTGTTCTCATCTTAATATTTCTCGTAGATCATCCTCCAGTGTAGAGTCTTGTTGGTGGTGGTCATTTTTATTACACAATTACTCATCTAATACAAGACCCAAGAGTTACTCAAGGTAGAGTTATTGAATAGAACTGATTTCTGAATATAATAATTGTAGATTCAATGGTGTAATGGTTAGGGACTAGCGTTATTAAGTAAATTTTTTTTTTTTACTTCTCCTTTTATATGCGGTGTCCCCTCAGGACATAGATCAATTTCCTATCCTTTGTAGCTCTTGATACTTTTGTCTTCATATTTTTTCCAAAACCCTAATCTTCCATCCAGTTACTTATGCCCACCAAGTACGTCACACTGTTTTCCCCTATCTCTTTCCCTATATCCGCCCTGTGAGTATCAGATTCACAAGCCCTCCTCCTTCATTACATGTCCCAGAAACTTCAGTTGTCTCCTCCTAATGTTAAAAATAAGTTTACTTTGTTTCCATTTTCTCTAAAACTGTCACTGCTCATGTTTGGTCCATGGTATCCTCAGCATCTTTTTGTACAACCACATTTTCAGTTGTTTCAAGTTTTTCCTTCATCTTTGAGATTGCCCAGCATTTGCTGCCATACAGGATTCAGGTATTTACTAATTATGAATCAAAAAGCTAATTACAGTCTGAGGTATCCCAGTATTTTAAAAAAATTTTGAATTGTTTTCATATATGTAGAAACATGCCAATTTTTGTAGAAACAGGTGTTCATAGACAACACTATCAGAAAATAAGTGATAATTTAAAGTCAAAGTACCTAAAATTCAATAAAACATTAAACAGAATATTTACATAAATTTTTAAGAATACTGAGAACTTAAAAATTATATATAAAAAGGCATTCAGGTTATATTATTCAATATTTTTACCCCCTCCCGTAAATCAACATTAGATAAGCATTGATCTGTCATCAAGCTATAAACACCTTGAAAGATTTAAACAGCTACCACTATGTTTTAAAAAAGAAAAAAAAATGCATTTCTAAGAAATTTTAAACTTAAGTAAATAATAGTTATTTTAAATCAGATAAATTATATTTTAAATCATGTAATATTCTTCAGAAAAGTACATTTTATTTTTGGAAGATATTCTTTAATAAGGAGAATTACATTATGATGACCGGTCACTAAAAATGGTGTTAAAAAACAAAAATTTCAAAATGAAAACTCCTAATCAATTTAGTTTTGAAATACAATCAAGTATATTGCTTAGCAGAAATACTTACCTTAATCTTGAAATTAAAACTAAAATAAAAGCTTCAAGATAATTTTTTTTTTTTTCATTTTTACAAATTCATTTAAAACCTTAGGTATTGCGAATCTATGGAGGTGTGTGTGTGTCTCTCTCTCTCTCTCTCTCTATATATATATATATAGAGGGATTGAAAAGTACCTATTTTAAAATTATTTAACTATAATTTTTACAAGAAAAAGAGGGAAGCATTTAGCATGAGGTTTTATTTAAAATTTGATATGGGCACCAGATTTTGCTACCAGCTTTTTGAGACACCCAGGAAACGCATCAACTGATTTCACCAGGAACACTTGCAGTATGAAAGACCCAAGTTCTTGTATTCACCCTTCAAGTTCTTCCAGAATCTTAGTTTAGTATAGTAGACTTACTCCTTTAATCAACCATAAAGAAAAATGTCACAGGTTGTCAGGAATCCTGGCTGGACACTCATGCATAAAATAAGTTACTTTTAACATTTAATGATTAAAAATATTTTTTAAACAAAAAATGATAATTACAAAAAAACAAAAAAAAACAAAAAAAAAAATACCAATATTTATCAAATCAACTTACAGAAATCCCCCTAATATTCAAGAAAATTAATTACCCTAAAAATCCAGAAGTCCTGAATGTGACAACAGAAATGACATTGTTACATTACCATAGACACAAGAAAAAACAGAAAGGAAAACAAGAGAGAGATAGCATAGGTAGACAAGTGATTAAAAAGAAGAAATAACTACATCCTACATATACACAAAAAACGGAAAAAACTCACAAATAACGAGCACAAAAATTAACTTAATATAAAAATAACAAAACTGAGAAAATCTGGAGTCAATTGCTGAAACCAGTTGATAAGTAGACAATGATTTCAAAATGGTTCCTCTACAAATTTCTAGAGTTAAGTAGCTGAATATAACAGCTAAATGACAAATTTTATATATATATGTGTGTGTGTGTGTGTGTGTGTGTGTGTGTGTGTGTGTGTGTGTGTTTAATTTGTTATATATATTATTTATATCTTATATATGCACGGTACTTATTTGAAAACGCTCAATATCAGTGCTAGCACTGGCATATTCAAACTCACACCTATCTAAATGAAAATATTTTTATATATATATATATATATATATATATATATATATACACACACATACACTATTTACACACCCACACCCTGATTGTGCACTCTGGAAGAATGGTAGACTTTGAAAAACAGTAGCTTCTCTAGCAACTATGCATCGTTCATTCAGCAATGAATTAGAACACTCTCAGCTATTGGGCATGTATAATGATAATATACATGCTAAAAAGTTTGCCTTCTACCGAGTGCCCATAGCTCAGAGGTAGAATCGCCGACTGACGCCAATTCGCTCGGGTTTCAATCCTGGGTTAAAAGCAATCAGAGTCTAACCATACTGATGAGCCGTGATAGAGCGAAACAGATCTGTCTGCGGATGACTATATATATGTGTGTGTGTGTGTGAGAAAAGTGTATGTATACAATTATATATATTCTTCATTTGTAAACAAGTTATTACACAACCTAGGTTTCTACCATGTAGTATCTTCAGGCAATTTGCAAATCATCTGAAGACACCACATTGTAGAAACCTAGGTCTCATAACTCCTTTACAAATGAATAATATTCAAAAGTTCTACAATTGTATTGAACACTGTTTAATACAACTGTGCGCTGGTCTAATTTTATTATGACCAAAAACTAAGTAATTAAACAATCAATATATATGCCTCCCAGTAGTAATTTTTGTCAATCCTCAGGTCATCTATTTTTGATATATCTCAAAGTACATCTTTGATTTTATGAAAATATTTCTTTCTTCTCTTTCCTTCTAACTTCCTTAGCCCAGCACATTGCTTTTAATGTAAATTGATTTTAGTAATCATATTCCATCATATCTGCTTCTGCTTTTAAAGCTGCAGCACATTTCCATGATCACCTATGATGCAGCACCAGCTGAAAAATGTTGAAATTTTTCTCATAAATAATTTAGCACACTTTACCAATTCACTTTTAAGGTGATTGTTGATAACTTGACTGCATCCCTATACTCAAACTTTTTTTTTTCAGACCTGAAGGAGACTACCACCACCTTTAAATTTGTTTTACATTTTTTGTTTTTTTTAACTTTTTTCAGCACACTCTTATTGATTATGACAAAGTTTCCAATTATAAAAAAATTTGTAAAAATTCAATATTTAAACAACGGGGGTGGGGCTCAGTTTCTCATCCAACATTACAGTAAATCAATCCTCCATTTTGGAACCACATGTGTTGGGGTCTCTTTGTTTTGGAATGAGTTGTTGCTCTTGTTTTTGTATTTATCAAGTTTTTTTTCAGTTCTTATGATGACATCTTCCTCAGAAACTCCAAGAATGGCTTTATTTAAAAATTTCGCAAAAGATTCAGTTGCTGAATATGTGCAAGCAAAAAAGATAATTGCACATGATCGATTTACTATAAGGTTGTATGAAAAACTGAGCCCCCCACTAAAATTGTTTAAATATTGAAATTTTCCCAAATTTTTTTATTAATCGAAAAGTTTAGGGTTTAATTGATAAGATTGCACTGAAAAAAAGTAAAAAAAAAATTGATAATCAACAAATTGACAGGTGGTGGTAATGTCGTACTGGCAAGTGGTTCTAAAATGGAGGATCAATTTACTATAACATTGTATGAAAAACCGAGCCCACCCACAATTGTTTAAATATTGAAATTTTTTCAAATTTTTTTTGTCAATTGGAAAGTTTAGAGTGTAATCGATAAGATTGCACTGAAACAAAGTGTGTAAAAAAAAAAAAAAAAAAAAAAATGAAAAACAACAAATTTAAAAAGGTGGTGGTAGTCTCCTTCAGGTCCGCCTTTTTTTGTGGTGGGGGTCGGGGGCCGTTTTCAACACTTAAAACTTTTTTTCTTGAGTACCCTGCCATGGAGAGGATGATAACAGCTGTACAGGGTTCAATCACTTCTAAGTACCCTACAGGTATCAAAAAAAATCTGCAGGAAGCATGCTTGATAATTTGTCAAGTTAAGCAATATGGACTCCAATCCAATCACTGAAAGTGTATGCCAAGAAATTAGAAATAAATTATTTATTTATTAAATGAACACTTTTTGGTTGCATTCAAATATTGCCATTCAAGAATTCCAACTCAAGAAAGTGATTGATTTTGTTTAATAGCATATCAACCTCTATGGGTTATTTAATGCTAATATCTAAATATTTTGAACACAATTTTATGGCCTCAATTATATTTTAACACAATTGTATGCCTTCAATTGCAGATAAATGTATTGTAGGTCATTTTACTGTAGAAAGACATGTCGCTGACCGTCTTACCATATAAAAGATGTGTCACTTGCATTTTTTTTTTTTTTTACTATAAAAATGTATTTTCATACTTTCATTGTATTCTGTTTTTGTTTGGGGGTTTACTATTTGACCATAGCTGGGATCCAAACAGATGTTACCACTACAGAATCAAGATAAAGTATTTCAAATAAAAATGATATTTGGGATTAATTTTAGTTGCAAAAAAAAAAAAAAAAAAAAAAAAAAAGTGTTAAACCAAATTTATGCATTTTCTAAACAAAAATATAGAAGATTAAATACATTTAACCTACAATTGTAAGAAAAATAACTGTTTAGTCTAAAGTATTTTTTTTTTTATCTAAAAAAATTGAACCAAAACAAAACAGATATGAAACAGAGAGCAATCCATTTGAATTAATTAAATCATCAACTAGTCTGAAGCAATTATGGTTTTGGCGATAATTCTCTCAGATAAGAAATTTGCTTCAGTATTTTTCTTTTGAAGCAGAAAAATAGATTAGACTAGGAAGAGTAAAGACAGTTAAACAATAAACGAAAACATTTTATAATTAAATAAAGATTAATTCAAAAAATGCCCTGCCAGTTAATTTGTAAAGCTTGAGTGCATGCTAAAAATTGGGTATGAATGTGTTAAAAAAATTGGAAAAGAGAACATTGGTAACTATTAGTAGTTTATACTAAGATTTTTTTTTTAGAGGAATATCACTTTACCCAGGCTGTCAACTTTGATTAGATTTTCAAATGAGAGTCTTTAAAATATTTTTTCTATTACTGTTATTACTTGTTAAAAAAGAACCAACATAGTTATTTAAAGGAAGTTAGAAACAAAGAAAAGAGTTCTGGACTATGATTTATATGTCATGAAGCTATTTTGGTATACGATCTATCCTTTATATTGTGATCTACAACAAGAAAAGTTACATTTTTTCCTTTTTATTATCAAAAGACAAGGTAAACACTTGTGTTGGTTTCAAGAGAAAGTCTGATTAAAGAGTCTGAAGCTAGGATGTCCAAGTGTCGGATGCTACAGTCTCATTTTAATCTCTTTTGTTAATACATATCAAATTTTTAATTACTTTTTAAAATAAAGATTTATATATAAACAGTAATGATTTTTTGCAAGTAAATATATGTATATGTTGAATGTTTTATTTAAACAATTATAAATAAATGAAACATGTAGATCCCATACCATAGAATTTGACTTGGCTATGTAGATTGCATACCAAAGTAACACCCTATGATGTAATATCAGACTTCCTATATAGCAGTGAATGCTGGACAGTCTTCTTGCAGATGACTTTAAGCAACAGAAATGTAAGTCTACAGAAGGATACTGAGAATAGAATGGACTGAACATGTGTGCAGCAACAAAGTTCTAGAGACAATGGAAACAAAAACAATTATCAGGAAGACATTAGAAATTTTTAGAGCATATAAGGAAAGCGGACTTGGAAAATTTGATACTCACAGAATAGACTGAGGAACAGGAAAACAACGCGCGACCTACCTGTTGAGCTTGAGTCAATGGGTGGCAGTGCAGGGTTTGAGAGAGATGGCCAAAAAGACAAAATTCATTACGAGCTTACAAAGAACACAATGTTGTGAAGAGCTATAATCGCCTACATCCTGCAGGAACATGGCATATAGAAGAAAGTAATTTAGTGAAAAAATAAGTGAACACCACAATAAATACAAAAGGCAAGATGGATCATTCATGATAATTAAGGTAATCCCAAATGTTCACCAAGAAGGCAATTTTTAATAGTCAATAGGATATTAGCAAAATGATTTTACAAAGTGAATTGTGTAGGATTATTTGTGATGTGTATGACAAGAGAATCTGTCAAGAAAACCCAGAAGTCAAAATGGCTACAATTGAAAGAAAAAAAGAGGGGGGGGGGGTTTAAGGAGTGAGTATAAAGTTTAAAAAAATAAAAAAAAAAAAAAAAACCCACAACACATGGATGGGTGCACACACACACACGCACACACACAAAATGAACAAAAAAAAAAAAAAAAAAAAACAAACTACATCAATGAAAAGTGCATACAAAAAAGATAGCAAGAAGTATAAGCAGCCAATTGCTGATACCCTGGCGAGTCAATGGAATAATTTCTGGAATGGTCGTCTAGGAAACACTGGAGTCAAAATGCTGAAAGTAACATCAATCAGTTAAGTAAAAAAACTGTCTTATATATAACTTTAAGCATTCCTATAATTGACTTCAACTAATTAATCCCAACATTCCTGCTCATATAAAAGAATGTCTTTCACCTATAACCTTTCATCATCATTTAACGACTGTTTCCATGCTAGCATGGGTTGGATGGGGCTTTCTTGATGGCTCCATAATTGAACCATCACAAAATATTGGAGCAAGTTGTATAGCAGTATGTCCATACTAACACCAACTGGTTTAGGAGACGAGAAGCCCAGTGTTTTTATATAGACATCATCTCTAGGAAAATTATCACCAAGGTTTAAAAAGTTCAGCATACCCTATTCAACACAGTAGGTTGTAGAAGTTTTTAATTTCATTTTGTAAAACACTTTCAAACAAGTGTATCATATATTCAAATTCTTTTAATATTGTTAATGAAAAAAAAATCTTAATATTAAGCAAAAGGTATTTAAAAAAAAAAAAAAAAAAAAAAAAAAAAATGACATTTATAATGCTTCAGTACACAGGAGAAAACTAACAATTTTGTTTCGGCTTGTATGTAAATATACATTAAATATATTTTAATATGAAATGCAAATATTTTTTCTTCGTAGAAATAACAAACTACATTTTGGCTTCTATGATTCAAATGTGCGTGAAATGAGAAATCAACTCATCTTTGCAGTTTGAGTTCACTAATTAAAACAATGTGAACTTATTTTTTTTGCTTATTCATATTCCGTTGGTGATCTCAATGTAAAAACTCAACTGTCATTTAGTGATTTCACACCAAATGAACAAAGAACAACTGAAATGTAAAATAGTGTTGTAGAAAGAACTTACAAAATGTTTTGTTGTTTTTTTAAGAATCTGCTGAGAAAAACTAAAATGTACTTAATTTAATTTACACAATACATATGCAATCAATTAATATATAATTAAATAAAACCTAGAAACATACAAAGCAACAATTACAAACTTTTGTTTTCTTTTACTATTAAAAGACAAATCCTCTAAATAGCATTTTAAAATATATTTCTACTAATTTTCAAGACATTAACAAAAATAAAGGTAACATTAATTACTTCTGAAAAAGAATTGACAATGGTAACTAGTGCATTCAGCTTTTAATGAAATTAGCACGTACAGTAAAAAGAGGTGCTATAAAGACAGTCTTCTGTTTGTATCAGGTTTATCAGTATATAATTAAATAAAAGTTAGACATACATACTAATGAAGCAACCAATTTACAATGATATTCACAATGTACATGGCTCAATAGCCACTCAGAATAGAGTGTTCAATAAGGAAAAGACTTTAAAAGGAACCAGAAACCTAATCTTCAACAGGAAACAAGTGAAAAAATAAGTCCACTTTGTTTTAATTAGTGAATTCAAACTGTAAATGCTGAAACAAAGAAGAGTTGATTTCTCATTTCATGCAGATTTGAATCAGAGAAGCCAAAATTTATTTTGTTATTTCTATGAAGAAAAATGTTTCCACTTAATATTAAAATATATTTAATGTATATTTGTATACAAGCCGAAACAAAATTGTTAGTTTTCTCCTGTGTATTGAAACATTATAAATGTCTTTTTTTTTTAATACCTTTGCTTGGATAATAGTATATTAAATTTTTTTTTTTTGCATTAACAATATTAAAAGAATTTTACTACATGATACACTTGTTTGTAAGTGTTTTACAAAATGAAACTAAACACTTCTACACCCTACTCTGTGTTGAATAGAGTATGCTGAACTTTCTAACCTTGGTAGGCAATTTTCCTAGAGATGATGTCTATATAAAAACACTGGGCTTCTAGTCTCCTAAGCCAGTTGGTGTTAGTATGGACTGCTGTAAAACTTGCTCCAATATTTTGTGATGGTTTAATTATGGAGCCATCAAGAAAACCCCATCCAATGCATGTTAGCATGGAAATAGCCTTTAAATGACGACGAAAGGTTATAAGTGAAAAACTTTCTACTCCTGTTCAAACGACTGAGGAAAAGTGAACCGGACAATAGGCAAACCTATCTACTATTAAGATAAAAGGTAATTCAACAGTAAAAGAAAGTTTAGAGTCTTAGGTGGAAACATTATGAGCATACAGCTGAAGTAGACTTTAGAAGGAACTGGAAACAAAGGATAAATCTCTAGTGTTCAAAAGATCAGGGAGGAGTGTGAACCGGATAAGAAGCAAACAGATGAAAAGCAGCCATTAACAAAAACAGATAAATTTAGATTTTCATTTCAAGAAAAGTGTACAGCCAGCACCAGTACTTGTAAAATACAATTCTAAATGAAAACTTTATAAATATACAACTAAATTTTTTTTTCTTATTTAATACATGTTCCTTCAAAACATACAATCCCGATTCCACATACACACACACATATATGCACACACACACATATATATATATATATATATATGCGCACACATACATACACACACATACGCACACACAATTTTTTAAAATATCTGTTATTTGCAATGCACGCTTTGGAAATATAGTAGTTTTCTGTTTCTTTTGACAATTTTCAGAGTTTTTTTTTTTTCTTAGGTTGGTTATCCTCCCCTTCTTATTTTATAAAGTTCAAATCAATTGGCTATTAGCCAATGTTTTGCCAACCATTCCAATAAACAATATAATATAGTTTATTTTTATCAATACTTAAAGAGTGAAGATAATTAAAAATAGTGTTTTTAATGGTAAAACCATACTTTCAACAATTACATTATCTACCTTGCACAAAGGTCCCAATTTGCCAAAAATTCGCAAAGAGAAAAAAAAAAAAAGAGTTGAAATTAGTTATATATGTTAAGGTAGAATTTTTTTAAATTGTTTTTTCTTTGATTTGTTTTTTTGTTTATTGTACTTGATAAGTACAACTGTCATTCTTATTTCAGAAATCAATCTCTTTACTGTATTCCTTCTCTCTTAGCATTTGAGTCAACAGAACAGGACACCAGTAGTAATATTTCCTTCCACATAAATCATACTACCCAATTTAAATCTAAATTAAAAAAAAAAAAACATAAAAATTATATTCTTTGTTTCTTATTAATTGTAGTCTAGTTACTAGCCACTTCCACATTTTTTTTCAAGATTTTTTTTTTTTTTAAGTACCCTAGAAACAGTTTAATTATTGGAAGAACATCTTAAAATTCTATCTTGCCTCATAGCAAAATTGACAATGTCAAAATTCAATGATACAAGCTAATAAATTTAAATTTTCCAAGAGACGAATTGGCATTTCTTCCACAGTTCTGTCCACTCCAGTAGTAAACTAAAAAAACAATCTTGTTTTCAGTCTGAAACACAAAACTAAAAGCTAGCCATGGTTAGCATCAAGGACAGGAGAAACAGTGAAAGCTGACCACACCCACATCCTCAATTATAACAACCAGTGAAACACTTAAGAACTAAAAACAGATTCAGTCAAAGGAAAAAGAAGCAGTTCCTATGAAAAGTGGAGCAGAGTACTTTCTAAAGATTAAATTTCTAGATGACTGCTAGTAAATCTTGTAGGAAGTTGCTAATCTTTTTTTTTTTTTTTTGTTATTAGAACAAGGAGAATTGTACCCATTCGTCATAACCTTCCACAAAAGTATCAGCAGTAAAGTGGATGACACTACATTAATGCTTTCATAAGATTGGTCACCAGCTGTGAAGAATTTCCAAGTCCTTGTTTTTGTTGGCCAATATAGTCAATAAATTCTGAACTTTACATTTAACTAAAACTCAGGCTAATATATTATGTAGGTACCTCCACTCATTTTCAATAACTTTTAAATTGAATTTTTAAAAATAAGTTTTCTTTAAACTTTTCTTTTAGTTTTAATTGAAAGCTAAATTATTAAATTTACTATTTCCAGTAGGCAAAATACACTGGTGTATTTCAAGCAGAAATTATATTGATTGAAATGTAAAGTTTTGAGATTTTTTTAAATTTTTCGGCTATTTTTAAGCAATCGACACATTTATAAACAAAATTCTCGGTTTTAAAAATCTTGCAAAAATAAAATACACATCTGTGACATTATTTTTGGAAAATTAGCAAAAATGTTAAATTAATCTGAATTACACAAGTATTAGTTATTTATTGCATGAAATTTAGAAAACTATTTCTTAATCACAGAGTTGAACATTTTGATTTGTCCACTGTATTTGAAATGTGTTGACAGCTCACCAGATGAGAAATAAGACAAATGTATGGTGATCACAAGTAACATAATTGTACAAACTTTTTCCAGTAAGGGGAAGAAACCCTGAAACACATGACCTTTTAATGTACACATTAAAATTATTGTGTAAAAAAAAAAAGTTTTTTAAAAATACAATGACGACATGATTTGTATTAAACTTTTCAATTTTCCATTAGTAAATATAGTCTTCACTTCATAACCTACCAACCTAATGTCAACAAGTCTTAGAAATATTGTAAAAATATTCTTGAAACTTTATAAATGAAAACAATTTTTTAAATTTCATTATTAAATCAAAAATTTTCTTCTTCAGACTATGTTTGAAATTTATATTATTTATTAAAGCAATTAAAAGCTTATCCAATTAAATAATGTCAATTTTATTGCATTCTTTATTCAGAGCAAATTTTTAGTAAAAGTGTCCAAATGGTTTTCAAAAATGATGATTTACATTTCCCAATGAGTACTGCACTTAACTAGTAAAACCAATTTTGCTACAGAATTTAATTTCTTAAAATTTCATGAATTTACGTGGAGGTGGGGTAACAGATGTCCAAAAAATTTTTTACCAATATTTTTTAAAATAATAATTTCAAAAATAATTTCATTCATTTGTGAATAAGTCCTGCAAGTTTCATTAAAATCCAACAATTATTTAATTTTTGCAAGAATTTTGAATTAATGTGTGCTTGTCACAGAAAAAACAAGTGAGTTATGTAATATTAAATTTTCCATTGTAAACTCTCGTAACGATTTGACTCCTCACTAACAAAAATTAAAAAAAAATACTTTAATCTTTCCTCTTAATAATAAACATTTTGATGGAAAAAAATTTGTTTTTATTAAGTTTTGGACCTTTTTTCTTCATACTATGCTGTTTTTTTCAGCAATTTAGAGGAGGTACCAAAAAAAAAAAAAAAAAAAAAAAAAGGTGTTAAACATTTAAACTTAAATGGGTCAACTTCCTATCTTAGGATTGCTTACTGCTTATCAGTATGGATGTTATACATTACAGCCAATCCAATTTTGTAGATACTAATTTGGATTTAACCACTTAAAACACTACAATTTTGTCAATATTAGTAATCAGTGCAAGGGATTAGAAATCTCAAGCATTGAACTTCTCATCCAAATTTATATGCAGGGCCAAGGATTGTTTACACAACAAGAAAAAAATGTTACATTAAACAGAACTATCAAAAGATACTAACAGAATAAGTGATCAGTTTTTAACAGGAACATTAAACCCCCCAGAAAATTAATCTATTTTCATGTAGAGAAGACTACCAAATCTCACTGGTCAATTGGCCAGAAAACCTTGTCCCTGATCAATGTAAAACTCGCTTTCTGATCAGATGTGACTATGAATACAGACTATGAAAGAGTATTGTGAAAGCTGCTTGTGACTGTAATGATGTGGGGTATGTTCTACCAAAATTTGCAAAGACCACTTGTATAACTGGTGTCGGTTTTGACTGGTATGACATGTACAAATTTTGTTGCAAACCATATGCATTCCTTCATACTTTCTATATTTCTTGGCAACTTGATTATATTTCTTGAGTTTGGGCAATGTGAAACCAGTTCTAGGAATACTTTGTTGAATTCCAGGTGCACACACTACATTTACTCTGCATTGAGCATATAGGGACCATATATTTCTACAAATATTTTCAGGGCAACAGCTCTAACAAGCTTTTTTTTCCCCCTGGTGTCCTAACCACATGAATTTAAGCATCCTAATAGACTAGCATCCTGGTCCAATCCTTTTACCACTGAAATAGTTAAATGCAACCATCTCTTCAACTCTAACTTTTTCTCATACTTTCCGCCCGTGGAACTCCCTTCTGTTTACTTGCTTCCCTGATAGCGACAATCTCCAGAAATTTAAATGCAATGTCAATCACCATCTTAAATCCTGATCATTCTTTATTCTTTCCTCAATACCCACTACACAATATTTTTCTCACTTTCACTCTGTAACCCCCTGCATACTAGTGACATTCTAGCTTTGCTTGGGTTGAAATGATTTTAAAATATATATATAGTATACCTAGTGAGCCAACAAACCTACCAAGGTTTCACCTAAGTTGATCGTCAGGAAACACTGGCCAGCTCTGCTTTAGTATTGAGTGCTTTTTTGTTAGTTGATTACTCGTCTCAGGTTTTTTCTTTGGGCTACGTGCTGGCTCGGTCCAAATCACTTTGGCTGATGTTCATGTGCTTAGCTCTTTTTTTTTTTTTACAACCATTTTTCCTTTCATGTAAATACACGGAAGGTTTTTTGAAACGAGTATAGTTATAAGTTTGTGTTCTTGTTTATATATATATATATATATATATATAATTTGCTTAAAATTAGTTTTGTTCTTTTTCCTGCTTTGTGATATCTTCCATTCTAATATTAAAAAGAAAAGAATTTAAACAATTTTTTGTGCAGATTTCAAATCCCACAAGATAAGCTCAAAGCTCATGGTCACATCTGATCTGAGCTAATCCAAC
Organism: Ascarosepion bandense; assembly: GCA_037127315.1. Classification (NCBI taxonomy): domain Eukaryota; kingdom Metazoa; phylum Mollusca; class Cephalopoda; order Sepiida; family Sepiidae; genus Ascarosepion; species Ascarosepion bandense. The sequence continues at coordinate 681,415 of JBBBDQ010002066.1, read as the reverse complement.
TAATTTAAAATATATAATTAAAAAGGTTTTCTCCTGTGAATCAAAGGGACAGAAATGCAGATTTCTTCAAGCCATATTGTGGGAAAATGGTTTGGCTCAAAGTCAAAATAATAAAAAAAACTTACATTTATTGACAGTATACCCAAAGAGGATGTGCGTTGTGGTGCAGAATATATCAACTCGGAATGATAAATCGGGGAACCAGGTTCGAATTCCAGTTGAAGTCCTCGCATTCACTTACACACAAATAGCCTTGGGAAAGGTATCAATCCATCTCTTCCCCCAGTTATGGGTTAAATAATAGGACAGATTGGGTTCTATAGCCTTGGCTGACAACCAGTCTACGGCAGAAAGCAATGGCAACCTACTGCGGGATAATCTTCTGCCCAGTCAGTCATATCTCTTTCAAGACATGAACGCCTAAACCGTATGTCACATATGGCACTTAACTGACTAACTGAATATAATAGTTGGAAATATGATTAAGGCTTCCTCTGGGAATAAAGTGGGGGATCAGTTTTATATTGTTATGAAGTAATAAACTGATCCCCCAGTAATTACTACATAATATAATACATCACTTCCCCTCTAGCTATGAGTGAACAGGACGGATTGAATTCTATAGCCTTGGTCGACAACCAGTCTACTGCAGAAAGCAATGGCAACCTACTGCAGAATAATCTTCTGCCCAGTCAGTCATGTCTCTTTTGAGATTTGAACACCCAAAGCGTGTATCACATATGGCACTTAACTGACCCAAAGAAACCAACTGATCTTATGTCTTTGTAAAATCTCTATCAAATTAATATACTTTTTATTAACACTAAGAGTAACCACTCTTTGGGGAAAAAAATCTCTAATGGCTTTACTTTTGGAAAGAAGATTGATCAAATCTAAACTAAAAATACAAATAGTTTTATTTTTCTCAAATAGCAATTGTAATGCAATGTTCATATGTATAAAAATTTTTAAAATAAAAATCCTTTATGTCAAACAAATAGACTGAGGTAAGCATTTAACCATATATCTTGCTTATCTTCAGACAAAGTAAAACTGTCAACCAAGCTATTAAAAGATGAGAATTATAACTGACCTGTTCTAATCTGTGTATATAAAATCACTAGCATCATAGCCCGGCGTTGCCCGTGCAACTCAGAACATTTTAGTAGTAGGAGAAGATGCCAATGAGAGGTGTAGATGGAATTCATTTATTGAAAGTTGAAAAGGAGAGCTGAGGCTGTTAGCAACCATTAGTTTTATAATATTAAATGGATAAATTCCTTTAAAACTCGGTTATATAAAAAATAAGTATATAAAAAATTGTTGTTTCAAAACTGTATAAAAATTCCATTAAAAAATCTATTTTCTTTTGTTTTGCGCAAACAAGATTTGATGTTTTGTGTGACATTGTAAACAACATTGCGTTTGTTTTTGTTTCAAAAATACGAGGGAAAATATTTACATTTTTTGTTGACTAAATGAATTTAACAAAGATAAAAATTATTTTGTTTTACCGAAATTAGAAGTATAAAAACTATTACACTCTCAGTTCTGTAATTTTTTAAGAATATTTAAAAATGTAGACATTTAATTTGACAGGAAAAAGTTACATTAATGCCACATGAATTAGACAGTTGATTTCCTGCATGAAATATTTAGGCAAAAAAAAGCTTTATTTTTTTTAAAACTTTATTTTCTGAAGTATGAAATATTAAATCTTAAAAGACTTAAATAATTAAATTAACCATTGGCACTTTTTTTTTTTTTTTACATATTTTGTTTTTGTTTGAAAAAACTTTTTTTTAATAAAAACATATTTTAGTCGCATTTAATACGTGTGATTTGATTTCTGTGATGTAATTTAGCAACCGTCTTAGATGTTTTAGGGAGCAAATGTAAACAATCAGCTCCATTGGCGAAAAAGTACAAAAGGGAAAATTGCTGAACTTAAACTCAAAAAGTATGTCAAGCTGGCTTCCCTGTAGATATGTGTCCCTAGAAAGTTTGAATGGTGTAGCTTAAAAAATGTAGGCGTGCATTGAGAACAGTCACACAGACTTACAGATTGACTTTTTATATATATATATATATATATATATATATAAATAAAGAGAAAGAGAGAGAGATTCCAATGCTTTACATATAAGTGACTATTGACTAATTTACAAGGAGGTGAATGAATTGAATGCCCTAGAATTCATAAAACCTTCAACAATAGAGTCATAAACAAATATGTAGAGACAGTACCAGGATATAACATTCTTGACAACCATTAAAATGAATACCAAATGGATCAGTTTCAATTTTTCAAAAATGTTTCTTTGAAATACTACTTGATTTTTTTTTTTTGGTTTAAATGGCTAATTATAGAAAATCATGTCTATAAAGCTTACTTTTCAAAATTCATCTCACATCAGCCAAAATAATGGATATCTGATGATGGCCAGTAGATACTAGCCGAAATGTGTTTACAATAACATCTATAACAACGAAAATATAAAAAATAATTCAGAATAAGTAAATATGCAATTCAGTTTTATTCTGACACTAGCAGTTTAGCTTGGTTTCACTCGAATACTTTAAATAATAATGAGAATAAAAAACATGAATTTACTTAGCAAATAATTACACAATGTCCACCCTCGTCACTTTTATAGATATAGACAACAATGTAAAATGTCTCTATTGTATTAGGGTGGGAGGTGATGGGCAACATATATAGATAATATAAAGTGAGGTGATCAATTCTATATTATAATCAATACATAAACTGATCCTTGACTTTGTGGGGTGATAATATATATTTTTCTGCCCCTAATTTTGGCTTTCTGAAAAATTTCAAGATGTCGTTAGCGTGCTAAAATTTTGATCTACACCTGAGTGCAACTCTCGTCGAACTAGATTGCAAAATGCAGACACTAAGTCATATCTATCAAACAAACAAATACTTACACTACGTCCACCCTCGTCACTTATAGATATAGATTTTCTTCTTGTAATAAAAGATGTATTATAAAAGTAAACCATTTTTTTTTTTAAAGAGAGGCAGTTATGATTGTCCAGGGTTATTGCAATTTCAGTATGTCATTACTATCTAATAAGATTACCTCCCAACTTTTCTTATTCCAGACTGAAGATGATGGCTGTAATAGCTCTTTGAACACACTCTACTAAACACTGCTTTTCACAGCTGTCTAGTTCGAAGAGTTAGGATGTGATGACAATGCAAAAGCTTCCTATGCAATAAAGTTTTGTAGACAGAAATGGCCATCAAAACTATCCCTCGCCTTCCCTACAGTTCAGACATTGCTCCCTGTGACTTTTGGTTGTTCCCCAAGCTGAAGGGAGAACCTTGGGGGTAGTCATTTTGAGAACTTCTTTGCTCGCACTTCCCACCTGTGGAATTCCCTTCCATATACAAATCTCCAAGAATTATCTCCTTGACTAGCATCCTTTCCCTAACAACCCTTGTATCATGGTCTTCTTCCTTTCCACACTACTCTCATTCAGCCCTCTTCACACCAGTATTCTCATCCTTCTCTTACCTATTCTCTGACACCCCTGTAACTTGTTCCTCTTTCTCATCACTCACCTTATGTAACCCCCTGTGCACCAGTGGCAGTTCTGCCTTGCTTGGGGTGAAAAAATAAAAATAAAAAAAATTAAAAAAAATAAAAAAATTCCAAGGAGGCTGTGACAAGAGTCCTGAACACCTTCACTTTGGATGACTTCTGTAAGACCTTTCTGAAGTGATTGGAGCACTACAAGTGTATTGAAGTCAGAAGATTCTACATTGAAAAAGTAGAGACTTCTTTGAAATTATTAAATATTTCTTTTGAAAAAAAAAAATCTCAAAACTTCTTAGATGCACTTTGTATATTCAACAAAACTATTTGCCATGTTGAGCTTTCAGATGTTTACACCTCAGAACATATCGAAACTCAATGGAGACCTCATTTTCATTCCCTCACTGAATGGCATTACACCAAACCATTATGAGAAGGTACTGAAAATTTTGCAACCCAACCAAGGAATAAGAGATTTAAATATTTCATTACTCAATATACCAAGATGTTTTCAATAGATTTTTCTCATAAAATTTTAGATGTGTTTTCAGTAACAAGTTGTAATGGTGACATTTTAATTATTAATTATGTATAAAATCTGAAAATAAATTTGGGATGCATTAACATTTTGTTAATTTTTGCATAGAGGTATTAATTAGCCTCTTCCTTCCAGTTATGGGTTAAATAATAGGACAAATTGGGTTCTATAGCCTTGGCTGGTAACTGGTTTACCACAGAAAGCAATGACAACCTACTGCAGGATAATCTTCTGCCCAGTCAGTCATGTCTCTTTCGAGGCATGATTGCCCAAAGCGTGTATCACATAGGGCACTTAACTGACTGACTGAATATAATAGTTGAATACATCGTTAAGTCTTCTACTGGGCATAAAGTGAGGGATCCGTTTTATATTGTTATGAATAAACTGATCCCCTACTAATTACTACTTAATAACATAATACATCTCTTCCTTCTCTAGCCAGGAGTCAAATAAGAGGACAGATTGGGTTCTATAGCCTTGGCTGTCAACCAGTCTACTACAGAAAGCAATGGCAACCTACTGCGGGATAATCTTCTGCCTAGTCAGTCATGTTTCTTCCGAGATATGATTGTCCAAAGTGTGTATCACGTATGGCACTTAACTGACTGACCATGAAATAAATTTTCAATGCTAAGGAGTTTTGAGCAAGTTAGAGTCGAGACCTTAATGTGTCAGTAGATGTGATCTTTCAGATTTTTTTTCTACTAATTTTCACCCAACACAAGGCTAAAGAGCCATTCAAGGTAGAGCATTTCTGAAGCAGTTTGTATGAACAGTAAGACTAAGTGAAATTTATGAGGATATGGTAACATGGCAATCAAAAAAGCATCCTCTTATGAGTTTGCTCCACAATGTACCGGTTCTTTGGAACTTCCTTTTTACTAATAAAATACAAAGGACATGGGGATGGTTCAACCGAGTATGTTGCATGGCTAGTCATGGCTATGTCTCAATATAATTTTTATTAGTTACTTACAAGATCTAATTTAAAAACGAATTCTTGTTACTTATTTAAAAAAAGTGATATATAAACTATTTCTAAAGAAAAGCTGCTAAAACATTTTTATAATTGGTTAGGTTAAATTACAAAATTAGGTATAAAAATGCAATATTTATATTTTTTTATACTACTGGAGAAAAATTAAGCTTAATTTACACAAACACTAAGAAAATAATTAAAACAGCATTTTGAGAATCTATAATTTTTTTTGTAAGCAGTTCTCAATGCTCTAAATGAAAATTCTCTATTTACGCTATTTATATGCAGGCTATTGTCCTCATCTTTGTTGTTATCATGTTTCAGACATTGTGTCTTCTAACCTTCCTCAGGTGTATATTGATCTGGGTAACCTACAGGGAATTCTGAACTGAACACTTTTATCTATGGGGGTAGACTGTTCTCGTTCCACTCCTCCAGTCTAGGGCAATCATCTAGTTCTTATTTTTGTTTAATACTGTACATAAGGAAAAAAGTTATAAAAACCTGTAATTCCTGATGAGTTAATATGATTAATTTTTGTTCACAGTATGAGGATGGGCTGAAAAGTTTGTAAGCTGTAAAATCTTGCATGTATTAATTTCAGCCTTTTAATAACTGCATTGTTTCTTTCCAGGTAAACTGGCAAGGGAGAGATGTTGAAAATTAAACTTTACTTGGTTGAGAGAATCTTAGTCAGCCTATAAATTTTTCAGCCACCCTTTTACATGCTTGACTACTACATTTGAATTAAAAATCCAACCTGTGTGTGTGTGTGTGTGTTAGTTTTGGTCATAATTAAATCAGACCTGCACTCAGTTGTAGTAAGTGTTCAATACATTTATATTAAAGAAGTTTTTAATATTTTTCATTTGGAAATGACATTTCTGCAACTGAGGTTTCAACCTTTCCATATCTTCAGGCAATTTATAATAACTGATTTTCCAATGTTTTTCAAATGTACAAACAGGGATTTTTACAAATGCATGACTAAAACCTAATTTCCAAATTAAATGAAATTTTATTTATATATCATACTGATTGGAGCTTTAGTTCTGGTGTTTCAACATGATGACATGGCTGTAAGCCATCATCAGTCTCAGTAAATACCTGGAACTAGCTGAAGTACCCGTCTAGATCAGGTAAGAGTTCAAAAGTGGATATGACTGTAAAACGGCCTGCTTACTGAATCCAATTCAATCCAAATATTTACGTATAACAAAGTGAAAAAAAAAAAAAGTCTATTTTCTAATCTTAGTTGTCAATAATTTATTTGTTGTCACTGGTCAGAAGTAATTAGTAAAAAAAAAAAAAAAAAAAAAAAAAAAAGAAAGAAGAAGAGAGAGAGAGAGAGAGATAGAAATAGAAATTGCAGTCTCACATGAAATTGTTCCAAAAGATAACTTTAAATAAATAAATAATCTTTATAAAAGAAAAACAGACAACTCCTTTCCAGAAGGAAACAGAATTCTTTTTTAATATAAAAATCTTCTGGATTCATTTAGCATGCATACTAAATTTGAGGATCTTACATGAAAGTTTTACTAACAAACAAGTTTTTTTCTAATTACATGAGGAAGTGCTGAAACGTTCTCTGCACAAGTGGAATGACTATATTGAATCTATAGCTAAATCCACTGCTAAAAAGGTTGGTTCTCTGTGCAGAACCAGGAAATTTTTCCCAGCTGAAACAATCCTCCACATATACAAATCTACTATCCGCCCATGCATTGAATACTGCTGCCATATCTGGTCAGGTGCTCCTGCTCTCCACCTAGGGGTCCTTGACAAAATCCAACAAAGAATCTGTAATGGGATCAATCTCAACTCGGCAGCTCAGATACAGTCACTTTCTCATCAGTACAATGTGGTTTTCCTGTGTCTCTTCTGCAAATACTTTCACGGCTTCTGTTCAGATGAACTTAGCTCACTGGTACGCCCTATATATGAATTTACCTGAACCACAAGATTAGCAACTAGGTCCCACCCTTTTACTGTGAAACCAATAAATTGTAAACACAGATTCTACTCCAGCAGCTTCTTTTCTTGCACTTCCCACATATGGAATTCCCTTCCATTTACTTGCTTTCCTGACAGTTACAATCTTCAAGAATTCAAATGTAAAGTCAATAGTCATCTATCTCACTAACAACCTCTCTCATGCTCATTTCTTTGTCCACTCCACTCTCATCAGTATTCTCATCCTTCTCTTACCCACTTCCTGACACTCCATGTAACCTGTTACTCTTTCATAAGTTTAACTTTCCTCAGTGGTAGTATAATGCCTTGCTTGGAGCAACATGATTAAAAAAAAAAAAAAGTTTTGTTTTTTTATTTTTTTAATTTGATTCTTGGTTAGGTTTTGAAAATCAGGTTAAACAATAACAGTGTATGGAAGAGCCATACTACAGAAGTTTCAAAGTCCTTGGTTTTAATTTTTGATTCCAGGGTTTTACAATAAAATTAATATTAATAAGGAAGAAAATCTAATTCAAACTATTTTCTGGCTGCCTTTGATTTTATGCAATATATTCATAAAAATAGTCTAAAAATCAAATTAAATGTAAAAATATACAAAGTTAAGTGCCATACATTATACATACTTGAGAGATCATGTCTTGAAAGAGGCATGACTGACTAGGCAGAAAATTCAATAGTTTGCCATTACTTTCTGCAGTAGACTAGTTGCCAACCAAGGCTATAGAATCCAATCTGTCCTGCTATTTAACCCATAGCTGGGAGGAGAACAGACATATTAATACCTTTCCCAAGGGTATTTGAAAGTAAGTGAATACAATGAATTCAACTGGAACTCAAACTCAGCTCTTCAATTTCTCATTCAGAGCTGATATCCACTGCACCACAACACACAAATAGACTATTTGGATCAAATTTCAAGATATTAAAAAGGTAAAAACATAAATATGTCTCTACAGAAAAGGAATGGACTATGGAGTTAATGCTGTTAATGGAATTTGCACAAGTAAAAAGAAAACAGCTATAAAGTCCATTTTCTCTTATCACCCGGTTCACACTCCACCCATGTCTATTGAACAGGTGTAGAGGCTCATCCCTTATTCCCTGTTTAGGATATGGTTTCCGGCTTTCTCTTTTCCAATCTTTTCACTCCTTTATTTATTTATTTTATTATTTTTTTTTTAAATTGGAATAGATAGATCTATTGCCCGGTTCACACTCCACCCATGTCTATTGAACAGGTGAAGAGGCTCATCCCTTGTTCCCTGTTTAGGATGTGGTTCCCGGCTTTCGCTTTTCCAATCTTTTCACTCTTACGTAGCCCCCTGCACTTCAGTGGCGTTACCGCCTTGCTCGGAGTGATATGATTACAAAAAAAAAAAAAAAAAAAAAAAATTTGCACATGGTTATGATCCTTACCAGGAGATCAATTTAGCAATATAAGAGATGCAAGTCCAAGGAGTTAAAAAAAGAAAAAGAAAGCAGAGGAACAAGGCACTGAAAATTCTAAATTTCAAATGCTTTTGACAATGAATTATCAAAAAGTCTATTTTAAAATTTTCATATGCAATCTAAAAAAATATAAATGCAATACTATAGATAGATTGGTGGTAAGGTCTCATCATTTTACAGTAGAAATGACTAGATGTAACCATAAGTTTGATGCCAAGAGTTTCTTCTATCACACTTCTCGCTTGTAGAACTCTTTTTTGGCTTCTTGCTTCCCACTCAATTTTGATATTCAAAAATTTAAATGTAATTTTAGTCATTGTCTTGATTCATAATTATCCTCTCTTCTTAAAAACATTTTTTCATGTTCTCTAACACTCAGTAACCCCTTGTTGTATAGTTGCTCATTTAGCACTTCTAGAGGTACATCTAGCTATTTCAGTACATTTAGATTCTGTATCAGCATGTGCAATGTGGTGTAATGGATATCAGCTCAGAATGAGAAATCTGTGCCAAGTTCAAATTCCAGTCAGGTTCATTACATTCACTTACTCACAAATAGCGTTGGGAAAGGTCTATGTCTTCTCCCTCCCTCTCTGAGTTAGTAGTTGAAAAGCAGGACACACTGGGTCCTATAGACTTGGTTGGCAACTAGTCTACCACAGAAAAAAAACAGCAATTCACTGCAGGAAAATCTTCTGCCTAGTCAGTCATTAATCGAAAGAGACATGATCACCCAAGCATGTATCATGTATGGCACTTAATGAAATCAGTACCTAGCTCTTTTTTGTATTAATATTATTTTGTAAATAGGAATAAGAGCTAAAAACATTTCCAGTCTGAATTTCAAGAAAGTGATAAAGGCCTTATAAGAATTGTTGCTCACTGAAAAAAAATTGGGGTGGTGACATGAGTGGCCCAAGATTTATTGTAGGTGGGGGTAGTTTTACACAACTGGATACTTCTCAGCACTGAATGAAAATATGCAGACTTTGGATAGTGGGTCAAGCCAATAACTTTTCACAACAACCTTGTATCTAAAAAAATTTTTTTTTCTTTTTGATTTGAAATCACAGAAAATAATAGAAATTAAATTCTGTAAATGACTAGCTTCAGACTAAGAATCTTATTAACAAATAAAAGTACTAAAATTTATCTTAAAAAAAAATTTACTTATATAGGCAAAGACAGTGCATCTGCATTGTGATCTTTAGCTTTAAATATTGAAAATGGCGCATTGAATGTTGAGAGCAGAGGCCTTTCTCTTTGGAAAAAAATTGCTAAAAACAATCACAAAACAAAAAACAAAGACATTAAGTATAATCCTTACTATACACAAACAAAACGATGTTAAAAGCAAGGATTCTGTAAAAGAAAAAATACACAGGTGGTTGAGTACGCCATTGGTGCATACATTTACAGCTCTACTTTAAACTTGCTTACAATCTATATATTAATACAAAAGTTATAGTAACTATCTTACTAGAGAAAGCATGCATCAAACTAGAAAAGAGGAAACAAAGCTCCACCCACTTTTTTTAAATGATCAAAAGGGTAAAGGAGTAATAAAACTAAAGCTTATTCTTACTTGGATTTCAAATAGAAAGGGGTGGTTAGAATAATTAGGGTGAATGACTTTTTTTTTATTCTTAACATGGAAACAGTGTGTGTTCAAATGGGTGGTTGTAATAATTGTCCAGAGTGTGGATTGTTGAGGGGGGGGGGGCTATTTGAAACACGAAAAACATTTTTTTTCTGGCCCTTTCTATTTCACCTTTTGTTTTTTTTTTCATAATTTACCATCTACTTTCCTCCCAATTCTGTTGTTGAAGCACTTTACTACACAGATACTACACACTTTGTTCCACACAGGTATACTAGTTGAAGAAAAACAAAAAACATTCTCACTTTAGATGAGAAGTCAGCTGAACATATACAATCCAAATTCCAAATTTTCCAAATTAATTTAACAGGGTAGAACAAAACAAAATTAAAATTGTGATTTTTTTTAGGGGGGGGGGGGGGCAAATAATAACTGAATAGTGAATATTAAAATGCACAAGAAATAACGATGAAAAAAAATCGCTTTCCCCAGTAAGGGATTTTAGAAGGACGTGATTACTTATGTGGAAGTGATTATTTGAATTCAAAAGGAGATTGGTAGAAATCAGAAAACTGTGAGACATCAAAAACGTGTGGGAGTATTTAATTTGTATTATTTTGTGATAAAAAGAACGGAATTATGATGCGTTTGGTTTGGTTTTTAACAGTTAACTGTTTGAACGTCGAAACAAATCATGTACGAAAACTTCGTTGATTATTTCATTTCGCTTATTAAAAGTTAAAACATAATTGCAGAGTTAAAATCGCATTTCAACTAGTATTTTTTTATAGCGAGCACTGGTAGCTCTTCTCAGAGAGGAGCTCATCCATTGATGCCCCTCCCCATGAATGTTTCATGCAAAATAAGAAATCAATACATCATAAGATGGTTGTTAACCAATCAGTTCTGCTCAAGAAAATAAAGAAACAAAATGGTGCTTGGGAAAAAAATACAGGTAAGAAAAATATTAACGACAAACTAACAGAATGACACGTAAACATTTTTAAAGGAGTTCTTTTTTTTTTTCACTCGGTGGTCAAGTGCGTTATGACCCCCAGCATCGGGCGGGTATGTGTATAAAAGTACACGTTTTAAAATAAGAGACAAATAAAAAGATATTCAAGTTTACATTGTCAAAATAATGACAAAAAAATGCTATTTAATTAAAACAAAAAAAAGATATATTCCTCGACTTAATTACTGTGATTTAAAGTTACGCATAAGAGACATTGGAAAATGAACGATTTTTATCACCGTGTATATTCTATTCTCTAAACGCACACACATACATATACATTATATATATATATATATATTTGATTTGTGTAGTAAACAATTACAAAACAATGCAAAAGTTGACTTTTAGAGACTTTCAACTTATATAATTTCTTTCCATCAGCATTTTCTTATGTAATCATCATAGCCACATTTTTATTTTTTTACGATGTTTGCAAAACTATTATGAAACAAAATAGATGTGTTTGCTATTAACATATTATTTAATGTACGACTATTTCTGCTAGTTTGTGAATACGTTAAAGGGAAAAAGAGAGAGTGGGAGGGTGACTAAAAAGTGACGGTCAGAGATGGGGGGGTTAAAAAAAGTAGGCGGTGGTTGACGTTACTCCGTCAAAGAGAAAAATCAGCAAATAAATTTATACAGATAAATAAAGGACATTGTGATAAATATACAAAATAAGGAGTTTCATAATACTTAGTGCCTTGGTATTATTATAAAACACTAAAAAACAAGTGAAAATCGAGATTTAAATCAGGGCAAAACAGGAGCCTGAAACATTAAAAATCGGTAAGGAAAGAGGAAATCAGTATTTATTACTTCAATCAATTTCACCGGCAACGATGATAAAAATGTTAGATCTTGAAAAAAAAAAAAAAAGATAAAAGAAAAAAAAAAAAACAACGCAAAATACTAAATAATTTAAGAAATTATTATTGAGTAACGATAAAACGTGAAGTAGAGAAAGACATCTATCTTTAAAAAAAAGGGGTGGATCCGATGTGATGGAAGTATGAACTTCAAGAATAGAAGAACTACAAGCAATTAGTTTAGAAATTACTATTTTTAGATTTTATAAGAGAAAATAAAGAGAACAGATTACACTATTTAGATACAAATTTATAACGAAATCAATGATTACTAATATTTTTAAAAGAGATTAAAAACCGACGGACGACAAGAAACACAGGGCAAGGAGCATGACGAATTGTCGGTCTTGAAAATGAAATCTCAAGGCTTGTCATACAATTATTGTATCTTTCATGACACAACAGAACTAAAACCATCGATAACCACGTTAAAAGATCTCTTTTAATATTGAAGTTAATAATAAACTAATAAATAAAAAAAATCATGTTAGTCGCCATTAAATGAAAAGATTTCTATACATCATATAACTTTTTTTTCTATCAAAGTACATGGCCTTAAAAATTTTAAGCTTTTATATAAATTGTTTTTTATTACCAACATTTCTGAACACAGTAAAAATAAACGATGATGACAAATAGCCACCATAAAATGATATAAAAATATTAATATAATATTAACGATCGTTGTTAATTTGTGACAAATAGCGACTGACTTGAAAAAAAAAACGTTGATTTGAAAGGAGAAAAAATGCTTTTCAAATCAGTCATTTTAATTCAGTTTTTAGACAATCATTCCTGACACCGAGCAAGCATTTAAACACAAATACACGAAAAGGTATCCCTCCACATAACACTGGCACAATAAACTAAAAAAGGTGTATTTACCTGGAAAACAAAATCCAAGTGTAGAACGATCACCGAATTAAAAACAACGATTGATGCCGTCGCAGTCCAAAAGAAACAGTACAGACACACCTCTCCACAGTGTACGAACCCCAATACTTGAGTAAACGTGTGTCTGTCAGTAAAACGGGGATATGGGGCGACAGTAGAGACAACCGGGAACCAAAATAAAACACTGCACAAATTAAAAATAACAATTACAGTAGCAACACTCTTATCCAACTATCACAAATGGCCGCCATTGGCACAGCCACACAGATGACCTCGAGGCTGCTGGTACACCCACCACTACAGGTCATGTGACACATAAATTAAATGAGTATTCAACACATTAGCCGATGCAAGTGAATATGTGCTACGAACAAATGTCAAGTGATTTCATTCCGAATTTTATAAAATTCGGCGCGAATTATTATTTTCCAATAGATAATTTATTTTTAACAAAATAAGCTGATGGATTATAACACTTTCAAAAAATAATAGCAAAGTTAAGCATTTAAAAATTAAACGTTTTGATATCGGCAATGTTCGGTCCGACATTTAGAAAAAAATAAAAAGCACGAGGTAGGGACTGGTTATAATGTCGAACATCGCTAAAATTAAAACTCCGAGTGAACGAAACTGATCGTTTCCTCAGATACGCTTTAAGTGGGCGGTTTTCATTCATTTAAAAAATATCTTTTTTAAATAATTTAATATTTTCAAAAATAAAGACTTAATTTTTAACGCATATTTTTCTAACTAATTTTTATTTTTTGTCACGTAATTTTATTTGACTTATTCGTTTTTCTTTCCTTCGCATCTTTGACAAAGGTTTACCGTCTCCAAGGCGACCACTACAATATGAATGAAAAGTGAATTGATGATTGCATGTATTGTATTTTATACTCTACACATTCAGTTTATAAAAAACGAGATTTATATTTTTTTATACATATTATTCTTAAAACAGACACAGAAATCAAGAAAAAAGAATCCAAACTGGGTAATTATTTGCTTTATTTATTACTACTTGTCATTTTTTTATAAACATCAAACTAAAAGTTCACTTTTTGATAGTTGTTTACGAGTTTGTTTAACAAGTCTGATCTTTTTTTTTAATGTTGCTCTATATTTATCTACTTACTTTACAGTCTAGCTTGAATTTGGCACCCTTTTTGCTTTCCAAAATTGCATATCAGTTTTTCAAAGAATGACAATTTTTTCATCTCTTTTTTTTTTTATGTGTTCTTAGGTTACATAATATAACACAAACACACACGCATATCATAAAAATAAAAATATAGTTTTATCATAAACTTTTATGATAATGGTATTATGGGTAAAAATACTCAATATCAAGAATAGAGCATGTGTAGAGTGGACACCAAGGTCAACACCGAGTGGCAACAGTCTGTTTCATATTTGAATGTAATTTTCAAACCACTATTCAAGTTCTTTGAAGATTGCGAGAGGGTGAAACTCTGGTTATGACTCGAGCTATCCTTTCATAGAATTTAATGTTGTTAAGTGTTTTTTGATTGGACTAGGCATTTTAGGGTTTGAGCACTTTACTGAGTAGCTAAATTTGCCTCTAGGCAATTTTTATCCTTTTTTTTTTTTTTCTGTATTGTTGCTTTTATTTGAGATAGATATGAGTTTTAGGTTTTGGTAAGTTGTCCTTTGGTTCCCTCAATATCTTTTGTTCTTCTGTAATATATATCAAATTTGTCGACCATTATATTTAAAGTAAGAAGAAAGTTTACAGTAATTTTTAGCAACACAGTTTTGCAGTTAGTTTTTGTTACCAAAACTCACACCTCTGAAAAAGATTGAAAGTACTTGGGAACATCGAGAAATGAATAATAAAATCATCTGTCAAACTTACAGCTCATTTCTTACATCTTTCAATGATAATAAATGAAAGATTATCCGTGAGTATGAACGGATTTTATTTAAAAGAAGCCGACACAATGTTTGCAATTTATTTAATCTGACATATATATACACTACCAGCCATAATTATTAGGCAACCCTAGTTTTTTTAAAAGAAATGATGTATTTCATACTGTTTTTAGTATTTATGACCAAGTGGATAATTCTAAATGAAAATAGAATGTTTTTTTTGTTTTTTTTGTTAATACTGCACAATAACATGTGCATCAAATGAACTGTTCTGGTGTCCAGTTTTTGTGCTCTCTTCCCTATGCTAGTCTCTTCTTATTGGCTGGCCAAAGTAAAGTTATCCTGGCTTCCTTGTAAAATTTTGCAAACTAATAATAACAAAAGAACCATTATATTTTCATTTAGAATTACCCACTTGGCAATAAATATAAAAATAGTATGAAATACATCATTTTTTTTAAAACTTGGGTGGCCTAATAATTATGACCAGTAGTGAGTATATATATATATAATGAGAAAACAAAAAAAATGTTAGGAGTCTGTAAAAAATGAATAAAAATTAATTACATCTTCCTTGCCAGCCATATCTAATGAAACATGTTTGAAATAAAAGTTGCTGCCAAATATACATTATATATATATATATATATATATATAATGAAAAGTTCTGTAGATTACTGAAATGGAATTATCAACTGACATGTTTAATTTATTTGTTTGAACATTATTTTTAACCAGTACTGGTATCTGAGTAGATATTCTGTTTTTAATTAAATAGTATATTTATATATATACATATCTCTTTCAGCCTGAACATTTATGAGAAATTTTGTTAGGAAAGTGTGTGTCATTTGGCAGGATTCGAACCTGTAACCCCTAACAACATAAGGGAAGCCATCAATTGATTTGATGTTTCTCAGACCACTCAAACATGAATGATTTCAGTCTAAATGAAGCTAAATCAAGCCTTATAGATATACAATTTTCTGATTTCTCATAAATAATCATCTCTGCTCTGAAATGTATCATAATGTAAACAAAAGAAAACAGACAATGTTACAAAAAGTTCAAGAGATTAAAGAAATGGAATTACCATCTGACATATTTAACTTATTTGTTTAAAGTTTATTTTTAATCGATATTCGTATTTGGGTAGACATTCAGGCTGGTAGAGATATATATATAAATATACTGTCAGGTTCCTCCAAAGAAAAGCAATATCTAAGGTTTAGAATTCATTTTTAAAAATGAAAAATCTTTTTTGAAGCTTTTATTTTAATTTTAATTTCAATCTAACAGGTTAAATTTAATATTTCCAATAAGTAAAATACTTTGCTGTATTTCAAACTGAATTTAAATAGAATCAGTTTTTTTTATTATTAATAAAAATGTTAAAATCATTCATATTGACAAATTTGTCAACACAAAGCAATTCTCTTTATTAAAAAAATCTTTTAAAAATCAAAATATATTTTTCTCAAACTTTATTTGAGGAAGATTGGTTGATTTAAAGTTAAAATAATTTGATTCTAAACAAATATTACTTTCTTTTAGTTTAATATATCACATAAAACCATTTTTTAACATGGAGGCTTGTGTTTTTATGAGGTGTTGACAACGCTCTTGATAGACCTATGTTTGGGAATTTTTTCTTAGCTGGGAATTACTGTAACACTTAATAAATACAATGTGAATGCTTTTCGTATAACTTTTTTAACTAAGTAATCTTAAAAATTAGAATATTCTAAGTAATCTAATATTTTATTGAATTTTAAGTATTTTGGCTTTGTAGTTCTACTTATGAAGACACTTGTTGAGAAAATGGTAGAAAATTAACAATAAATTTTTATTTTACTATAGTTACTGCTCATTTTCTGATAATATTGTGTTTAGACATATGTATTAACATGCTTATATGTACAAAAAATTCAATATTCTTTTTAAAATATTGGGGGTTATTTAGTTGAAGTGAGCTTTTTTATTTATTAGTAAATACAGTATTTATGTAATAACAATATCACTTTACTAATACATATTAGTGCAAAATTAATTTTAAAAGTTTATAAATTATTCTAATTAAAATTTAAAAAGAAACAATTCTTGTAAAAATACATTATTCATAAGAAAAAATCTCTTAAGACATTAGTGTCCATAATACATCTTATTCATAAAAACAAAAGCTTTTTTAATTAAATAATGTCTTAACTTTATTGCATTTTTATTTTACAATTCAAAGCAGATTTTCTATGAGTCTGAATCATGTTTGATTAAAGAATTTCATGATTTTATTTCTCCAATGAAGTGTGCTTATAATTAATATAAACACTGAGCACAGCAAAAAAGAATTTCTCAAAATTTCATAAAATTATGTAAGTGGTGGTGAACATATGCAAAAAAAAATCAACAACCATTTTCTAATAATTATCCTAAAAAATAACTAAAAACAAATAATTTAAATTATCCTCTCTATTATAATAAAGACCACAGTGTATTTGTTTATATATATATATATATATATATATATATATATATATATATATATTTATTTATTTTTTATTTTTTCAAATATAACTTTGAAAATTGCATGTGTCTTATGATCATTTCTGTGAAGTATATTCATTTCATCAGCGACCGTTTATTATGGAAAAATTCAAAAACATTTTCATACCACAGAAATTCACTTAAAAAGAAGGAAAAGGAAAGAAATAAGAAAGAAAAGTGGGAGGGGGAGTTGAAAAAAGAGAAAGAAGATTATTCAGAAGTTCACTTAAAAAGAAGGAAAAAGAAAGAAATAAGAAAAAAAGTGGGAGGGGGAATTGAAAAAGTGGGAAGATTATTTAGAAGTTCACTTGAAAAGAAGGAAAAATAAAGAAATAAGAAAGTAAAGTGGGAGGGGGTATTGAAAAAGAGAGGGAAGATTATGTTAGAAGACAGGTGCCTAGACACTGTTACAGAGGGTAGTAAAGAGATGGAAAACAAAGAGAGATAGCAAAATAAACTCAAGCTCAAGTTTTAAAAAGGACATTTAAAAATTACATATGTGTAAAGAAATAAAAAATAAGTGTTTCACAGGAGCAGAAGTGGGAGTAAAGGGAAACAGGAAATGAGGGGGAAAAATCCCAGGCCTAACTAATAAAGCAACAACTTTTAGGCAAAATTCAACTTTATGCATCAACATAGTCTCATTCTAGGGTGATACAATGCTTCTGACGCTTCTCAAACAATTTGATGCTTTTTTGTAAAACGATTTGTCTTTGGCCTCAAAATACACCTCAATTTCCAATATCAGTTCTTCATTGGAGCCAAATCTCTTTCTCTGGAGCATTCTTTTGAGGTCTGCAAACAGCCAGTAGGCACTGGGTCCAGATCTAGAGAATAGGGTGGATGTCGAAATAATTCAAAGTGCAATTCATGTAGTTTTGCCATTGTTGTGATCAACTTGTGACACGGTGAATTGTCTTGATGAAAGATCACTTTTTTCTTCATTATTTGTGGTTGTTTTTTGGCAATTTCTTCCTTCAAACAGACCAATAATGCTATATAATAGTCACTGTTGATGGTTCTTCCTTTCTCAAGGTAAATGATGAATAAAATACCTTGCACATCCCAAAATACAGAGACCAAAACCTTGCCTGCTGATGTTTGCATCTTTGGTCAATTTGGATGGCTTTCACCTGCTGCTGTCCACTTAGCTGACTGCCAATTGACTCCAAAATTAAGTGGTGGATCCATGTTTCATATATAGTCATATTTACACAAAAACTCCTTCTTGTTATGTTAAAACAATTTCAAACAATGCTATAAATCATTGACACGCTGTAGTTTTTTATTGACTGTGAGCAAATGTGGCACCCACTATAAATACAGCTTTCTCATTGACAAATGTTCATGCAAAATGCCGAATATGCTGCCTTCTGATATGTTCAACTCCTCTGCAATCTCATGCAACTTCAATTTACATTCAGTCAAAATGAATTTGTGGATTTTTTTGATGTTTTTCAGGACAACTGCTGATTTTGGGCAACTTGAGCATTCAGTATCATTTGTGTCTGTACAACCACGTTTAAAGTTAGCATACCACCTCTTAACCATTGTTTGCAATGGGGCAGAGTCCAAATTACACTTATTAAGCCATTGCTTTGCTTGAACAGTATTTTTTCCCATCAGAAAGAAATGCTTTACCAACACATGAAATTCAGATTTTCCAGTGTTTTAAAAATTTGCAACAGTAACTTCTTTTAAATAACTGTAATTTGTAAACTAATAATCCTATTGGGTCCAAATTTTGTTATGTGCCATTTGAAGGTTAGTACTTCATAAAAATTATATAGATTTTTTATTAGTGGCATTATCTATGTGGATGTGAGTTGTGGTACAGTGGATATTGGCTCGGAATGAGAAACCGGAGAGCCGAGTTCAAATTCCAGTTGAATCCATTGTATTCACTTACGCGCAAATACCCTTGGGAAAGGTATTAATCTGTCTCTTCCTTCCAGTTATGGGTTAAATAACAGGACAGATTGGGTTCTATAGCCTTGGCTGGCAACCAGTCTACCACAGAAAGCAATGGCAACCTACTGCGGGATAATCTTCTGCCCAGTCAGTCATGTCTCTTTCGAGACATGATCGCCCAAGCGTGTATCATGTATAGCACTTAACTGACTAACTGACTGATCTATATGTCAGGTTCAGGACTTATTGAGTGATGTGTTAACATAATCTTCCCTCTCTTTTTAAACATCCCCTCCTACTTTTCTTTCTTACTTCTTTCCTTTTCTTTCTTTTTAAGCAAATGTCCAGTGTATGAAAAAAATATTTTGAAATTTTTCCATAATGGACAGTCATTGATGAAGCAAATATACTTCGCAGAAATGATCATACGACACAAATAATTTTCAAAGTTTTATTTGGGAAAAAAATATACATATTTAACTTTGTAAATAGATAACTTTATTTACATCAAGCCTTCTGGCTGGATTAGTTTTAATATTAATAAGATTAATATTAATAGTATCTTTTTTGGATTTTACCTACATGTCACTTTCTGTTTAGATTTAAATATAATATATTCCCCTCCCATCATGGAGAGAAAGGCAAGGCAGCATCAGCTCAGTTCATTCTCTTTACTACCAGTTATTAAACTTTACTACCACTTATTAAAGTTCTTGCCACATGTTTGCTCTTTAAGAGTGCCTTATTATTTTAATTTTTGCAATGATTATGTTGTCGTGTAGTGAAGAATCCTCTCTATTATAATAAAGACCATTGTGTATTTATTTGTATGTGTATATATATATATATATATATATATATATATAGTGATGATCCACGTATACTGTCTTAATAATATGTATAGGAAAAACTGCTAAAAAGTTGTAAGTTTAAAAATGTATTTTTGACAGTATTTATTTATTTATATTAGTTTTTTCTATATATTTATTTATTTATTTATATTAGTTTTTCTTATATATATATATATATAATTTTTTTTTTTTTCAACCACAGCATTGGTTGAATATATTGTCTGACATTAAGTGAATCTAAGCAGCTTTCAAGCTTCATCACTAATTCAGTTCTCAACCAAATTTCAAACTGTTTAGGAGTTAGATTGGACCCCTCCTTAGCTACATTTTGAAGAAAAATTTTGAATTTTGGTTCAGTCGAAAAAAATATTACACAAAAATATGTGAAATCTGAAAAGGAGACTAACTACATAAGTACATAAGTGAGTGACTAATGCTTCTAATAATAAATCTTATTCTTTATAACTTTTTTCTGTTTAGTATTTTTGCATGTGGTTTTCAATATTTAAATTCTGATGAAATCTTTTATCATTTTTGCCAATCAAACTTTGCTTATCACTTATCATTTTATGATCAGAATTGATTATCAGTATTAATTGTAAATATTCAATTTCTTTATTGTTTATTTTTTTTAATCAACTGCATATAATTTTTTCTTTTTAATATTTTTGAATGCGGTTTTCAGCACTAAATTTATATTAAATTAATAGCAATGCCTGGAAAAATCATGAATTACATGGAAAAATGCATGCATGAAATGTAATATTCTTAAGATTATATTAAACCTGGAAAAGAGCAGGACAAGTTATTAAACCTGGAAAAGTAAAGGACAAAATATTCTAGTGAAGTAAAAAATAAAAAAATTCTAACTTAAATTTTTCCATTCAAATTTTATTTTTAGCTGCAATATTTCAAGAAATTTTTTATTTTTACTTCACTAGAATATTTTGTCCTTTACTTTTCCAGATTTAATATAATCTTAAGAATATTACTTTTTATGAACACATTTTTACATGTGATATATATATATATATATATATAAACAATAATCCGCAGGCAGATATGTTTTGCTGTATCACAGCTCATTAGTACGGTTAGACATCCGATTGCATCTAGCTAGGATTCAAACCTGACTGAACTGACATCTACCTCTGAGTTATGAGTGCTCAGTAGAGGAATACAGACTTTAGCGTGTTATATACAATGTAAACACTCACCAGTAGCCGTGAGTATTCAAATTCATTACTGAATGAATGATATGTAGATGCATGAGTAGCTTCTGTTTTTCAAAGTCTACCATTCCTCCATCATGGCCAATCAGGGTGTGAGAGCATAAATAGTCATCCACAGACAGATCTGTTTCACTGTATCACAGCTCATCAGTACGGTTAAACATCCGATTGTTTCTAGCCAGGATTGAAACTCAACCAAATTGACATCAGTCGATAATTCTACCTCTGAGCTATGGGTGCTCAGTAGAGGAAGGCGGACTTTAAGATTTTAGCATGTTATATACAATTTAAACACACTCCAGATTCAAATGCATTACTGAATGAACGATGCATTCCTATATATATATATATATATATATATATATATATATATTACTTTCATGCTCAGGAGTATAATCTGTGAGGACACAGCTAATGATCCTTTCAAATATTTTGACAGCAGGGGTACATTTGTCTTTGAATAATTCCTGAAAGATTCATTAAAATCCTATTATCTGATTTTTGCAAAAATTTTTGAAATCAATGTATTTTGTATGCAAAAATACACTAAAAATTTTCAAAAATAATTTAGGGCATAATATTAACACTGTAGAAACAAGATTTTATTCCAAAATTTTGAAGGTTCTGAAATAATGGGTTGAATTAATAATTATCATTTAATAATCTGTTGAGTTTCCTCTCGATATTTTGACCGTTTATTTACGTGTTGAGTTTTTCTCTCAATATTATATATATATGTATCAGGGAAAAGTAGGTAAGCCTTTATACATTTAACAGGTTTTGCTATTTATTTAGCTTTATGATAAATTTTTAGGAAGTTGGATATTTTGTCAGATTTAATCCATATTTTCACCTCAAACACACATATATAAGTGTGTGTGTGTGTTTCTGTTTATGTATAGAGGAAACTGTATCACTATATTCTGCAAATCCCTAAATGAACACACATGTCAAACACTAGTTTAATTTAAAACTACGTCAATGGTTAACTTCCTGTCTCTCGTAGCTCTTAATAAATTTTGTTTTTCTGTTATTTTTTTCTAAGCCCTGTTCTGCCATCCAGTTACACTAAGTGTGTTATACATTGTTGCCATCTGTTCCTCTTACCCTCTATCCATCCCGTGAGTATCAGATTTTCAAAGCTCTCCTTTCCTCATTAGGTGACCTAGAAACCTCAACTGTCATTTCAAATATTTGTTTCCCTTTTTTGTTTCCATTTTCTCCAAGACTTTGTTGTTGCTCACATGTTTGGTCTGTGCATTCCTCTTCTCTAGAACCACATTTCTGTTGCTTCAAGTCTCATCTTCATCTTTGAGGAGATTGTCCAGCACTCACCTTCATACTAGGAGATGGATATCACATAGCTGTTAATACTCTTTTCCTTGTTTCTAGTGATTTTTTAAAATTTTTTATTACTCTGCTTAGCTTTTGGAATTCTTCCTTGGCTATCACAATATGCCTTTCGATTTCAGTGTCACACTGTCTGTCCTCTGTTGAAATTCTTCCAAATTTCTACACTTGTTATCTCCGATTTGTAATTCACACTTTTTTCACTCGGTTTCCAATAACAACAAATTACCATACAGTTAGAATTTCAAAATACAACATTTAAACAATTTTTACTTCTGACTGTATATAAATTTCTTTTTTAAAATTATTTTACCCCAAGTAAGGCAATAAAACCATTAAGATGCAAGTGGTTACTGACTGTAAGAGAATCTGCAAAAAGAAACTATATATGAATGAATGGTTTGATAAGAAACTTAACCCATATTTTTTTTGTGCAAGGCTGAATTAATATCAATATGGTGCTATGGTAAATGATGATGGTGACTCTAAAATGAATTAAGATTTGAAAGCGTATGACTAACCTTCACTTGGAATGGGTGGTGATTGTAGGAGTGGGTGAGGGTGTTTTACTTTGTCATCTACTTTCCTCTTTATTTATTTATTTTTTTTCCTTTGTCAAAAGAATTTGAGTCTTTCTTCCTGTCACCAAAGACAAGTTGACAACATATGAATGGCAAATTTCAATATATATATATATATATATATATATATATATATATATTGTAACTAAGTTGTAGAACTTGTAGGTTTTTTAACCTGTTGTTCATGCATTTACTTTTATAAAGAGTGCTCGATACAAACGTAGAGCGTTATATTGTAATAGTTGTTACAATGGTTTATAAATTCATAGTATCACTACACAAAAATTTTTGCATTTCAAAGCTAGCCCCCCAAAAAAACAAAAAAACAAATCCAACACAAATAAACGGTTTTTTTCAACTAGATAATTTTCATACCAACAAGATCACCTGAAGAAGAAGCAACCTAGACACATGGCTAGCTTCGAAACGCGAAAATTTTTGTGTAGTGATACTATGAATTTATAAACCATTCTAACAACTATTACAATACTATATATATATATATATATATATATATATAGGTATGTATGTTTATATATATAAAATTTTTATTGTAATATAATTAATTTAACATTTTTACGACACAGACTTTCCCATGTTTTGGAATCATATTTTCACTATGACTTCATGTTCAAGCCATCATTTTTGGGGTCATTAATGGAAAAAATTTTTCCTAAAGTCAGTGTAAACATTTAGCTCTACTTTTGTATTGAGCACTGTAAAATTAAAAATAAATGTTAAGGAACAGTAAATTTCTTATTGTCCTTTTTTTACATTATTGTATATATATATGTCTTATTATTTAACCCATAACTGGAGGGAAGAGATGGATTAATAACTTTCACAAGTGTATTTGCACATAAGTGAATGCAAGGAATTCAACTGGAATTCAAACTCAGCTCTCCGATTTGTCATTTAGAGCCAATATCCACTGCACCACAAATGGGTTAAATAATAGGACAGATTGGGTTCTACAGCCTTGGCTGGTAACCAGTCTACTGCAGAAAACAATGGTAACCTGCTGCAGGATAATCCTTTGCCCAGTCAGTCATGTCTCTTTTGAGACATGATTGCCAAAAGCGTGTATCCCGTATGGCACTTAACTGACTGAACTTTAATTTGATAAATTTGATAAATACTAACATTTGAATTAGCATCGAGTTTATTTTTCTATATTTTCTCATGGGATAAAATTAAGAAGAAAGATTTCGAACAGTTACAAATGAAAATTATTATCTGATACTCACAGACAAATTAGAATCTTTACCTACATATAGAATTATCTACAGTTATAATGCATGTGATACGCAACTGACCAATGAAAATGAAAATCAAAGGAATAGGAGTTCATATTTTATAAAGATAGACAACTAGATGAGTTAAATTACTTTTTAAAGTTGAGATTCAAACAGCCCAAAATCTCAACTTTAAAAAGTAATTTAACTCATCTAGTTGTCTATCTTTATAAAATATGAACTCCTATTCCTCCCCTTCCTAAATTTACCATTTCAACGCCCTGTAACCCCAGCGACTACCAGCTCTGTCCTTTTCCACGTTGTGACACTTGTTAACCTAAGACCCCTCCACACTCTAACCCAGGGCCTTCGCCATTTGGAAAAAACAATGTCACTGACATGACGTAGAGTCTCTATTAGAGATCCTATGTCGAACTGTACATCTGACACCTTTGAATCTTGAAAATTTTCTCTAATTAATATATATATATATATATATATATATATATATATATATATATATATACTAGCAGTATAGCCCGGCGTTGCTTGGGTGTAATGAAAGCTTTAAAACTAATCCATGGTCCTAGAGTTCAGACTCTTTGGACGTTGACTTGAAAGACTAAAAAGCAATAGTTGTTTCCAGTTAAAGCGAAACCATAGACTGAAAGAAAAATGAATGGATGTAAGTCAAATTTTAATTTCCTGGTATCAATATCAAATAAGTTTTTTTCATCATAAACTGAATTTTGAAGGCTAAATAAGTCCTCTGAATAAATGGTATCATGGCTGAGACTAAGAACTACAATTATACCTACTTAGAGCCAAACCCGAAGCAAAAACTAAAATAAAAGGGCTGAAAAAAAATACAGACATACAGGCAGATAAACAGACATGCACACAAGCACCTTGCCTTTTATATATATATATATTTTATCAATTTTTTACACTATTGTAAGAACTGCAGCCTTGAAACTTCTGAATATCGTTTCTTATGTCTTTGTCTATGAGTGTATCAAATTTGATTAAAATCGGACCACTCCTTCTATAACCTGATTTTTTTCGATTATTAATTTTTTATATTTATATACCTCGACACAAAACCTAGCTAAGAACACTTGCAGACGCTTATAGTACAACTGTGTAAATTTTCAAGAAAATCGGTTCAGCTGTTTCGGAGCCTATAGGTAAGGGACACACACACACACACACAAAGTTTCATTTATAAGTTTAGATTTAGATTTAGTTATATATATATATATATATATATATATATATATATATATATATACATACAGAGTGCAATGAATAAATTATGCAGAAATGAAAATAACACTGACATCTAATTTTAACACATATATTTCCTAAAATGACACAGAAATATCTTGAAATACTAAAAAGTAAATTTTTTCAATGAAATTGCCATTGCCTTCAACCATGAACTCCAGACGACTTCAGAATCTTCTGCATCTATTTTGGCAAGGAAAAATGGAAAAACACAAAAGTTAGATAAGAGAAATCAAAGATTGTGAGAATTTTGATAGACAATCCAAAATTAAATTTTCAGATTTTGATTTTTTATCTCCATGTAATATATTTTAATAGATTTTCACTTTTAAATCTGGCCATAACACATTACATTGCATTTGAATACATTGTTCTGTTGTCATTTTGCGCTATCATGCGGTGTGACATCATAGAACCGCATTGTAAATTTGCAAACTGCGTTTGTTATTTTTGGTAACTATTGCTGTTGCCTAGCGGAGTTTCATGTCAACACAAAATAAAACCGTCGGTGATGGTGGATGTTATTGTGTTATTGTCTTAATAACCCCTCTGAAGATGGCTTATCTGAGCTGAAAGCTTAGAAGCAAATTAATAAAATTTATCCAAATGTTGGAGAATTTTTATCGTTATTTTCAACTGAAATTAAAGCCAAAATACGACGTCTAGAACAGCTCATGATTAAACATAATAGACATTCATTGTCTCTTATATTTAACAGTATATGTTTAGAAAATTATTTGCTGCCTCGATACACTAAATGTAATAATATATTTAAATTTTTGCGCTTCATGACTTACGCCCCTTTGATTCTTTTCTCTGCATTTTTCATTTCTAATATTTTCTGTTTTTAATTTTAATTTTAAGTTTTAAATTTAAATTTTTATTTACATGTAAACTTAGAATATTTAAATTTTTAATCTTGTTATTAAAAAAGAAATCCACTGCTAAGAAGGTCGGTTCTCTGTGCAGGGCCAGGAAGCAATCCTGCATATATACAAATCTACCATCCGCCAGTGCATTCAATATTGCTGCCATATCTGGTCGGTGCTCCTGCTATCCACCTAGATGTCCTTGAAAAAATCCAACATAGACTCTGTAATGTGATCAATCCCGCTTTGCAGCTAGGATACAGTTGCTTTCTCACCGATGCAGTATGGCTTCGCTGTGTCTCTTCTACAAATACTTTCACAGCTTCTGCTCAGATGAACTTAGCTCACTGGTACCTCCTATATATAAATTTCCTTGAGCCACAAGATTAGCAACTAGGTCCTTTTACTGTGAAACCGATAAATTGTAAACACAGATTCTACTCCAGCAGCTTCTTTTCTTGCACTTCTCTCCTGTGGAATTCCCTTCTGCTTACTTGCTTTCCCGACAACTACAATTTTCAAGAATTCAAATGTAAAGTCAATAGTCATCTCCTATCTCACTAACTTGCATCCTCTCTCTTATACTTCTTTCTCTGTCCACCCCACTCTCATCAGTATTCTCTTCCTTTTCATACCGTCTTCCTGACACCCCCTGTAACCTGTCACTTTTTCCCATAACATTCCTCCTATGTAACCCCCTGCACGACAGCAGCAGTAAAATTCTTTGCTTGGGGCCATACGATTATAAAAAAAAAGTAGAAAATAAACTTCATAAGATTTAATTCCTATGAACATTGAGTGAATTTAAATTCAAATCTAATAAACTGTCAGTTTGAAATATGCACTTGATGATTGCATATATATATATATAAGCTGATGATTGCATATATATATATATAAGCTGATGATGGTTCACCTGAAATAGGCCATACTTCCGATTCACCATGAGATAACGTGTCTGCCTTAATTTTTCTTATATTTGCTCTATATGTATTTATATACATATATGTTTAGAGCTCTCTCAGAGAGTTATCCTACCACTGTATGCAAAAGATACTACTTTGGATTCTTCTATACCCACATTGCATGCTGATATATATATATATATGAAGACAAGGAAAAACATTCTGTCCTCTGAAGGACTTTATCAAGGCAAATTACCTCATGTTTTTGAAGCTGAACAACACATACATCTATCTCAAATCATAATAATCTAATAACAATTTAAACTATTCATTTATTAAAAAAATTTCTAGAATATTACTGTGGTATTTCATGCAAATGAGCCTGGCACTATATAAGCAGTAAGTAGCTGACAAGCCAGGCAGCAATCCAAGGATAGTGAGACACTTGACCAGGAGAGTTACATCACAATTACTGCTACACATAAAATGATATCACGACTGTGAACACAGACAGAGTTATTTGAAACTCAACAAGGGTGTTACTGATATTATCCTTGGGTTCGTTGGACAATCCAGAGCATATTGATGTGCGTATGCGAATTTTTATGGCATTGGCAAGAATTAAAAAATTGAAGGATTTAAGGCTGGAAGGAGGAGAAAATCAAATAATGGATTTGTTTTTGGTTACCGTGGGATATGATGTTTTAAGGAAAATTTCTACAAAATATCTGTGATCTTCAAAGAAGTTAGAACAAATGACTTTTGAGGAAATTGTCTGAGTCATTAAAAAGAATATTAGACTGAAGAAAAAATTGTTTATTGCTGAGAGGACCAAGTTTCTGGAAGCAAGGCAGTGGCCAGAGGAATCTGTAATGCAATACTTGCATAGATTTAAGGAGTGAGCTAAATATTTCAAGTTCAAAAAATTAGAAACACAAGAAATGTTGGTAAAAGAAGAACTGATTCTTCATAGGTTGAGGGATTACAAGATCTAAGTCATAAGCAAAAAATGTTAGAGTGCATTGAATGAATTTGGAAACAAATATAGAATTTTTACAACAGTTGGAGTTAATCAAAGAATTCTATAAAACAAGCTCAAAATGTACAAGGTGAATATGACTAAATTCAGAATGAAATGCAAATATTGTCAAAGAATGCATGAAAGGAACAAATTCAAAAGTTTGTGTTAGGGAATTTATGCTCAAATTGTGGAAGAAGATATTTTGTTCAGAGTGTACGTAATATGAGAAGCAAGTAGAGAAAATGCAAAAAGTAAAAACGTCCCCTTCAGACAAAAAGA
The DNA here is from genome assembly GCA_037127315.1 of Ascarosepion bandense. Taxonomy (NCBI): domain Eukaryota; kingdom Metazoa; phylum Mollusca; class Cephalopoda; order Sepiida; family Sepiidae; genus Ascarosepion; species Ascarosepion bandense. Next base: position 652,567 of record JBBBDQ010002066.1, on the reverse strand, counting down.
AAAAGAAGAAGCCAAAATATTTGGAGTAAATATGCAAAAGAAAGATCAAGATAGTATAAGAATAAATGATCATACATTTAATATGCAGGTGGAAACTGGTAGCAAAATAGCATTAATACCAAAGAATTCTTGGAGTAAGTTGAAACAACCCAAACTAAAAAAAAAAGCTATGTAAAATTGATGCAGTTTGATGAATCAACCATAAAGACAATGGGTTTCTTTCAGCACACAAAGTATTTCCAATTGTGGTGGTAGCATGCCATAAAGATCATGAATTGTTAGTAATGGACGTATTACAGGTGGATAGAGCAAAGCTGATAAATGCTATAGTGGGTAGGCATTCTTTTGAAGGGTAGTAGTTGTATATTGTTGAAGATTAACGGAATTTGGCCTCATTGTAGATAGCCCACTATAAGTCATAAAAAAAAGATTATAAGTCAAGAAAAGCAAATTGAGTTGAGAAATAATATTTTATATATGCACACATCAATTAAGGTTTTTACATTTAAAGTAATCCTTTAAATAGGGGTCCAACAGACATTAAAATATTCATGGCAATAAAATGCTGAAAAGAGAATTAGTGCTTAGGTATGTGGGAGTGTTGTAAGTAAGAAATATCTTTGATGTATCTGCTCCTTTGGTCAGTAAGTAGTTTTGAGACAGTGAAGAAGGAAAGAGAGAGAAGGGCGACGAGCATAGTAAGCCACTTGACTTGGTCAAGGGAGATACTAATTACTCTCGTCTCTCTTGAGTCACTCTGTGTGGATCTGTCTGTCTGGGTCTGCCTGTCTGGCAATGCTTTCTGTATCAGCTTTTTATATCTTCTTTTTGGATCGCAGCAGATCATTTGGGAATTCACACTTGTATTTGATTCTGGGCTGATAAATAAAATTTGCGTAGACTCACAAACTGGAATTTAATAATTAATTAATTTTTAGTTTTCAACCGGAACATCTGCGTCGATCCAGCTGCGCACCGACTAGTTTTGGTCATTTGCTTTTTGGTCATGAGAGTGCGAACATCCAGTCACTTGCTATGCTCGGTATCACCACAATGCCATGAAAACACAAGAAAGTGGAACAGAATTGTTGAAAGGGTATAAAGCAAGAATTCGGTTGAAAGAGAATTATCACCCTAAGTGGAATGACTATATAGAATCCATAGCTAAATCCGCTGCTAAGAAAGTTGGTTCTCTGTGTAAGGCCAGTAAGTTTTTCCCACCTAAAACAATCCTGCGCATATATAAATCTACCATCTGCTTGTGCATTGAATACTGCTGCCACATCTGATCAGGCACTCCTGCTATCCACCTAGGTGTCCTTGACAAAATCCAACAGAGAATCTGTAATGCGATCGTCACTTTCTCATCGACGCAATGTGCCTGTGTCTCTTCTACAAATACTTTCACGGCTTCTGCTCCAATGAACTTAGCTCACTGGTGCACCCTATATAAGAATTTACTCAAGCCACAAGATTAGCAACTAGGTTCCACCCTTTTACTGTGAAACCAATAAAATGTAAATGCAGATTCTACTCCAGCAGATTCTTTTCTCACACTTCTTGCATGTGGAATTTCCTTCCGTTTACTTGCTTCCTCGACAGCTACAATCTCCAAGAATTCAAATGTAAAGTCAACAGTCATTTCCTACCTGACTAACCTGTATCCTCTCTCTCATGCTCTTTTCTCTGTCCACTCTACTCTCATCAGTATTCTCATCCTTCTCTTACCCACTTCCTAACACCTCCTATAACCTGTCACTCTTTCTCATAACCTTCCTCCTATGTAACCCCCTGCAAAAACAGTGGCACTAACATGCTTTGCTTGGGGCGATATGATTATAAAAAAAAAAGTATACAGAGATGAAAAAAGTTTCAGTTCCCATACTTTCTTCGGTGGTGGCAAAATTAAATAGAATGATCCAACAGCGCATTCTGGAAAAGGTGGCTCAAGGGGGAAGTAACTGAACATCACCTATTGTGACAATAAAAAAAGCAGATGGAGACTTGAGGCTACGTGGTGATTATAAGGTAGGAGTGAATCACCAAATATGCTCAGATTCATTTCTGTTACCAAATATTGAAATTGCAAGCCTTAAGCTGGCAAATATGGAATACTTTGCCAAAATTAATCCTAAGTCTGCATACAACCAAATTTAAATTGATAAGCAGTTCAAAGAAGTCACCACAATTAACATCTTTATAGGTCTGTTAAGATGAACTCGTCTACTAATTTGTATTGTAACCTCCAGTCACGTTTTTCAGAAAGCGATTGAAGGAATATTATTAAGAAAAATAAGTAACATAATCATATATCAGGACGATATAGGGGTAAGAGCAAAAACCAAGGAAGAATTAAAGCATAAAGTTGAACAAATTTTCACAAGATTAAAAAAGGCAGGATTAATGGGGAACAGAGACAAATACAATTTTGATTGGAAGAATTTGTTGTATTTGTGCTATATCAAAAAAACGGCATAGCACCTGATGGGAGGTTGGCAAAGAAGATTATAGATATAGCGACTCCAATGAATGAGAAGGAATTAAGAGTTCTTTTTGGGGGCTAATAAACTTCTACAGCAAGTATATTCCAAGGCACTGTGAAATAATTGTGCTGTTTGCAGAGTTATGCAAAAAGAAAAGTGAGTTTGAGTGGATGCAAAGGCAAAATAGTGCTTTTGAAGCATTAAAGACAATTATGAGGAGAAAACTGATAATAAAAGTGTTCAATCCTAAAAAAATAACCGTAACCACTGATGCAAGTGAAAAAGTGATAGCTGCCATTTTATCATCAAATTATGTATTTGTCAAGGAGGTTAATGTTGGCAGAGATTAACGATTCAAATATTGAGAAAGAGGCATTAACAATTGTATGGAACATGGAGAGGGTGTGGAAATTTTTGTTAGGCAAAAAATTTTTGTTGAAGTCAGACCACAAGCTATTAGAATTTATTTTCAACCCGAGGAAAAAATTGCCGAAGGTTATGTCTTTAAGGATACTGTGTTGGGGATGGGGGTGTTGTAAAAATCATGGCGCTTGATTCCAATGTAATATATGTGAAAGGAAACACTATTCCTCATGTGAATGCCTTGTTAATGTTACACTTTGTGAATAAAACAGAAGAGAAGCATGAATCTGTTGAGGATAGAATAATACACTGGATGGAGACAGATGTGCTTCCTACAAATAGACTTAAAAGTGAAACCGAGCAGGATCCGGTGTTAAGCAGAGTGATAAAAAGAATAAGAAGCAAGAGATGGAGTAATTGCTCAGTGGTAGAGAAACTATTCAATGAGGCAAGACACGAGTTGACTATAGAGAATGGTAGAGTATGTAATGGCAATGCAGCAGTAGCTCCATGGGTGCAAGGATTGAGTTTGAGTTTTGTTTAATGGCATATCAACCTCTATGGGTTATTTAATACCAAAAAGTTAGGGTTTTAAGATATTTTTTTAATGTTTGGTTATAGTTAGAAGGTTGATTTAGTCAGATTTTGATGAATTTTTTTTAATTATTATTTTATTTTACAAAACTGAAGATGTATTCAAAAATGTATTATGGCAATAATCTTTTATTTTTCATTCAAAAATGTATTGTTGGTAATTTTTTTATTAAAAAATGTATATTTATACTTTCATAGTGTTTTCACCCCAGTTTGGGTATAAACTATTTGCCTATAGTTGGGACCCTAACAGATGCTACCATTCTGGGTAATTATGGAACAACAGCAATTAAGAGGTGGTTCCATGCTCCTCACAACGTACCAATCAGAGGCCTTGCTGCTGGATGCAGTTTATTGTCATATCTAGGACCATGGGTGTTAAGCAAAGACGTGTTGAGAGGAATGCATGATGATGTATATTGCAGTGTAATGGCAACACAAAGAAAGTTTAAATTGCAAACATGGTATATATATAAGGAAAAAGGGTGAGAAGCCATGAATATTTTGTTTAAAGTGTGGATTTATTGTTATTACTATTCAAAAAACATATAGCAACACAAATACAATTATGGATGCTTAATATATTATACAAAAAGCAAATAATATTAATAATAATAATAACAATAAATCTAGACTCTAAACAAAATGTTCACAGCTTCTTGCACTTTTTTTCTATACCAATTTCTCTCGTTGAAACAATGCTATTTTTTTTTTAATATATATATATATATTCTTCCTGTTATGCTCATGGCGAGAGAAATAATAGCGAGACAGTGTCAGCTCAGTTCATTAGAGAGACATTAGTGAGGCAATGTCGGCTCAATTCATTCTCTTTACTGCAAGTTATTAAACTTCATTACCAGTTAGTGAAGCTCTTGCTACATATTTGCTCTTTAACAGTGTCTTACTATTTTTTTTTGCAATAATTATGTCGGTGAGTTGTGAAGAATATATATATATATTGGTAAGTAGCAGGGCAAGTGTAAGTGCATTGTGCCTTGTACAGGCCCTGCAACACTCTACTACATCTCTATTTTCATAAGGTAGCATTCACAGAAAATACAAATTTTATTGTAACCTAATTATGTACAATAATTTATCACATGCAATACACATGAACAATTCAACTCAAAAAATCTAAACTTATTTATAAATGGAAATTTGTCTCTGTGTGTCTGTGTGTGTCCGTTACCTATAGATTCCGAAGCGGTTGAACCAATTTTCTTGAAAATTTGCACAATTGTACTATAAGCGTCTGCGAGTGTTCTTAGCTAGGTTTTGTGTCGAGGTACCCCCAATTAAATTCGAAAATCGATAATCAAAAAAATTGGGTTATAGAAGGAGTGGTCCGATTTTAATCAAATTTGATACACTCATAGACAAAGACATAAGTAACGATATTCAGAAGTTTCAAGATTGCAGTTCTTACAATAATGCAGAAAACTGATAATATATATATATATATATATATATATATATATATAAGGTAAGATGTTTGTGTATGTGTCTGTTTATCTGCCTGTATGTCTATTTTTTTCAGCCCTTTTATTTTAGTTTTTGCTTTGGGTTTGGCTCTAAGTAGGTATAATTGTAGTTCTTAGTCTCAGCCATGATACCATTTACTCAGGACTTATTTAGCCTTCAAAATTCAGTTTACGATGAAAATAATCTTATTTGATATCGATACCAGGAAATGAAAATTTGACTTACATCCATTCATTTTTCTTTCAGTCTATGGTTTCACTTTAACTGGAAACAACTATTGCTTTTTAGTCTTTCAAGTCAACGTCCAAAGAGTCTGAACTCTAGGACCATGGATTAGTTTTAAAGCTTTCATTATACCCGAGCAATGCCGGGCTATACTGCTAGTACAGTATATTTAAATTAGACATATCATAATGGATCGTTCCATTTTAAATAAATCAAGAATGTTTTGCAGCAATTTTTAACATCAACTTGAAGTTCTTCTTAATAAACCCTTTAATTTGCTATTTTATATAAATCTGTAGTCAAGTCTTAGTAAACCTAAATTTTCAAAGTTAGTTTAAAAGATTTGTCATTCAGAAGAAAAGCATTTTGTTTATCTCAAAGTCTAGAACACTGGCGCTGTGAAGCCATAGAATGGTAAATATATGTGTTATTGGATACAGTATTTAAAAAAATCCCATAAAATTTGAGTAAGTTTATCAGAAGAGGTGACTGCAAAAAGAAAGAGAGAAAAAACAGGAAGGAGCAAACAGCATCTATCTTTGTTTATGAAGCCAGAGTGCAGTCATCTGTATAAAGTCTAATTCAACATTTAATTCGTCAGTTTTAGTTTGGGTCAGTTTTTCTTTGTATATCTAGGAGTGTGTGTATGTGTCTGTGTGTGTAGCAGGCATACACATACTTATATTATCTTCCTTGAACAATATCTTCGAAAATGTTACCGCATGTTGGGTAATATATAAAGGGGTGATGAAAAGTCTTTAGCTTGACCCACTTTCCCAAAAATACCGCTTCTCATCCTTTTTATGGAATTCAAAACAGGAATTAGACACATTCCAGTTTAAGGAGACCATTCCCACTGGCTGCACCTTCTTCATTGCACTTGAAGGGGTTAGAAATCAATCCTTAATTCCTTAGTCACTCCCCCAACAAAAAAAAAAGATGAGAGGGTGTATGCCTCTCTGCTACAATAGCTAGATGATTCCTATTGCAAATGCCTTCTGGGCACATTTGTGTTTTTTTAACAGCCACTGAGCCAACCTGTGATTTATACTACAAATGTGTTCAGTGGGCACTAGTTACAGTTTTTCGAAGAGTGTGCATAACCTGGTATGAATGGCAGTGTGAACCAGACCAGTAACTTTAAACCCTCGGTCAAGATGAGCTGCAACTTCATGCCAACATAACAATCAACTTTCTAAATAGTTACATTTATATAATTTCACTCACAAGATATGGGTCAAACCATGGTGTACATTTTAGGCACTTCCAAACAATACCATATCTATCTATCTATCTATCTATCTATCTATCTATCTATCTATCTATCCTGTGAGTATCAGATTCTCCAAGCCCTCCTTCCTCATTTTATGCTCCAGAAATTTCAACTGTCTCTTCCAGATGTTGAGTGTAAGTTTCCTTTTTATTTCCATTCTCTTCAAAACTTTGTTGTTACTCACATTTTAAGTCCATGGAACCTTCAGCATCCTTCTGTAAAACCACATTTTTGTTGATTCAAGTCTCTTTAGCAAAACTAAATAGAAAGAATATAAAAAAAGGTAAAATGCAATGTGCCATACAGGAATAATGTGTCACTGCCAACACTTGTGTTTGAACATGGATTGACAGGGAGTAAACACAGTCGACTTCCTCCCCAAATAATAATTAGTAGTACTGTGCTGTTGGTATCACATGACACATAGAATGACTATACATATATAAATGGGTTTAGAGTGATTAGAGAATGCAGAGTCGGAAAAGAATAAGTATCTGACACACTGTTGTTCAAAGGTGTAATTATACTTTTATCTGTGATTTTACAAAGTGACTTTACTAAAGTAGAAATTATAAAACTAACATCAAGTTTTGTCGAACCTAATAAGGTTATCAAGGGAACTGATGACGTGATTTTGGTTACAAGGTTACAAAAGTGGTGACGAGATTTCAAAACTTATGCGACTTACAAAAGTACATTACAAAAGTGGGAACAAGGAATCGTTTCAACTTACACAAAGAATAGTTTGATCTGATACTGGGAAACAACGAAAATTAATCTAAAAGAATTCAGTAGAGTTCAGCAAATATGGAGGAGCTAAAAGTTTTCATGAAACAAATATTGGTGCTACAGAATTAACTAGAACAACAATTGCAGCAACAAAAATACAACAATAACAACTGCAACAATAAGACAGCAACTACTACAACAACAATAGAAGTTTTAAAATTGTTGCCTAAAACGAGGGAAGAAAAATCATCAGATCAATTCACGCATGATGCTGTTGCAAATTCAGTAAGTGAATCTACATACAATCCTGAAGAAGGAATAACTTTTCCAGCCTATTACCAAAGATATGAAGGGATCTTCAAAAGGGATTGTTTGCATTGGAATGATGAAAAGAAAGTTTGGTTATTATTAAGGAAATTGTTCCCTACTGAACATGAAAAGTATATGAATTTTAGATAAGATATCCACTAGACAAGATATCATTAGACATATGGACAAACAGTGACCTATCCCTAAAAAAACAAAACACTATGAAAGTAAAAAAATACCAGCAATACACTTTGAAAAAAAAAAATTACCAACAGTACATTTTTTGTAGTAGAAAGCATACAATTTCTTTCAAAATATATTTAGTTGAAGCCATAAAATTATGTTCAAAATATTAAGATTTTGGCATTAAATAACCCATAGAGATTGACATGCTGCTAAACAGAATCAACTAAACAACCAACATCTTGCTTATGGAACTTCCTTTCGGCTCCATTCTTTCCAGCCAACTTTAATCTCTAAAACTTTAAATGCAGTGTCAGTCACTATCTACTGTCCTGATTACATTTTTCTCATCCCTCTCATAAGTAATGTTCTGTTCATAATTCTTCCACACCCAGTAACACCTTGTATCTTACTATTTTTACTGCCTTGCTTGGGGTGAAATGGAATAAAAAATTATAGGATTGACATGGCAGTTAAATTTTAAAAAAATTAAATTTGGCAGGAAAGCATAGGGCTGAAAGAGAGTTCCACAATCAAGGAGTGCAAGTAAAGAAACTGTTAGCATATAACTTCTGATTATATCTAGTCAACTCAACTGTAAATTGATGAGACCTTATCAGCAGTCTAGTACTGTGCTTAAATTAAAAAAATCTAGGTATCATAGCAAAGAGTTCATTCAAATAATTACCATAAAAATATTTATAGAAAATGCACAGGGATGTAACTTTACAGTGGTGAGAAAGAAACTGCTGCTGAGACACCATATCAGGACCAATAATATTACTGATTCTTCTTTGGATTTTATCAAAGATCTCTAGATAAATATCAGGAGCACAAGACCATGTGTATCAGCAATATTCTAAGCATGAGATGCATGGTAGACTTATAGTTATGTAAGAAATATTCTGGTGAGAAAAATTGCCTAACACAACATACTGAACCAACATTTTTATCAGGTAACCTAGCAATGGATTCAATATATTTTTTACACTTCTTTTTTACAGCCTGCGAAAGGCGCAATGAGCCATGCTGATGGAGAGCAGAAAGGAGTCTATCAAAGGATTAATAGAGACTGACTGTCATTTTGCACATCAGCTGCCATTTTGACCTTCTCAAACCGCTCAGACTTACTATCAAGACAGAAATAAATGGTTATGTCATCAGTGTAGATAACAAGTTGAGAGCTGATATCATTGAGAAGACATTAATGAAAATTAAAAACAAATTAGGTCTAGGATTAATAGAGACCTTGGGGACACCTACATTAGTACAAAATTTTCTAAACATATATTGTTAAATATAACAGATAATGAATGTTTATTATGTATAGTCATGAGCCGTTTTAAACATCGTATTTTGGCTTTAATTTCAAGTGAAAATAAAAACAAAAATTGTCCAACATCTGGATATTTTTTTATTATGCTGGTTCTAAGCTTTTGGCCCACATGAGCCATCTTCAGAGAGGTTACAGGGACGTTAACATAAAGACATCTACCATCAAAGATAATATTATCTTGTGTTGACATGTTCTATGATGTCACACCATGTCAGAGACCAAAATGTTAACAACAGAACCATCAGACTAAATGCAATGTAATGTGCTGTGACTTGATTGAGTTGTGATTTTTTTAAGTGTTGGTTGCTTTGATTTAATGTAGATGGCCTCCAATATCTGAATGTTCTGTTTACTGTGTGTATATGTGAGTCTTATTGTGTTATTGACTAAAATCTATCTAATATTACCTAGATGGTTACATTTTTTGAAGAAATGTTTAATTGAACTATGATCAGAAAGGTGGCAAATTAGTTATGGGAGAACACAGTTGTAGTAAAACCAATATATGTAATGGGTATATTATCAGCATCAGAGATACAATCTCTGAACGGACATGTAAACTGATGCACTACATTGGTTTTCTGTAAAGGATTTAGTTGTGTAGTTGTAGGGTTATTAGAGACTATGAGGTCAATTGCTTTAAATTTTTTATAATATATGATGAGCTTAATTTGTTTATTATTAGTAATTAGTTTAACATTTCTATCTGTTATGTTTTTGATTGTTGTTTCATCATGTTTATAATTATTATGTATTTGGTTGCAATAGTATAAGTTAATAGTGTTATGTTAATTTTGACATGCACTATTATTATTAATATTATCAATATTATTGGAGGTATTATTAAGTTTATTAAGATACATTTTAATTTGTTGTTCAATGATGGATTTAGGAAATCCATTGTTAACAAGTGTTTACTTAATGTTGTGTAATTCTTTATAGAAAATTAGCAAGCCATCTCTTGCCCCTGTTAATAACAGATTGACGGTCATTTTGCACATCAGCTGCCATTTTTTACCTTTTCAAACTGCCCAGACTTACTGAGACAGGAATAAATGGTTGTCATCAGCATGGATACCAAGTTGAGAGCTGATGTCATCAGGAAGGTTGATAATGAAAATTAAAAACAAAGTCCAAAGGAAGAGCCCTGGGGTACACCTGTAATATAGCAATCTGGCCCCACCCGAGGAAGGTTGATGCAATCGATGGTGTTTCCCGTCGGTGAAGGGGTCGGCGAACGACAAGACAGGTGTTTGAGAAATACATCCTGTCGGGGCCTAGAGTGGATGTCGCAGGGTTATGAGTCGGGCTCGTTTGACCTTATTTCCGACAGCGGCGGAAATGACTACGGAGGCAAACAGAACAGGTGTCTCTTGGAATTACGTGGGCGTTGCGTGGGCGAGGCAAAACCGGAAGGAAAAGTCCCGGTTCTAGAAGACTATATAAAGACCTCGACACACGGATTCGCCAGCAGAGAACGGCCAGTGGAAGCAGAGAGACACCACAGACAAGACTACACTCCTGTCGACCCATTCTATGTGCGCTCTCACTCTTCCATTCTCTGTTCCACACGGGTTCGTCGTCAGGAATAAAAATATAACCTTAATGCGTGTTCTCGTTGTTTGTCATCGTACGGCGATATATAACACACCAGAATTAAAATGAAAGGAATTTATTTTAACATTGCTTTAATATTCATACTTAATGATAAACAACTTTTTTTGTGTGTAAGTTGTGTTTCTGTTTTCAACAAGAAAAAACATGTTAAATTTTTTCCACAGTTCCTATACCATAATGTAGATTTTTATACTGCCAAGATTTTAAAATACACTTCCAGTTCTGTCTCTTAGTAGCACCACAGGTTGATCTCTATTATAAAAAGCCATGTGTAGTTTACCAGAGACTAAAATGTTTTCTAGAGTGGAAATGTGACACATTTTGTCCATATATCCTGTGGGTAAAGGGAATGAAAAAAAGAAACAAAGCATATGTGTGTTTTATTTATAAGCTGCTTTATACAATGCACCCTCATGGATATTAGGGGAAGTTCTTTGAAAGACAAGTGGAGTAATCCCACAATGTGAAAAGTAAATTTGAATACCGTTTGTATTCTATTGGTAAGAAGTAAGTTCCACTTAAGCAGCTTCTTCCTGCAAACTACTACTGTGTGAAACCAACTCTCAAGAAGATGTTTTTCTGATCAATACAATCTTAACTTGTTCAGTTCTAGGGTTAACTGTTAACTGTGCTGCTTACTCTATAAGCCTCTACCTTGAGTGGCTTCTGGGTCTTAAACTTTGTTTAAATTTTATTATTCTTATTTTTATTTTTTTGCAACCAATTTTTCATTTTATCATTTCTTCTTCACATTTCTGTAATTATTGCCTGTGATTTTGCTATTTTTTCTTTTTTTCTTTACTTCTTTTCTTAAATATCTTCTCCTTTTTCCTTCCTAATTACTCTGTATCATACTTTTTCTGTTTCTCTCTCTCTCTCTCTCTCCTTTTCGTTTCTTTCTTTACTTACTTTCTTGAATATATTCCTCTTTTATCTTCCTCTCTACTCTGTATCATACTCTCTCTTTTTCTCTCTCTCTTCTTTTCTTTTCTTTTCTTACTTTTTTGAATATCTTCTCCTTTTTCCTTCCTCTCTATTCTGTATCATACTCTCACTTTCTTTCTCTCTCTTTTTCTCGCTCTTCTTTTCTTTAAACAGTTTTATGTTTTTTTCTCAATTAGTTCTTCTCAAGGCTTACATCCATATCATATAGAAACAGTGCTTCTCATCTGTTCACTGAAGTTAAGCAATGTTTAACATGGTCAGCACCTAGATGGGCAGTACCAGCAGCTGTGAGCTTGGATGTGTGGTTTGTATAATAAATAAAGGCTCGGAATGAGAAATCGTAAAACTGAATTTAAATTCTAGTCAGGTTCATTATATTCACTTATATGCAAATACCCCTTTGAAAGGTATGGATCTACCTCATCTCCTCCTATCTATAGGTTAAATAATAAGACTTGTATCAATGAATCATTATTATATCCAAAAGAAAATTCTTACAATCCAAAAATATGTTTTGGTTTAAAATAACCTCGAAAAAGTTGATAACCCATAAAAAACAAATAAAAGTTCTCAAAGAAAAGAGACATTTTCTCTTCACCTATATCAGGGAAATAATTTTTAGTTATAAGCTGCATATCATTGAATTAGATTGAACACACGCATAGATACATGTTCATATTAAAGGATACACTTGAAAACACACATACACATTGATATAAGCTAAATTCTCTTAAGCAAGATGGCAACTTAGAACAAATAACCTCTGAGAATCAACCCAGTGGCAAAACAGACATTTGAGGTTGATTGCAATTTACTATGTGCATAATTTAATTATCATAGCCTTTGAACTTGAAAGAATACTTCTGATAAAATTCTAAGCTTTGAACATTTGAAAAGAATCTAAAACAGATTTAATCAAATTGTTTCCTACCTTATAATTTCTTTGCCAACTGCCTAAATGAAGTAATACTGAGAAACTTTACTTGAGTATCTTCTTTTAAATAAACAAATGATAAATAATTAAATGTCTGTCCGTGGTATGTTTGAGACCTATCTAATTTGGGCCACACTTGCTCTACATAGACATATTATACCTTTGAGGAATCAGGATGATCCTGGAATTAAAAATCTGCAACTTCATCTGCTGCTTAAACATCCAACTTTGGGATTTGTGTATGGATGAGTAGGAAACAATTAAAAATTCAAATTTTTAAAAAAATGAAAAAAAATTAGTGTTTTTAAGAGTTTTTTATTCATTTTGAGTATAAAGTAACACAAAAACTGTGTTTTAAATTCAGTTTAAAATATCTCCAAAACTTTGTGAATTGAAGAAATCAGTTTTATTTCTTCAAAATGCTGAGGAATCAGTTAAAGTGAGAGGTTTCGTCATATGAGGTTTTGAAGTTTTGCTGAGATTGTGATTTGAAGAACTCAATTTTCAGCCTGAATTAGAATTTTGACCCAAACTGAACACACGCATAGATTCATGTTCATATTAAAGGATGCACTTGAAAACGCACATACACATTGACGTCACTCTATACAGTGACAATAGTCACTGTATAGAGTGATGTCATTAAGCAACTGTCATGTGACCCATGTAACTTATCTCCACTGAAAGGCAATAAGAGCCTTCTGTATCCCTCTGTAGAATCCCATTTTTGTTGATTCAAGTCTCTTCTTTTTTGGTCGGAATTGGACTTATAGCTTAAATCAAAGTTAATATGAGATTTTGAAATTCCATGGAGTGAATTGAGGAATTTAAAGTTATTTCTTCAAAGTTATCATTGCTTTTATCTAAGCTGAATCAGAGGTTCCTTTTAGTTTTGAACCAGAGACTCAATTAGCCTTCTGCAGGAGCTAGCTTAAAAATTTGCACAGAATACAGCTTTTAAACTAGTAAAGAAATATAAGAATTTTTATATAAGATACATGCACAGCTGCTCGCAGTATGCAGAAAGGGTCTATGTTTAATCTTATAATGCTCTTCTTCTTTATTTATGTGCTATGCCTCTTCAAGATGTGGGCAATCATGGCTCTCCACAATTTTCCAGCTTTTTGTAGCTACTCTCCCAGTCCCTTATCTGGCATTTATTTACATAAACTTGTCAGGTACATTACTCTCTATTTCTTTTTGTCTCCATTGTCTTCTATTTGTCCAATGAGGGTCAAATTTCCCAATCCTTCTTTCCTTGTTTTGTCTCGGAAATTTTAACTGCCTCTTTCTAATTCTAAGTAGAAGCATCTTTTTTTGTTTTCGTTTTCATGAAAACTTCCTCATTACTCGCATGATTCATTCTAAGCATTCCTCTGTAGAATACCATTTTTGTTGATTCAAGTCTCTTCTTCATCTTTCAAGAAACTCTCCAGTATTCACTGCCATATAAGAGGGTTGATATTGCACAGCAACTGAGCATTTATTTCTTTGTTTCAAGTTAAAATTTCCTGTTTCTTAATATTTTGTTTACCTTTTGGAAGTAATCATCTTCTTTCCTTTGTAGCTTTTAATAACATTTAATTTTTTGATATCTCTCATAATTCACCTTCTGACAACCCATTGCACAAGCTTGTTAAATAGGTTACTTGCCACTTTTATGTTTTCTTGTTGCCTTCAACATGTTCTGAGAGGATCAAATTTTCTAAACCTTCTTTTCTTATTATGTCCTTGAGTAATTTCAACTACTTGTTTCTGATTTTATTTTTTTTATTTTCTTGTTTTCCATAATTTCCATAGTCTTAGGTTTTTCTAAATTAAGAACTGCAAGCTGGAGTTTCTTTTTTTTCTTTTTTTTTTTATAATCATATCACCCAAGGCAATTTACTGCCACTGTTTTGCAGGGGGTTAGAGTGACAAGTTATAGGGTGTGTTAGGAAGAGGGTAAGAGAAGGATCAGAATACTGATAAGAGTAGAGTGGACGAAGAAAGAAGCATGAGAGTGAGAATTCAGGTTAGTGAGATAAAAGATGACTATTGACTTTATATTTAAGTTCTTGGAGATTGTAGCTGTCGGGGAAGTAAGTAAACGGAAGGGAATTCCACAGGTGGGAAGTGCGAGAAAAGAATCTGCTGGAGTAGAATTTGCATTTACATTTTATTGGTTTCACAGTAAGAGGGTGGGACCTAGTTGGTAATCTTGTGGCTTGAGTAAATTCATATATAGGGGGCACCAGTGAGCTAAGTTCATTGGAGCAAAAGCCGTGAAAGTATTTGTAGAAGAGACACATTGTGCTGGTGAGAAAGAGACTGTATATGAGCTGCCAAGTTGGGATCGATCACATTACAGATTCTCCATTAAATTTTGTCAAGGACCCCTAGGTGGATAGCAGGAGCCCCCAACCAAATATGGCAGCAGTATTCAATGCATGGGTGGATGGTAGATTTATATATGTGCAGGATTGTTTCAGACGGGAAAAACTTCCTGGCTCTACACAGATAACTGACTTTCTTAGCAGCAGATTTATTTATGGATTGGATATAGTCATTTCACTTGATGTCTGTTGTGAGAGTTAACCCAAGGAGGCACAGTGATTTGCTTTCAGAGAGACTAGCCTGATCCATGCTAATGGGTGGGGTAGGAGTGATTGTCTGTGGTGGTTAATAGATAGCAGCTTTATTTTGGAAGCATTAAAATTTATGAGGCATTTCTTTCCCCAGTCCGCCATGGATTGGAGGTCCTTTTCAAGCTCAGCAGTGAGGTTTGCTTTGTCAGCCTCGGCAGATTTTTGATCAATGCAAGAGTAAACCATAGTGTCATCAGTATATATTCCTACTTTCTATATCTGGGAAAGATATATTCCCAAAGGGAAACTGCACCATGGACTTGTTAGCTGCTGGGGTGGCAGATTTGGTCTCTGCCTGGGCCATCTGGGGTTTGGGCTAAAGATACCTTTCACTTTCGCTTCTGTACACAATATGAATATAACTGCCACTATTGTCATTGTATAGAATGACGTCATTAAGCAACTGTCATATGGCCCATGTAACTTATGTCCACTAAAAGGAGATAAGAGCCTTCTGTATCCCTACGTGTACTATATAGCACAGGGACGGAACTCATGAAAGCAGATATTCTCTTATTCACAGTGAAAGTAATATCTTTATCTTTGTTGTTATTATCACAACATTTTAGTCATTGTGCCCTCCATTTTTAGGTGTCTGTTGATTCAACTAACCTTCAGGAAATTTCAAACTGAGTCTTTTATTTAATCTGTGGAGATAAGTTATTATTGTTTTGCTGTCAGTGTGGTTCTCCACAGCGTGTGTTTGTCTGGCAGGCAGGCAGGCGGATCAGACGCTCAGGCGACACCCAGCTAATGACCGGTGATAGGATGTGCATTGTGACGCAGTGGATATCAACTTCAAACAACAATTCAGATAGTCGAGTTCAAATTCCAGTTGAATTTGTTCCATTCACTTACACACAAATACCCTTGGGGAAGGTATTAATCCATCTCTTCCCTCCAGTTATGGGTTAAAAAATAGAACAAATTGGGTTCTTTAGCCTTGGCTGGCAAACAGTCAACAGCAGAAAGCAATGGCAACCTACTGTGGGATAATCTTCTGCCCAGTCAGTCATGTCTTTTTTGGGACATGATCATCCAAAGTGTGTATCACATGTGGCACTTAACTGACTGATCTAGATATATCTCATTTTGTCCTGATTTAGTTTATTGTTCATTCCGTTTCTACTGACTCTAAGTTTGCATTACCCATCCCAGGGATTGAACTTACAATTACTGTTTAACCAAATTTATGAAGCAATACTTTAATCCACTAGACTGTTGAACTTTGAACTTGAAGCTTGAAACTTATAGCTCTTTCCTGTTTGTTGCTGCCACAAAAAAAAAAATCTGAATTTCAAATAAACCTGATTTAATGTGGCCATCTTTCTTAGTTTATCTATCATTCTATTGACTTCAGTCTGTTTATTATATATCTCAACCAGGATATTTCTTTCTTTCTTCCTTTCTTTCTGATTCTGATCATTTCAATCTATCTAGCTATCTCAATCTGTTAATATCAATCTTTACATTATCTATTTCAACTGTGAAAGTTTATTTCTATCTATCTATCTATCTATCTATCTGTGTGTGTGTGTGTGTGTGTGTGTGTGTGTGTGTGACTGACAGGTCAAGTTCCATCTGCTATTGCTACCATGTAATGTGATACAACTTCCTTCCACATTGCTTTTCCCTCCAGATATGGGTTAAATAGCAGGACAGATTGGGCTCTATAGCCTTGGTTGGCAAATAGTCTACAGCAGAAAGTAATGGCAACTTACTGCAGGAAAATCTTCTGTCCAGTCAGTCATGTCTTGAAAGAGACATGATCGTCCAAGTGTGTATCACATATGATACTTGACTGGTCAATGATTAAACTGACTCCCTCATCTCAGTGTGGATGAGGGGAAATAGCATAGCTATAACCCAACAAGAATGCAAACAAAGGCCTGCCAAAGGTTGGAGGAGCTCTTCTGAACACCAACACTTAACTAGCTTGAGGTGGCTGCTGACAATTTCAAATGTATTCCACTCTTCTAAATAATTTAATAGTCCCAGAAATCTGACACCCAAATTATAGCTGGTAACACTGACTACTCAAAATCCGCAGACCAATTTTCTCTTTCTTTCCTGTTTTGAATCTCTTCATTTCCTCACTTTTGCTTTTTAATCACTGAAAATTTGCCTTGCATCAAATACAACCATGTAACTCAGTGAATACAATCTCAATTTTTTATTTCTCTATCCTTTCAAAACACAGTTATGTCTTTCCACGACTTCCTTTTCTTTAGTATCTACAACTTGCCATGATGATTCTTGGAAAAACTTGCAAATTTGTTTGTAATTGCTTTTTCTATTGGTTTGTTATACTATCAAGTCTAGAGATTCCAGTCTACTCTACTATATATTTATAGGTAGGCTTGAGAAGAAGAGTTCTTGGAAAAACTAGCAAATTTGTTTGTAATTGCTTTTTCTATTGGTTTGTTATACTATCAAGTCTAGAGATTCCAGTCTACTCTACTATATATTCATAGGTAGGCATGAAAAGAGTTGTATTTATTCATTTGCTTAAGGGCATTAGTTCAAAGTGAACATAACAGCCCTGGATGGAATTTAAACTTTGCTTGCCGATACCATTCTCTGTACTGATGATCATTATATTGCAACTGGGTACGTGACATATATATTTTATAAGTATATCTATCTATCTATCTATCTATCTATCTATCTATCTAATCCATTTCCTTTATATAGAGTCATCTGCAAACAGTCCTGTTTCACTGTATCACAGCTCATCAGTAAGGTAAGATATCCGATTGCTTCCAGCCAGGATTGAAACCTGACTGATTTGACATCAGTCAGAGATTCTACTTCTAAGCTATCAGCACATGAGGGAGGAAAGCAGATTTTAGCCTGTTATATAATACAAAAAAAACAACAAAAGCAAACTACAGATCATCAAGGCAATATTCATTAAAAAACTTAAGCTTTCAATTAATGGAATCAACTATGAATACTGTAGTAATGTTCTAAAATGTTTATAAAAAGAACAGATTTTTAATGCTTTAACACATGCATGACCATGGCATTACAACAGAAAAAAATTCCATTTTCGATAATTTTCAGATTTTAATGAATGCTAAGAAATTTGTTAACTGTTACATTTGAAGCAAAGAGAAAATTTACAGTAATTTTTAGCAACACAGTTTTGCGGTTATTTTTAGTTACCACAACTCACACCCCTGAAGATGATCTTGAAGAAGATTGAAAGTACTTGGGAACATCGAGAAATGAATTATAAAATCATCTGTCAAAGTTACATCTCATTTCTTACATCTTTCAATTATAATGTGCAAAAGATTATCTGTGAGTATGAAGGGATTTTATTAAAAATAAGTAGACACAATGTTTGCAAATGATTTAATCTGATATAAATATTTATATATGTAAGTGTGCGTGTATGTGTGTGTGGGTGTGTGTTTTCTAAAACATCTTCTATGATATTATCATGAAATTGAAGGCTTGTCTGATAATGGTAATGCTCTTGATGTTGTGCCTATTTCCTTGTATTGGGTTTATTTCCACATGAGAAGCTAAAAGCTGATAGCCAAAAGGTTATTACTCCACAGTCAATGTCATAGTAGTGTTTTTATTGAGCAGCCACCTCAAGCGAGTTAATTGTTGGTGTTCAGAAGAGCTCCTCCAACCTTTGGCAGGCCTTTGTTTGCATTCTTGTTAGGTTGTAGCTATGCTATTTCCCCTCATCCACACTGAGATGAGGAAGTCAGTTTAATCATTGACCAGTCAAGTATCATATGTGATACACACTTGGACGATCATGTCTCTTTCAAGACATGACTGACTGGACAGAAGATTTTCCTGCAGTAAGTTGCCATTACTTTCTGCTGTAGACTATTTGCCAACCAAGGCTATAGAGCCCAATCTGTCCTGCTATTTAACCCATATCTGGAGGGAAAAGCAATGTGGAAGGAAGTTGTATCACATTACATGGTAGCAGTAGCAGATGGAACTTGACCTGTCAGTCAAACACACACACACACACACACACACACACACAGATAGATAGATAGATAGATAGATAGATGCAAATTAGATAGTAATTATCTGACTAGATAGATAGATAGATAGAAATAAACATTCATAGTTGAAATAGATAATGTAAAGATTGATATTAATAGATTGAGATAGCTAGATAGACTGAAATGATCAGAATCAGAAATAAAGAAAGAAAGAAATATCCTGGTTGAGATATGTAATAAACAGACTGAAGTAGATAGAATGATAGATAAACTGACTGAGAAAGATGCCATCATTAAATATACTTTGCCAATTATGTAGTGGACTTGATCTTAGGCTGATGACTTCACTGATTAAAATTTTAAATATCAGATTCCTGTTAACAATCGTTTTATAATCTCAGCAATCCCCAATCAATGAAATCATTATTTGGAGTTTGATTTTTATTGCATTATAATTTTTTTCTTAAATATTAATATTTCATTTTTTTTTTATTGAATTGAATCATATTCTGTTTGGATTATGAGAATTTTCTGCACTCCCTTGAGTTAGTATTCTATTATTTTTGTTTCTCAGCTCATTTCTATTTTTGTCTTTTTACACCCTTGATTAAAAAATAAAAAAATCATTATTGATTTCAAAAGGTAAAATCTCTCCAGGAATTGCTGATAATAAGAAGCAAAACAAAATCATGAAAATTACTTCCTTAATAACAAAAAGGAAAAATAAATGATTGTCAATGTAGGATTGCAGAAAGAAATCAAATAGCAAAAACAACTTTTGTTCATATGGATCCATCTTGGAATGCAATTCAGATCTTTAAATAAAGATAACTCACATTTTTATTGTATTTTAAAATGCTCTGAATTCAGGTTTTATGCTTGAAGGAATCAAACCAATAAAAAGCTCTGCTAATTTTTTCAAATTCATTTGAAAGAGGCCAGGAAACTGACCTGGAAGTGATCACTTATGGTTAGGTTCTCTGGGAAAAAGGGGTATGATATTGTGATGATACCAACCGAGCATAGCGAGGGACCGGATGTTTGCACCCTCACAACCAAAAAGTAAATGACCAAAACTTGACAGTGTGCATCCGTCTTTGTGCAGATGTTTCGGTTGAAAACTAAAAATTAATTAAATATTAAATTTCCAGTTCATGAGCCTACGCAAATTTTATTTATCGGCCAATGGGAAGCCCAGAATCAAATACAAGTGTGAATCCCAAATGATCTGCTGCGATCCAAAAAGTCGAAATAAAAAGCCAATACAGAAAGCATCGCCAGACAGGCCGACACACATGGACTGACTCGAGAGAGAGGAGTGTAATCAGTATCCTCTTGACCTCAGTCAAGCGGCTTACTATCCTAGCCTCCCTTCCCACTCCTCTAATCTTTTACTGTCTCAAAACTACTTACTGACCTAAGGAGCAAATACTTCAAAGACATTCCTTACTTACAGCGCTCCTACATTCCTAAGCATTAATTCTCTTTTCAGCATTTTATTGCTATGAACATTTTAATGTCCATTGGACCTATACTTCAAGTATTACTTTAATTGTAAAAAACCTTAATTGATATGTGTATATATAAAAAGTTATTTTTCAACTCAATTTGCTTTTCTTGATTTATAATTTTATAACTTATAGTGGGCTATCTACAACAATGCCAAATTCCGTTAACCTGCAACAGTATACAACTACCCTTCACTAGAACGGACTCTCCACTACTAACAGAAAAGAATAGATAAGCAACCCACTATAGGTTCTCCAGAAGAATTTCTATCCTAATGTGATGACTCTTCTTCAGTATATCAGCGAATACTGGATGACCTCATCAAGCATTAGGGAAAGACTGGAAGCAACTGAAGTGTGGGTCTACAGAAGGATGTTGAGGATACCATGGACGGAACATGAGAGAAACAAGGAGGTTTGGGAGGGGATGGAAACGAAAAGGAAACTGATACTTAACATCAGGAAATGACAGCTGATCTTTCTGAGACATGATTTGTAATCATTTTATGACTTATAGTGGGCCATCTACAACAAGGCCAAATTCCATTAATCTGCAACAACATACTACTACCCTTCACTACAACGGACTCTCCACTATAAACTGGAAAAGAATGGATAACCCGAATGGATAATATTTTTAAGGCCCAAAAGCTCCAAATGTTACCAGGAATGAATATAGCCGATAGAGCTTCCTAGTACACCATAACAATGTTTAATATATGTGTAGATGGTCTGATTTCTAAGGAATTCTTTGTGAAAAAAAATTCCTGTAATTTTTTGGTTAAGATTTTTAAAATTATGCTATATCTTTTCAAGTTCTGCACAGATTTTTTTCCTTAATAATCTTATAGGTTTGTGGATGTGTGAGAGAGACTTGGTGTTTACTTAATAGAAACCTTGGAATTAAAACAAACTGGATCAAAGGTATAAACAAATATATATCTATTTATTTGATTAGAATTGGAGTGAGTTCTTTGTAATTTGGGTTACCAAAAGTTTGTTTAAAAAGCAGATCTTAATAGGAGTCTGGAGAAAGTTAATTTCAGCTCAGTAGTAGGTAGTTATAAAGTCAGAACTTGGTAGTAGTAGTAGTAGTAGTAGTAGTAGTAGTGATCTTAGAAATAGGTCATCTTCTGTGTTTTTCTAGGCCCTAAGAAGGGCTAGTAGATGATTTCTTAACTATTTTATGTGTCACACATGGCTGGTTTCTCTGGCAGTCCCTTCTCCTCATCTGGTCTAGGGCTGTCAGTTTATATCCTTTTGACCAGGCTCCCTAACTGCTGGCACAAACTTTGGTTTTGCATAACATCAAAACTCTGTTTGTGTTAGTTTTTTTGATTGGCCAAAATTATTTTATTTTCTGGAATTACTTTCTTTTTTTATTTTTTCATATAGTGGAAGTTATATATGGCGCCTCTCTGATATATATATATATATATATATATATGTAAAAATTAAGACAGACATGTTATTCCATGGATAAGCAGAAGTATAGGCCTATTTCAGGCAAACCATCTTCAGCTTCCGTCTTTATTGTACAGAAGATTTTAGAGAGTTATCCTACCACTTTATGTACAGGATACTCCTTTCGATTTTTCTATATCTACACCATATATATATATATATATATATATATATATATATATTAGTCAGTTAAGTGCCATACATGAAACACCCTTTGGTGATCATGTCTATTTCAATCCATACCTGATAAGGCAGAAAATTTTCCTGCAGTAGGTTGCCATTTCATTCTTCGGTAGGCTATAGAGTCCAATCTTTTCTGCTATTCACCCTATAGCTGAAGGGATAAGAGATAGATTCATACTTTTCCCATGTGTATTTGCACATAAATGAACACAATGAATTCAACTGGAATTTGAACTCAGCTCTTTGATTTCTCATTCCAAAATAATTTTATTTGAACATGTTCCCTTTTCTTTCCTCTTCACCAGCAAAGCTTTGTTATTTTTGTTTGCAGTGATACACAGTATATCGCAATGCTTTTCCCAAAAGTCATTTGTGTGAAAGTAAATGCGACAGATGTGGCTGGAATTTGAACTCAGAATTTGAACTTATATTTTTTTTTGCTAATAAACATTACATCATCTGCATACCCTTTGTGAAATGTGAAAAGTTTAAAACAATGCTTTAACAAATATGATAAAATAAAAATTTTATTTAAGAAAACTTCTTTTTCATAAGTTACATACCTTTCCTTTTTGTTTTTATAATCATATCATCCCACCCAAGCAAAGCATTTTACTGCCACTGTTTTGCAGGGGGTTATATAGGAGGAAAAATTATGAGAAAGAGTGACAAGTTATAGGGGGTGTCAGGAAGGGGGTAAGAGAAGGATGAGAATACTGATGAGAGTTAAGTAGATGGAGAAAGGAGCATGAGAGAGAGGATGCAGGTTAGTGAGATAGGAGATGACTATTGACTTTACATTTTAATTCTTGGAGATTGTAGTTGTCGGGGAAGCAAGTAAATAGAAGAGAATTCCACAGGCGGGAAGTGCAAGAAAAGAAACTGCTGGAGAAGAATTTGTGTTTACATTTTATTGGTTTCACAGTAAAATGGTGAGATCTAGTTGCTAATTTTAATGCTATTTTGGAGGTAAGGCAGGTGGGACATGACTTCTTACAAACTCTCTATTGTTAAGATTTTACGTAGATATAATTCAGTATACAGCAACAGGCAAACCCTTGCCTCTAACAAATTGCAGTGACAGTATTCTGGTAGCAGCTCTGTTCTACAATTCTATGGGCCATACAGAAATATTCTATTTTAAAGTTTTTATAGAAAAAACTAAGGGTCAGAATTATCGGAGTAACCACAAATCTGAAGTGTAGCAAAATGAACAGCTGCAAATCCAAAAATCAAACAAAAGGAACAACTATAAATTGAAGTGGAGCAAAACAAACACTTACAAATTCATGGTAGCAAAATGAACAGCCACAAATTGGTGCTGTAGCAAAAAGAAACACTAACAAATTGAAACTGTAGCAAAAAGAAACGCTAACAAATTGGAACAGTAGCAAAATGGACAGCCACAAATTGGAGCTGTAACAAAAAGAAACACTAACAAATTAGAACTGTAGCAAAAAGAAACGCTAACAAATTGGAACTGTAGCAAAATGAACAGCCACAAATTGGAGCTGTAACAAAAAGAAACACTAACAAATTGAAACTGTAGCAAAAAGAAACACTAACAAATTGGAACTGTAGCAAAATGAATAGCCACAAATTGGAGCTGTAGCAAAAAGAAACACTAATAAATTGGAACTGTAGCAAAATAAATAGCCACAAATTGGAGCTATAACAAAAAGAAACACTAACAAATTGAAACCATAGCAAAAAGAAACACTAACAAATTGAAACTGTATCAAAAAGAAACACTAACAAATTGGAACTGGAGCAAAATGAATAGCCACAAATTGGAGCTGTAGCAAAAAGAAACACTAACAAATTGGAACTATAGCAAAATGAACAGCCACAAATTGGAGCTGTAGCAAAAAGAAACACTAACAAATTAGAGCTGTAGCAAAATGAAGTTCAGCAAAACCAAATTGGTTCTCTGCTAATTTTCAGCAGCTCCTAAACCTCCTCCCAATACTAAGAAATGTCTGTCATATAGCAGTTTACTAAGCATATCTTAGATAGGGCATTAAGCTGATAGTATGGAGCATGTAGTGAGAATTAAACTCCTTACACAGTTGTAATAAATCTAGCAAAACATGCTTGCTATCAATTACAGTACATTGAAATCAAATTGTCCATGTCTGTCTGATACACCTGTAGCCACAGGCATAGATCAGCTATGATTTGTCAGTAACCAAGCATCTTTATTATCATGTAAATTGACACAATGATTGCAATGGAAGTTTGGTAGTGATGCCATTTACGTTGTGAGATTGACTTCTCTAAACAGCTATTTATTCAAGAGACCACAACTTTTACTTGCATTAGACATTTTTGTGTCAGGTTGTTTTTTCATGTTGGTTTAGTTCTCTTCTACAGTGCATTATCTAATTTCTTTCCATTCCTCCTGTCTTTTTGTTTTTTTTCTCTAAGAATATCGATGATCTCAAGTTCTAACAAAATTAGAACTTTGACATTGTCACTCAAGAGATACGCATGCTATAATGGATCAAAGTGTAGAGCAGTAGTGGTATAGTGGTATTGTTCTTCATGGTCAGGTGAGAAGGGCCAGAATTTAATAAATAAACATTGAATAAGAAAAGAAATTGAATTTTGAGTTTGTCACGATTTGACTTTGTCTAAATGCATTAATCATATCAATTGACATCTGGTGATTTAATCACGAGTAGTAAGACTGATCCAAAATATACCAAACTTATTTTATTTCTCTCCTATATATTATAAAAAAATCTTTTTAATTTTCAAAATACCAAAACGGTTAAATTTCTTCATCATAAATCTTGCAGATGAATTACTGAACTAACCATGATATAAAAATCTGGTTTGTTTAATCAAAAGTAAATTTTTATTGAATACTAGACCACTTATAAACTAGTTGACTTTCTTTTAAAAGCAGTTCATGATACAAAATGAAGTAACAATATTATAAATTGTGCTATTAGTTACACATAATTTAATTTATATTTGCAATAAAAGTTATTGCAATAATTATTATTAATTATATTAAACAACTGGGCTCAGTTTAACCCTTTGTTTGTTGTACCCAACTTGAAAATAAAATCACCCGCACACCTTCCATTACTGTCTAATTCTGATATTAGCTTATTTTAAACATGACAACACTGTCATTTGCTCTGTTTTCAATTGTGACTTATTTATTTATTTGTCTGTGTGTGTCCCTTGAAATGTCATCAATCATGAGAAGCTGACTAAGACCGGGAAGGATAAAGATTAATGTGGTTGTTGGTGTGGGTGAATGTGATATCATCACAGGCTAACATATCCTGATGGTGATCCTCTCGACTAACTCTCAAACATCAAGGGACCTAACTACACCCATTCCTAATTATCTCCTCCTTACTAATGGCTTCAGATAGTCAGATGGATAGCTCTCTTATTATAGTAAGGATAAACTTTTCTGGTTAATATAATACTTAAACAAATTATTTACACTGTTTATTTTGTTCAGATTGTTGTCCTCATCTTTTTTTATCATTTTCATGATGTTTTGGCCATTGTATCAATGCGTTTCTCTATTTGGCCACGTTTCCAGTAGGTAAAAGCATTGGTTGAAGTAATCCAAAAGTGACTTGACCCAAAGAGTTGTGAGTTCAATAACTGGCTACAGCAGAGGTAAGCAAAAAACAAGTTTTAGTTACTCAAGGAAATTAACTGAAATTAAGATATCCAAAACAAAGCATGGTATATGGAACTAAAACAATCTACCCCCATTGATGTTTCCCTGAAAACTACAATCTTAACATGTTCTAGTCTATGGTTAACTGTTATCTTCCCCTCCTATGCACACAAATTGCCTTTTAACATAACCCTTTACCTTGAGTGCTCTCCCCTTTAGACAGGCTGAACCTTATGTTATATACTGCTGCTGTTCTGGATCTTGATGAACAACATTAACGATTGTCTTGAAATATAACAACAAAAAAGAACATATATATATAAAAATATAAATATATTTTTATTCTTTGTCAGTGGCAATTATATGAAGTGGAGGGTAGCCAGAGCGAATCATGTACATACGAGGGAGTCAACAGAAAGTTGTTAACCAGCGGGAGTTCCCTGTTCTCTTTCTCCGTGTTCTGGTCTCTTCTCCTTTTGCCTGTATTTAACTTATTGTTGTGGTGCCCTGTCTATAGGAACGGACTCTTCCTCCGTCAATAAATATTTACCTGTGTGACTTCCAGGGACACAGCTCTGAGACAGTCAGGAGACAGTGACAGTTGTGACACACCGTAACTGCACTGTTCGAACTTACACTTCTATTTAGCTAATTACTAACACTTATTATTGTATATATGTTCTGTTATTTTCATACACTGTGTGAACCTACCTTCTTGTTTCCGTGTCTTACTTCCAGGCTCATACAGGTCACAACTTGGCGATGAAATTTTTGCCAAAAAAAATTGGCAACAAAGATTTCGCCACAACACTTATATAACTCAAAACTTCCATGAACCCTTATCTCTTCGGCTGTCACTTAACTCATGTCAATCATCTCTTTGTTGACTATTGCCTTTCAAGTCTTTGTTGTTGCCTTGTGTTTTCTGTTTTTGATGTTGATCATATCTTTGTCAACTGTTGCCTGTGTTCTCTGCTCTTGGTGTCAATCATATCTTTGTCAACTATTGCCCGTGTTCTCTGCCTTTGATGTCGATCATATCTTTGTCACTCATTGCTCATGTTCTCTGTCTTTGATTTCAATCATATTTTTGTCAGCCACTGCTTGTGTTTTCTGCCTTTGATTTCAATCATATTTTTGATGGGTCAAAGCAATATTTTACACTTACTTTAAAAAAGAAAAATATCATAAATTATAATTCAAATTACATGTATTCATTATTTTCTTTATAAACAATTTATTTTTCTTACCATGTCTTTCTTTTGCTTTTCTACATAGATCATTATATTTCATATTTTAATATTACATTTTCTTATGGACAGCTCTCATTGGTTTGTTTCTGAACAATTAAGAGTATGAGACTCACCTTAGCAAGGATGTTTCCAACTAGTGTCTAGTTGGCAGACAAAAATAAACAGGGTTGTAACTCAATACATGTCCCTCTCTCTTCTCTCACCAGGGTGGATATTGTGCTGATATTTATTGAGCACAATATCCACACCTGAATAATCAGCCAATTAGAACCTACAGAATAGACTTGCCTAGATAGCAGAGTGGAATCTCCTAGGCTGTTATATAAACCACTGACCAATTTGCTGGGCAGACAGAAGCTATCAGTTTCAACTTCAACTACAGTTGATTACTGGCTGTTGCTATCTAAGGATTCTACAGTTTCATAGATGTTTATTTTCAGTTTTATTAACTATCAAATTTTCAAAATAACCACAGTGTTCCTAAGTAGCAATGTTAGTGTGCTGATGAGTTTTTCTTTATTTTTTCAGTTGTTTTGATTAAGTTCTTATTAAACAAAACAACACAGAATAAATTTTTAAACATCCAACTGGTGTTCAGATATTTTCATATTAGTCATTTTATCATAAATATTCAAGTTTAGATTAGTTTAGCAAAGAACCAACATTGAGAGACACACAAAAAGATTAAACTTAGTACATAAGTTATAATCTGTGAGTTGAGCTTTATTAATCACCAATCTATGAAAGTGTTCAATTCCTTCTCTATACACATGTTCAGATATTTGATTTTATTCTTTCTTTCTCTTTTCACGTTTGACATAACTCTACTTCTGAGGGAATTTACTCACTATTGAAGTTAATTGATTGTCTTTTACCGTGTAATTGATAAAACATTCTCAAATGTCTTTTTATCAGAACTCCTTGCATTCCACATGTTGTTGAAAAGAACAAACAAACATCTTTTCTTTATTAAAGCTTGTTCTTTATGTCTTCCATTGATATTTACTAAACATATCTTGTTACATCATAAGGCTGTGTACATTCTTACAATTTATTTTCAGTAGAGGCTTTCATGTGTAAATATGTTTGCCATCAGCCTTCGTTTTTGACATTGATTATAAAGCTAGTAGTGTTTTACACAATCTTTGGACATATTATATATTTTTACATGTCTTATCTTATTACTATAAATATTATTTTTAGTAGGTAAACATGTTTGAGCTGCTATTAAGATGGCCCGGATTTGTAAGTGCTATTTGGTTTGTTGTTATCTGTAGATTACTTAGCATGAAACTCAGAGTGACAATTTGGATTTGAGTCCATAGATGATGTTTGGCTTATATATATATTAATAAATATAATCTCAAATATCTTATATTAATAAATATAATTTTAAATATTATTTGGCTTAGGTATATATTAATAAATATCATTTTTTTTGTTTCATGCACAATGCAGTCTTCAGTTGCTGAGTACAGACTGACCATTACGTAATTTAAATTTTAATAAAAAATAATAGCTCTGTATATTACACTGAGCACTATTTTATTATCACCAGCACTAAGTGCAATATCTTATATATATATATATATATATATATATATATATATGTTAATACAGGTTTCATTGAATAATATAGACAAGTTCTGTCTATTTATTTGTGTAAGATCCTTTCGTATAATCTGATTAGCTTGATAGTGCTATTGTTGAAAGACAACAAGAAATCGCAGTAATTGTTGATTTTGTTATCGGGTCTGAGCTTTCAGCTTACATAAGCCATTATCAAAGAATGAACATTTAATATATAGTGAACAAAGAACATTTAAATTATTAACAGAGTGGAATTATATATATATATATATATATATATATATATATATATATATATTATAAATTATACTTTAGAAAATGTACTATGATCTACTACAAAATTGTATGTTTTGTTTTGACATTGAAAGAACAATATCTCATCAGGTAGTTAATAATGATTGTAATAAATGTTATTTTTTAAAACAAAAATTTAAAAAAGAAAACACCCACTTCTTTTTATTTTTGGAAATCTTGTATGAGACAAGAAGATGTCAAAAAAAAAAGGGAAAAAAGAAAGAGGGCAGAAAAGATGGGAAAGCAAAAATACAAATCAAAAAATAGAAAAGAAAGAAGAAAGAGAAGGACACAGAGGAAACAAAAAGTAAAGAGGAAAACAAGAGAGAAAGAAATAAGAGGAAAGAGCCAATGGAAATGGCTATAAGAGAGAAATTTTAAATTTAGGTAGGAAGTAAAATATAGACAGATACAGATATCATTCACACAATATCTGGGCTTAACAAAGAGGAAAAAGTGAGAAAATGCAAAGGGAAGAAAGTGGGAGGAGACAACAGAAATGGCAAAGAAATAGAAATTTCAAACTTTTGCCAGAAGTGAATTGCAGATAGATACAGACATTCATTACATTGTTTAAAACTAAATCCTTTGGCATTTTAAAAAAAAAGGATGAAATCACATACACAGAGGAATTATTCATAAAATGCAAATCTGAGGACATTTAAAAACACAACACAAAGATATAAATTCATTAGCACTAATTTAATAAATTGGAGAAGTAAAATAAAATTTTTGGAATTTAAAAGAAGAAAATAAAGCACCTAAAGTTAAATGGAAAATTTTTAAACAAGCCAGAATATTTAGATCAGTAAATGAACCATATTTCTTTTGTCTGCAAGAAAAAATGGAAATTATTAAGTACAAAAGAATCACATATTACTAAATCAGAGGCATGAAACTGTAAGCATATTAAAGAATTAACCTTACAATCCTGCTAGAATTATAAAATCTAAGGTATGGAATTCCAGCAGTTATAAACTTTTTGAAGTATTAATCTTAAAATCTGGATAATTTACTTTAACAATATGATCTTTCTTCTTATGTTATTTTATCTTTATTTTTTATTACAAATTGTGATCTATTTACTGCTTTAAATTTAATGTTAATTTTAATTTTAATTTTTCCTTTAATTTTTATTTTTAATTTAATGTTAATTTTATTTTATTTTTAATTTTAAATTTTAATTTTAATTTAATTTTTAAATTTTAATTTTTTAGTTTAATTCTTATTTTTTTTTATAAAAAAATGTATTTTATTGATTGGGAAGCAAGATCTTCAATAAATACAACTTATCAACAAACAAGGTAAAAACACCTTTTATTTAACATTCGTATGGCAACATGGTTAAATGTACCACTACAATAAGCTTGAAATATAATATTACATTAGATAATATGACATCCTTATATGAGATACACACTCAAATGTCTCAAAAGAAACATGACTGACTTGGTAGAAGATTTTCCAATGGTAGGTTGCCATAACTTTCTGCAGTAGACTGGTTGCTAACCAAGGCTATAGAACCCAATCTGTCCTGCTATTTAACCCATAGCTGGAGGGAGAAGCAATGAATAAATACCTTTCCCAAGGGTATTTGTGCATAAGTGAATGCAAGGAATTCAACTGGAATTCAAACTTGGCTTTCTGATTTCTTGTTTTGAGCCAATATCCACTGCATCACAACGCACATCAAAGTTCCCTTAAGTTTTTCCAACCTGATCTTACACAGGATATTGAACTTGCTTCTGCACCTCCACCTGCACTTAAAATGTCACCAGGATAGCAAAACTGATCAACAACCTCATTGTCAAGCTCAATCTTTTTGTCTACATCATTTGTGACTGGTGGCTTCAGGCAAGTTCTCCATTTGAAATTTACCACATTATGTATAACAATATTTCATTAAAGATACAAAAGTGTTATTATTAACCTAATGGAGATTTTTATTAAAGTTCATTAGGAATCAAAATATTTAAACATAAAATATGCCTGAAGTAAGAGTGAATGCAGTTTTGGAACAAGCATTGTGTCATGTTCCCAGTTTAGTTCAGCGTTCTTATTTATACATTTGTAGAAACTCTAGAAAATGATTACTTTTGGTATCTGGCTCATTTATTTTTTTATTGGTTGAAAAAAATTTTTTTTTAACCGTCTCACCTCAAGCAAGGCAGTACTGCCACTGGTGCACAGGGGGTTACATAATAGGAGGGTGAAGAGAAAGGGGAATAGGTCACAGGTGTTGGAGAATGGGTAAGAGAAGGATGGGAAAACTGGTGTGAAAAGAGCTGTGTGAGAGTAAAGTGTAAAGGGGAGAAGAACAAGGTATGGGGTGTCAAGGAATGGATTGAAGTCAAGGAGATAAGAGATGACTGTTGATGTTGCATTTAAACTCTTGGAGACTGTAGCTATCAAGGAAACAAGTATACAGAAGGGAGTTCCACAGGCGGGAAGTGCAAGAAAAGAAGCTGATAGAGTAGAAGTTGTGGTTACACTTAATTGTTTTCACAGTAGCTGAAATATATTCGTGCAGGGGAGGCACCAAGTAGCTAAGCTTGTTGGAACAGAATCCGTAAAAGTATTTGTAGAAGAGACAGAGGGAAGCCACATCTTGTTGGTGAGAAAAAGACTGGAGTCGGGCTGCCAGGTCAGGATCGACTACATTGCTGATTCTTCTTTGGATTTTGTCAAGAACCCCAAGATGAACAGAAAGGGCACCTGACTGGATAGAAAAGTAGTTTTCAATGCATTGGTGGATGGTAGATTTGTAAATATGCATGAAGAGAAAATCTTCCTGGCCCGACACAGGAACCTGACCTTCCTAGCAGTAGATTTAGCTATCAATTCAATGGAGTTATTCCACTTGATGTCAGCTGAGAGATTGGGGCCAAGGAAGCACAGTGTATTGCTTTCAGGGAGACTAGCATGATCCATGCTGTGGGGCAGGGGGAAGATTGTCTATGATGGTTAAAGGATAGCAGCCTTGACTTGGAAGCATTATAATTGCTTGGTTTGTGCTGATTGGTCAGGAGGTTTTACTTTTTATAGTTGCCTAAACAAAAAGATTAAGCAGGAATCCACCATCAATACTGGGAAGAGAAATAACAGCTGACTTGAGAAAGCTATTTTTCTGAAAATTTGCATTAAGAGATTTTATATATTTCAACTGAAACTAACAGTGGCTGTTCAGTTAAGGAATGACAAATATTTCCTTCTAATGGAATGGCTAATATTACCATTACCATTAGTGGTAAAGGAAATAATTACTACATTTTTTTTCTCTGCATACAATGTATGAAAGCACATGTGATTCCTTGCCCTTGTCAATCCCCAACCAGGGGAAGTAAAACAGTTTTGGTGGCTAAAGTGAGACTGCTACCCCTGGCAGCACCAGCAATTTTTGCCACCAGACAGGGTAATGTTTTTATATATGGAAGTATCCATCTCTTGCAGTTTTCTTAAAAATGCATGTCTTATTTTACTTATTGTCTTACACTGACAATTTGTGATACAAGGTCAGTTTAATGTGGGGATCCCAACTGCATGCATCTGGGCCAGGTCAGCTGGCTGTTATTCCCCAAGAACAGGTGCCTCTCAATAATATTTTCAGTTGCACTCTACCTGAAGACAGAAATACGAATGACAGACAAAATGTAGTTTGGTTGTGCTGGCATTGGTATTACAACCAATTCCATCTTAATGCAATAAGGGTGGTTTGAGTTTAAATTTGAGTTTTGTTCAATGGCATATCAACCTCTGTGGGCTATTTAATGCCAATAGGTGGGGATTTAGGGTATTTTTTTTTAATGTTCAGTTATAGTGAGAAGATTGATTTAATCAGATTTTAATGAAAATTTTTTGTTTTTATTCTTTTTTATTTTAGAAAACTGAAAATATCTTCTAGTTTTGTATTCAAAAATGTGTTATGGTAATACTTTTTCTTAAAAAATCTATTGTAATATTTTTTCTTCAAAAATGTACATTTTTCTGTAAAAGTCTATTTTTATGTATATATTTGTGTAAAAGTGTAGTTTTATACTTTCATAATGTTTGGATCCCAGTTTGGGGGTTAACTATTTTCCCCATAGCTGGGACCCTAACAGGTGCTAACATTCCAGGTCAGGGGGGACCTGAGAATAACAGCAATTAAGACGTAGTGCCATGCTCCATGCAGTTTACTGCCTCTGTTTTGCAGGGGGTCACATAGGAGGAAAGTTATGAGAAAGAGTGACAGGTTATAGGGGGTGTCAGGAAGTGGATAAGAGAAGGATGAGAATATTGATGGGAGTAGAGTAGATGATGTAAGGAGCATGTGAGAGAGGATGCAGGTTAGTGAGATAGGAGATGACTATTGACTTTACATTATTTTTTTAATCATATCACCCCAAGCAAGGCATTTTACTGCCACTGTTGTGTAGTGGGTTACATAGGAGGAGCGTTATGAGAAAGAGTGACAGGTTATAGTGGGTGTCAGTTAATGGGTAAGAGAAGGATAAGAATATTGATGAGAGTAGAGCAGACAATGAAAGGAGCATGAGAGAGAGGATGCAGGTTAGTGAGATAGGAAATGACTATTGACTTTACATTTTAATTCTTGGAGATTGTAGTTGTTGGGGAAGCAAGTAAATGGAAGGGAATTACACAGGCGGAAAGTGCAAGAAAAGAAGCTACTGGAGTAGAATTTGCATTTACATCTTATTGGTTTCACAGTAAAAGGGTGGGACCTCATTGCTAATCTTGTGGCTCGAGTAAATTCATACATAGGGGGCACCAGTGAGCTAAGCTCATCGGAGCCGAATCCGTGAAAGTATTTATAGAAAAGACACAGGGAAGCCACATTGCGCTGGTGAGAAAGTGACTATATCTGAGTTGCCAAGTCAGGATCATTACAGAATATTACATTGAAAAATACAAGTATGGAAGATGGAGCATTAGATTTTTATGGTCTCAACAGTGAAATTTTTTTGCAATCTATTGCCAGATTATAAATGCATTTGTATAAACTTCCTGATCTTTTTTTTTTCAGAGGCTTCTTCTTCTTCATGTGCTGTGTCAATCCTGGACCTCCACTTATCTATATCCCATGTCACTAAAAAAATAGTCATTAGGAGTTTCTTGTTTGAAAGTACTTATTTCTTTTCGGATTTGTCCACTCCCCTCTGGCCTCATGCCAGGTCTTGGATGACTGTGAATTGGCTAGTATACTTTGGCAATCAATTTATTAGAATGTTAAAATTCCTTTTTAATCTGCTCAGATGGTTGCTGACTAGAACTAAAAAAAAGTAAGAATTTTTCAAGTCCTAAAGTTACTTTATTTCACTCAGCAGAATTCAGTTTTCAAAGGTATTAAGGCCAAAAAGTATGAATGAAAAAAAATCACAAGGTCAGAAACCAAAACACGACCTCCATTTTTTTTATTTATTATCCCCTGAGTTAAGAACTGAGCTTTAAGATCAAGTTGGATGTTTTCATGTTTTATTTTGACTAATTGTAATAGATGGGATTGAAACAGCAGCAACAATATTGGCACCAAAACCTAATTATTTATTTTTGGACCAATCAGAGAGTTTCTTTTTTTTGTTGAGGGAAAAGCTTATTTTTCAATCCCATTTCTCCTCAATAAATGTCACATCTGGCTTGCTTCATCTATCCTGTGTACTACAGCCAGCCACTTGAGATTTTTGCAGTATGTTCCTCTATCCCATCCCTGGATCAATATACACCTGAAGAAGGCTGAATGGCACCATAGCTGAAACAGGGTAATACTAAAAATAAGAACAAGACAAGATATCCTCAATATTGGCAGTGAAACGAGAACAGCCTACTCTTGTAGAATAGATATAGGGTTTAGTTTTGAATTCACTGGAGGTTACTCAAATGGATATACACTTCAGGAAGTTTGGGGAGCACAACAGCTGAAACAGGGTGAGCAATACTAAAAATAAGAACAAGACATGATATCCCTCAATATGGGCATGAGAACAAGAACAGTCTACTCCTGTAGATTAAATAAAGGGTTCAGGGCTGAATTCTCTGTAGGTTACCTGGCTCGATATATGCCTGATGAAGACTGGCATGCACAATAAGTGAAATGTTGTGATAACAACAACAAAAATGAGGTCAATTGCCTGAATGAAAATAATAAAGAATCCTTATCTAAATCTAAATCTAAACTTATTTATAAACGGAACTTTGTCTGTTGTACTATAAGCGTCTGCAAGTGTTCTTAGCTAGGCTTTATGTCAAGGTACCCCTGATAAATATCGAAAATCGATAATCGAAAAAATCGGGTTATAGAAGGAGTAGTTCGATTTTAATCAAATTTGATACACTCATAGACAAAGACATAAGAAACGATATTCAGACATTTCAAGGTTGCAGTTCTTACAATAGTGCAGAAAATCAATAATATATATATATAAAAGGCAAGATGTTTGTGTGCGTGTCTGTTTATCTGTCTGTATGTCCTTTATACAAATCGATAATTTTTATCTGATTCTCACCAAACTTCACACAAATATTCTTTAGGCTGAGTCTGAGCTCCAGGACCATGGATTAGTTTTAAAGCTTTCATTACACCCGAGCAACGCCGGGCTATACTGTTAGTTTGAATATAAATTCATTTTTTCTAAAAAATAAAATGAAATCATTTTTATCTTTTTTTAAATTAAAATGAAATCATCCAAATAACTTTTGATGGTAATGATGATGGTAGTGGTAATTGTAATATCAGTCATTTCCTTATAAGGAAAACATTTGGCCAATTTTATTACACCTTTTTAACTCCCTGACTATCTAGCTGGGATCAAAGCATAATAACTGCCTTTAAATAGATAAACTATATTTTATCACACAATTTTGTGCCTGTCTTCTGACAGAGCACAACTGAAGATATTATTGAAATGTGCCTGATCTCAGAAAACCGCTGCTCATGCCAGTACCACCCTTATTGCCGGTTCTGGGCATGGAGGTAAACTACATTTCAGCATTAAATAACATATAGAAACTGATATGCTGCTAAACAAAATCAAATAATTAGACAACCAACATGAAATAGCTTTTATAGCATTAATCCATACAATATCATACAATTTCTTAAAGAAATCAAACTACAGTGGAACCTGTCGTAAGTGACCACCCCCACTGCCACAAGAAATGGCCGCACATGACAGATGGTCGCTCACTAAAGGCTCATAGTCATGATCTATTTATACCAGTAACATATATTTTACTCACCAGAATGTACATATTAGAATTTTATCATGTAATCTGGTAATAAACAAATAAGAACATAAGAAGATGGCCTAACTTTAAAGAAATCTATTCAGCATAATTCATTTAAAAATTTTAAAAAACATATTTACAACAATCAACAAGAAACTAAAATATTTATTCACAAAAAATATATAAGTGGACTTTAAAAAAAGTCAGTTATTGCTTTCCTTTTTATGCCCTTACTAAAAAATATGTAGGTTGGAAAAATTGGCGACATATATAGTTTCAGTTTTTTTCTTAGAAGTGAGTGATAACAAAACAGAATCTGTGATAATACATGGAAAAAAATAAACAAACCAAAACAAACAAAAAAATGACAGCGATTGTGAGTGGGGGTAGAGAAACAGAGAGATAAAGATAGATATACACAGATAAAAATAGAGTAGGTAGATACACAAAAAATAAAGGAATGAAAGAGATAGACTTTTGAGAAAGAGATATAGTTGCGATTTTCCCCATCCCTGAATTTATCCAAGTCAGTACAGAGACTGCTATAAATCCCATGAATATGTCAAATGCAATACATGTTGTACAAAACAGCCATGTTTGACCATGAGGTGAACCCAAGCAATGTACATTTCAACAAAAATAACAATTTGATACAACACTACAATAACAAAACAATGGCTTAGTGGAGCATAGGTCATCATCAATACATCTGTAACGTGTCTTTTTTACAGGTAGGGGTGTTAACTCTACACAAATTCCTTTAATCCCTGGGTGAGGTAGGCTAGTTGTCAACCAAGGCTATAGAACACAATTTGTCAGGTTTTTAATCAATAGCTGGATGAAGAGGAAATGAATCAATACCTTTCCTAAGAATATTTGTGCATCAGTGAACTGGAATTCAACTGGAATTCACACTTGGCTCCCCAATTTCTCATTC
The DNA here is from genome assembly GCA_037127315.1 of Ascarosepion bandense. Classification (NCBI taxonomy): domain Eukaryota; kingdom Metazoa; phylum Mollusca; class Cephalopoda; order Sepiida; family Sepiidae; genus Ascarosepion; species Ascarosepion bandense. The sequence goes on along the minus strand of JBBBDQ010002066.1, from coordinate 615,382 downwards.
CAAGCCAATGTTTACTGAACCACAATTCATATCCCCCCCATCACTAAAGATGTTAGAAAAGTGGTCAGTTCTCTTTCTACTTTATCCTCATTCGATCTTTAAAAATTTAAATGCAATGTTAATCATTACTTACTGCCTTCTTGATTACTCTTCTTTTGTTCTCGTTCCTTAGTAATGTCTTTCTTTTCTGTAGAACAGTTATGTTGTTAAGATAAGCACTCAGTTGTGGAACAATCTGAGAGAAGAATAATTCACCTTGAGAAAGAGAGCTATTAATGGTGCCCTAGAGCATTTCATCATGCTCAAGTGGGATAGTCTATTGCTTGGACTGTGATTGGCTGCTGGTAAATGAGTGGAAGCATTTCTGTATAAATATTAGCTTGATTCCAGTCATAGTTTGAAGGGTTTGTATTGAGTTACGACCTGGCTTGTCCGCATTCATGGAGTGAGTTTTGGGCCCGACCTCCAGTTGGAGAAAAATTGGTCTGAAGTACAGGCAAAGGTCGGCACATCAGTCGAGATATGGCACCAGAGGAATTTGTCCTTAAAGGGTTTGGCTGAGGTGTGTATTACATACGTCTTTCCCATTATCCTTTACCTCCTGTTTGTACCTCCACTTTGTGAAGAGCGTGAGAAGGCGATCAAGTGTTTGTTATTCTCCCTTCTGTGGAGGGGACACAAATATCACATCGACAAACATGTCTGTTACCAACAACTGTCTCATGGGGGTCTGGGAATGCCGCACTTGGCGAGTCACAAGCTCGCTTCAAGGGTGGTGTTTCTCAGACGTGCGTTATTGGAGAACTCGTTGCTAACAGAGATAGTGAGGGACATGTTCCCTCGCTTTACTATCACTCTCCAGATCTCGAGGCGGTGCCGTAAGCCTCAAGGGCAATCAAGTTTTCTCCTCGAATGTCTGGTGGGCTTGAGGGCCATTCCTTGGTCCAGTGACTTTTCTCGGCCTAGGAAAGTCTTCTATCAGGGATTAGTGGCGGATGTCATGAAGGATACACAATGCAAAGTGCTCGGCATGTCTGACAATGAGTATCGCTCTTATTGGTCTCGGGCACTGGGTTTGGAGTATCTCAGTAACACTGAGTTTTCTTTGACTTGGCAATTAGCTCAGAATCGGTTGTCTCTCAATGACGTGGCTTTCATATGGGGCCTGGTGGATTTGCCAGATTGTGAACGCTGTGACTTGGTTGAAAGGAGATGTCTTCGCATGCCTTCTACCATTCTTTCACATTCAGTAAACCATTGTGTCTTAGTGGCTTTGCTACCTTTCTTTAAAGTAAATTCAATTAAAAAAAAATCCCTGTTCTACTCTCTGTGTACATAAACTCATAAAATAGATTACTTATTGTTTTTCTTTCTCTCATAATGTCCTGTTAGTTTCAGATTCTCCAAGCCTTCTATCCTCTCATGATGATTCCTACAGACTTCAAGATTTTTCAATTACCACTGTTCTTATTTTCCTTAAAACATTCTCATTGCTTACATATTTCATCCATGGCATTCTTGACATTATTCTGTACAATCACATCTCTGTTGCTTCAAATCTCCCCTTCTTCTTCTATGTGCCTTGTCCCTTTAGGATGCAGGCGATCATGGCCTTCCACTTTTCCCTATCCCTGGTGGCTCTGAGCACGCCTTCTCCTGTTACACCATGCAATCCTCGTTCCGTCATCCACCTGATTAGGTCCTTCAAATATGTTATCCGTTGCTTTCCTCTGTCTCTTTTTCCCTCTGTCTGGCCTGTTAATATCAGATTCTCCAAGCCCTCCATCCTCATCACGTGTCCAAGAAACTTCAGCTGTCTCTTCCTGATGCTCAGTATTAATTTCCTTTTTGCTTCCATCATTTCCAAGACCTCATCATTGCTCACATGCTCGATAAAATTGTTTAGCATTCACTGCCATATAGGAAATTAGATATTACATGGCAGTTCAACAGTTTTCTTTATTTCTAATGATTTTCTTTTGATGTTCTGTGTCCCTTGAGGAAGTTAGCAATCATGGCTCTCCATAACTTTCTATCCTTTGTATATCTTAGCAACATCTATCATTTTGCCATCCCTCCCAAAACCTGTTCCACCATCTATTTGTACAAGTTGATTATGTAGGTGGCCTGCTGCCTGCCCTTGTTTCTTTTACCTTCAATATGTCCTGTGAGTGTAACGTTCACCAAGCCTGCCTTCTTCATTATGTGCCAAAAAAATTTCAACTTTCTCTTTCTGATTCTGAGCGCCTTTTTTATATCATTTTCATTAAGACTTCTTTGTTGCTCACAGGCTTTGTTGATCGTGTTCTCAGCATCTTTCTGTAGAACCACAGTTTTGTTGTGTCAAATCGTCTCTCTTCATTTATGAGGGGATTGTCCAGCATTTACTACCATATAGGCAAATTAATATTACATAAGTGTTCAGTACCCTTTTCTTGGTTTCTCAATAAATGTTCCTGTTTCTTAATACTTTGTTTAGTTTTTCCTGTTCCAAAGCACTTTTGAATTTCAGTGTTGCATTTTCTGTCCTCTGTTAAAACCCTCCCCTGATAATTAACTTCTGTACTTGCTTCATGTTGACATTTCAAATTCATAATTCTTATCTTGTTTTTTCTGCTAGCTAATAATTATGCATATCTTATATGGGAAAAATCCATAGATTATTATTTTTTTTATTTTTCAACTCTCCTTTTCTGATTTTGAGTGTAAGAATCCTTTTCTGTTTCCATTTTTCTTAAGATTTATTTGTTGCTTATGCATTCTGTCCATGCAATTCTCAGCATCCTTCTGTAGAACCATATTTTTGCTGTTACTAGATTTCACTGCATCTGGGAGGAGATTCTCCAGCATTCACTGCCATGTAAGAGGATTGATATTGCGTAACAGTTCAGCACTCTTTTCTTTGTTTCTAACTAAATTTTCTTGTTTCTTAATACTTTGCTGAGCTTTTGGTATATATCTTTTTGCTATTTCAATGCCTGTATGGATTCAGGTGCCACATTTTTTATCCTGTGTTAAAATACTTCCCAGATGTTTAAACTTCTGTATTTGTATGATTTTGACATTTTCATTTTGTTGATTGCATGTTTTGAGTGTTTTGTAAAATCTGAAAATTATTCTTATAAGCAGTTAATTTATTTAAATGCCTTTAAATTTTAAGCTTAGTAATTGCATGTGAATTATAATTTTTGTACTGAATGTTCTTACTTATGAAACAGATTTTAAGTAATTTTTTTAAAAAAGTCTCCAGTATCATTTATCTCTTTCAATGTTTACCACATGCACACATACATATATACATAAAAGCAGGATTAGTGAAAAAGGTCTCATGCTCCCACTTCACTCTACTACATCTTGATTTTCAAGGACAGAGTATAACCTAATTATGTACAATAATGAATCATATGCAATATAAGTGAACAATTCAACTAGGAAAATTGAAAATAAATATGATGTATCTAAATATAAATTAGTGACGTCATAAATCAACAATATTTTGCAGCAATTTTTAAGATTAACTTGAGATTTTTTCTTGCTAAAATGTTGAATAATTTTGACACATTCAGCATTATGGATAAAAAATAATAGTGAATTTTATATTAATTTTTTTTAGACTTATCACAAACAAAAGTAATTCACGGATTTGGATGAAAAAGAAAAGACCCCAGAATGATGTCAAAATCTGCAAAAACCTTTCATCCTTTAATAGACAATTGGACTTAGTTTATCTTGTAATGTATATAAATGTAGGTAGAAAGGAAGTAAATACTAATAAGATAGCAAGGGTCACAATGCACTGCCCAGGGCCCCCATCCAGGCTAGCCCCCCTCCCCCGCCCCCTCAGTTAGAGGTTCTGGTGTATTACACTCCGGCTCTGTATCCAAGGTTGCAATGTGAATAATGATTACACAAAAGTTGTCAGATTTTGCATGGCTGGTGTTTTCCATGATACAATCCAGTTACAAAACTACTAGTAAAAGAACCAAACTATATGCAAGTGAAGATGTCTATCAGTACCGAATCAGATTTTAGTATAACACACTTGTAAAATATTTGTGAGAATCAATTTTACTGATTATGCTTGAGATAGAGAATAAGAAATTAAAAAAAAATAGCCAGAATTCTTTATAAATTTAAACTATTTTCTTTATATATTTTTCTTTAATCATTTCACCCCAAGTAAGGTGATAAAGTCACTAAGTCACCAAAGATTACTGAGAGTGAAAGAAACTAAGAAAACATTGAATAGAAAGGACAAAAATACATTGCTGGTATTTTTACTACACAATATATTTTTATACATCCATAGTGTTTTGGTCCCAGTTTTGGAGTGGGGGTAACTATTTGTCCATAATTGGTACCCTAATGTGTACTACCACCTCAACTCAGAGTGAAATGGGGAACAACACACCCCTTAAAACCTACAAATCAAAGGCCTTGCTGCCAGATGTAGTTTATCATCATACCCAGGACACTAAAAAGGATAATAAAAATGATAGTATTCAGGGTGACAGAAAATAATGATTGACATTTCATTTGAATTTTTGAAGCAAGAAGTTAGTTCCACAAATGAGATGTACTAGAGAAGAAACTATTAGAATAGTCATTATCCTTGCAGTTAGCAATTTCAGCAGTAAAATGATGAGACCTAGCTGCCAATCTAGTACTATTTTTAAATTCATGAAGTCAAGATACAATAGAGAAAAGCTCATCAAAAGAACTACTATAAAAATATTTATAGAAAAGGATAGAGAAGCTATGTTATAGAAGTGGAAACATGATTGAAAATGAGATACTATGTCAGAACTGATAAGATTGCAGATTATCTATTGAATTTTCTTGAGAATATTAGCGGATGAAGCAGTAATATATATATATATGTAATTAATGTGGAGAAGCTTATCACTTAACTGAGAAGTGTTATTTCAATCATGACAGCTTTGAAGTTTTGTCTACAAAACTTTTGAACTTGCTCTGTGCAGTCATTGGTCCATGACCAAACCATGACATCTGATGTTTAATAATGGCAACAAGAAGAGATTCATTGTTAATCTACAAAACTTTAGATTTTGCTTTGTACGGTCATCAATTTTGTACTTCCAGTAGATGTTAATGAGCTTTCTCAAGCATTCATTCTTGAATGACTGGATCCTTTTTTCTGCCTCAACCAGGAATGTCCAAGTCTTGCACCTGTAAAGGAGGATGGATATCTGCAAAGATGTAGAGAATTTTCAGAACATTCAAATGTGGAGATCCATGTTTTGTTTGTTAATTTGGTATTTTTCTCAGCCATTCCTTGTAAATACACATTTATTTTTTCATAGCAATCACAAAACACCTGTCTGCTTCTCTGATTATAAATCCAAATTCTGCTGCAGCAAAAGATGAATAATACTGTCTTTGCTGCTTGCAGATCAATAAATGCAGAAGAAATAGAACTGATTTTGTCACAAGTGTTCTCTTCATTCTTTAAAAAGTAATCATCAATGTCACCATTCTTTAATACATTAATCAATTCTTCAGAATGTTTTCTATTTTTTTCTCTTTCTTGATTTTTTTTTATTGACCAAATGGGAAACAATTTTACAGACTTATGTCATCAGTTTTGTTTTTTATTGCTGCAATATTTCAGCTGTTATGATCTCTGCCCTTCCTCAGGATTTTCTTGATCCGGTTAATATTCAGTGAATTTTTAACAGATGATTAAATGAATAGTTTGGGTTAGGCAAATAAAATTAAATAAAGAGATTAAAATAGTTATAGCAAATGAGAAGTGTTGGTAATGTTGGTCCAAATTGTGGGAATGTTCACAATGTTGGTAACATTCATAAGTAGTTTATGGTTATAGAGTATCCACCTGACATCTAATGTTGGTAATGTTCATGAATATAGAGTATCCTGTTGGCATCTGTTGACCATGTCTGTCATAGGTTATAGATATAGAGTATCCTCGCAGCACGTAATCTGTTCAATGAAGCAATGTCAAAGATTAACACTCCCGAATCAGACACTCTCCTGAACTGGACCAGATCTCTAATACTCAGAAAAATATGGCCGCCTTTTATACACGTCACATTGAATATTTTGTGCTTCCTGATTGGTTAAACCTTCTATTGATGAACTATAAAATGGGTTGGCTCATGGCTGTCAGCACAGTATATACATAAGTACCAAAAAGTCCATCAACAAGAAGTGTAATTAAAAGTGGACAAAAAGAGTAAACGGCAATGGCAGTTTAATCAGAAAAAGAAGAGAGAAGAGTTAATATGAAAAGAAAAGAAAATAACAGAATGAACTAACCAGTAATCTCTTCTTGCTTATTCGACTGAGTAAAGTAAAATTTTACTCTTCTCAATTGTGTTCTGAGGAGTGCATTTGGTGATTTTGTACCTCTAATAAGATCTTTTTAAAGTTAGTAGATTAAAATACAGGGTTAAAAATGGTAGTTTTAGTTATAAGTGATGACTTTCCCAGTTTGGGGAACCAGCTATAATATTTTAAAGAATAAAAATTGATAAACAAAAATGGAAACCATCTGTGACTCAACCAGATTCCTTGGTTGAATAAAAGCTTCTATCCCAACCAAATTCCTTGATTAAATAAAGGGTTCTGTTCAAATCAAATTCCTTGATTAAATAAAGGGTTTCGTTCAGATGAAGTTCCTCAATAAAGAGTTCTGTGTAAACCAAATCCTCAATTAAATTAAATTAAATTAAATTAAATTTCTCTTACTTACTTCCTGACACCCACTATAATCTGTCTTCTCTTTCTCATAACTTTCCTCCTATATAACCCCCTGCAAAACAGTTGCAGTAAAATGCCTTGCTTGGGGCGATATGATTATAAAAACAAAGTCATCAACTCGTCTTATTGGAAGTTTCTTTTCTTGACAACTCTAAGGTTGAACTAGATCAGTTGTCAATTTTTTATATACCATGTCCTCTTGTGAGGGCAAAATTTTGGTACAACCCTCCCAATAGTTAAACATTGAAAAAAAAAGAAAAATATTAAATATTGTCATAAATCAACAAAATTAGTTGAATGCGTCCAATCCATTCTCATCAGTATTCTCCTCCTTCTCTTACCCACTTCCTGACACCCCCTATAACCCGTCACTCTTTCTTATAACTTTCCTCCTATCTAACCCTTGCAAAACAGTGGCAGTAAAATGCCTTGCTTGGGGCAATAGGATTATAAAAAAAAAAAAATAACCTGATGGAGAAGACTGTTCTTGTTCCACTGTCCAATAATCTAAAAATTAAAATGTTTGTTTAAGATTGATTGATTTGAATTTTAGAGTGTATCAACCAATCAATACTTATTGGAAATCAGCTCTCTGTTTTCGAATTCTGATTTTCTATCCATTATGCCAAACAGTCACCTGTCTAGGGATTGATCAGACTTGACGTTGCATTGCTTTACAAGGACCAATGTTACCTGATATGGATATAATGCTTTTTGGTTCATGAATTTGGTGACATAATAACTGTGAGTTCAATCTGAAGAAGGTCAGACATCACAATAGCTGAAGCATTGAGACAAAAGAAATAATGAAGAGAGTGCTTACAGTTATATAATACAAGTATACCCTTGCCGTCAAAAATGCAATATATATATATATATATACCAAGAAATACACAACAATCATTATTATAATAGAGAGGATATATATATATTAGTCATCCAAATACAAGCCTGTTTCACTGTATCCCAGCTCATCAGTGTGGCTAGACACATCCACTTGCTTCTGGCCATGATCGAAACTTGACCAATTTGGTGTCAGTCAGAGTTACCACCCACTAAGCCATAGGCACATGGAATCAGAGAAGGGAAATTTTAACATGTTGTATATAAGCAGTGTACACACATGCCAGTCACCGAAAGAACTCAATTCATTTTTGAAGAGTAACGCATATATCGCAGAAGTGGAAACTGTTTTTAAAATTTTCTTCTCAAGAGAGCTCAATCGTAATGAGAGCATAATACATTAGTCATTTATATACAAGCCTGTTTCGCTGTATCACAGCTCATCAGTGTGGCTAGACACACCCACTTGCTTCTGGCTGGGATCAAAACTTGACCAATTTGATGTCAGTCAGAGTCGCTACCCTCTAAGCCACAGGCACATGGAATCAGAGAAGGGAAATTTTAACATGTTATATATAATCAGTGTATACACATGCCAATCACCGAAAGAACTCAATTCATTTTTGAAGAGTAATGTGCATATATATATATGTGTGTGTTTTTATATATATTTATATATATATATATGTGTGTACACTTGTTGAATTGATATACTCCTTAAGTTAATATTTTTTATTTTATTTTATTTTTTTATGTTTTATTAATTTTTCAAATTCAATCTAATTTTGAGATTATATTCAAATTTAGATTTGTATGTCAAAATTTTTCCTAAAAAAATTTTTTTTCTATAAAATTTGTCCCATTTATTTAAACTTAAATTCGCTATGATTTATTTTTCAACACGAATGAAAACTTCCCTTGTTTCTATGGAAATAGATTTTTTCTTTTTTTAGCTTACTTCCCTGTCAACCACCCCCTCCCCTTTTTACTTCTTTCCTTTTCTTTTTTCTTTCTTTTCTTTTTCTTCTTCCTCCTACCATTTCTTTTGCCCAGACAAGGCTAAATTTCAACTTTTAAACTCTCTACTCAGTTAAGGGGTAGGTGGTTTCAAAAAATCTAATAATAAAAATAGACATAGATATCTGTCTGCTTTCTTATTAATCCCACTCCTTTAATTTTCTGTGAGGAAATTTTTTTTGGACTTCTGCCGGTATAATATCTTTGTTCATTTTGTCATTTGGTTTTTTTGGGAATAAAGTTCGTTGCTGAGAACGCGAGAGTTTTTTCTCGTAGAAATGGCTATTCAACAAATTTGAACATCGGAATTTTGTTTTATTTTATAATTGGCTCTGTAATTTGAATATAAATTGCACTGAGCCCTCCACCTTTATCAATTTTAATATTAATGTAATTAATATTAATTAGGATTGGATTTTGGGGATTTACCTACCTGCTTTACCTTTTGGATTAAAGTTATATATATATATATATATATATATATATATATATATATATGTTAGGAAGTGAAAGAACAGATTAAAACCTACTGTTCATGCATTTACTTTTATAAAAAATGCTGAACACAAAGTAGAACTTGATATTGTAATGTTGTTCTTACAATGGTTTATGAAAGTGTTATATCACACTACAAAAATTTTTATGTTTCAGAACAATATTGTTCTTCTTCAGGTGATTTATTTTTAAAATATCACCTGAAGAAGAATGATATTTTTCTGAAACATGAACATTTTTGTGTAGTGATATAACACTTTCATAAACCATTGTAATAACAAAATTACAATAAACACACACACACACACACACACACACACACACACACACACATATATTAATAAATATATATATCCTACACTTATGGCACGACTCGAAGTTTCATGTTTTATGCAATCATCAGGTGCATATTTCAAACTTACAGTTTAATAGACTCACCTGATGATTGCATAAGACATGAAATTCCAAGTCATGCCATAGACATTGGATAATATGTATATTTATTAATATATATATATAATACAGCTCTGTTCATACATTGAGCCCTCTTTTATGAACACCTGTATAATAATATTATACCTATGTATACCCTCCTCATATGTATATTTATTAATTTACGTCACTATATATATATATTTATTTTATTATGTATGGCTCTTTATGACAACAGATATAAAAATGTTTTTTTCCCTGAAATCATATACATCAATTTTGGGGAAAAATTCAATGAATATTTATTGGTATTTATAAGACTGGATCAATAAATCTGCAACATGACATGTAGTTATTAGCCAAATATTGATATGTATTATATTCAATCTGTTTGATAAATATTCATCACTGAATTAAGTGCATTGGCAAGAAAATAAGTATCTTTCTGCTAAGAACTGAGTCTTTATTGAGTGATAGGCATAACTCTGTTCATGGTTTCTGCTATCATATATAAAGTATGTGGACTTGGTGGTATCACTCCAACAGTATGTGGACTTGGTGGTATCACTCCAACAGTCTTTAAGAAATGTGCTCTGAAACTGACTCCTGTTCTCTCTAAACTCTACAATAAATGCCTTGCTGCTTCTTGATTTCCTGCTGGTTGGAAATCCTCTTCTGAAGTTCCAGTTTTTAAGAACTCATGTGAACCATCTGATCTTTCTATCATCCCATGGGCCTTCTACTGTTTTTTGGCAAAGTTCAGGAAGAGATAACTAAAGTTCCTGGGACATGCAATGAGGAAGGAGGGCTTGGAGAACTTGTTACTAACAGGCCAAATGGTGGGAAAAAGAAACAGGGGGAAGCAGGTGGATGATGGAACGAGTGTTATATGATGCAACATGAGAAAGCATGCTAAAAGCCACCAGGGACAGGGAGATGTGGAAAGCCATGATCGCCTACATCCTGAAAGGACATGACACATAGAAGAAGAAAGAAGAAGACTAAAGGTTCTAATAAACTCCAAATTGGTTAAGTATCTCACCTCACAGATTCTTCTCTAGGCCAAATGTTGATGTGTTAATAATTATTGCTGAAAAAGTCTGTCAAACTTTAGATAAGAATTGTTTTTGCGAAGTTGTGGCAAAATTTCGCTGCAAAGTTGTAGTGACCGGTTTGTGCTGGATATTAAGACAAGGAACAAGAATGTAAGTTCAAAACAGTGTATTAGTAACAAGAAACAAGATATTCAAAGAAATGTTAATAATAAGTAATATAGAAATATATAAGTCTGAAGGTATTATTACGCTGCCTGACTAATAACTCATCAACTGCTCATGTTAACTACTTCATTAAACTGCTGTAACTGCTCTGTTAACTGCTCATAACTACTCTCTAGAAGTCACACAGGTAATTTATATATATCAAGAGGAAGAGTTCACTCCTCATAGGAGGGTACCATAACAATAGTGAAACACAGACTGTTGCTTTGGATATCCCAAAAGCATTGGGCAGGAGTTGGCATACCGGTCATTTTCACAGGTTGAAAGGTTATGTTATTTTCTGGACAAATTTTTAGATTCAGTTTTTCTTATCAAATTGTGAAATGAAAGTTATCTTGAATGACCACTCTTCTAAATCTTTCTGCGTTAATGCAGGTGTCAATGAGGGCTGAATCCTTGGACCTATACTGTTCCTAATTTTCATAAAGGACTTTCCGAATACAATCATTTATCAGTTCAGTATCTATGCTGATGACACAACTATTTACTCTTCTCTTAATAGTAAGCCTGAATGGTTCAATAAAGTCAAATTGCCAGGTGATCTCAAAAATGACCTACAATCAGTTGTTAAATGGGTCAAGGAGTGACTCATTAGTTTTAATGCTGCCAAAATCAAACTGATCCCTTTTAATTATCTGAAAGAACTTTGTTTGCCTTCCATCAATATGGCTGATGCTAACCTCCAAGAGATTGACTCTTTGTGCTTTCTTTGACTAATGTTTTCTGCTAATATGAAGTGGAAAGAGTATATTGAATCAATTGTTAAATCTTGGAAAGTTGGTTCTTTGTATCATGCTAGACAATTTTTCTAGCCATAATCTATTTTACATATTTATAAGGCTACCATTCATCCATGCTTTGAATATTGCTACTACATCTGGTCTGGTGCACCTGCTGAATATTTAAAGATTCTTGATAAACTCCACAGAAGAATCTGCAATGTTATTGGTTTTAACCTGAAATCTTAGCTTCAGCCACTTTCCTACTGCTGTAATGTAGCTTCTCTGTGCCTTTTTGTTGAGGGGAGTTACCCACTTAATAATGGACTCTTCTTTGCCTATATTAACCGAGAGTTAATTACTCTCGAGGACAGAACCTGGGCGACAGAGACATTGGTTTCCAGTATGACTTCAATTCAGCTCAGCCTAGTCTGTCTGTCTATTGATCACTTGTAGCTAAGCTATGATTACTCTTTCTCTTTGTATCTGTTTGTATCTTTTGTTGACGTAATATATGTTGTTGACCTACCACTGTGTTGACTCATTATTTTATGGTCCCATACCAGGTCCATATCACTTTTCTATAAATAATTTCATGGTAATTGTTCTGATGAACTTTCCTCTAAATTTAAACATAGTACCAGATTGGTGACAAAGTCTCATCATTTTACAGTTAAATTGCCTAGATGTAACAGTAATTTCTATGCTAACAATTTCTTCTCTCTCACATCTGACTTGTGGAACTCTTTTCCAGCTTCTTGCTTCCCTGTTAACTTTGATCTTCAAAGATTTAGATGCAATGTCAATCACTATATTCTGTCTATTTTCTTTTTTTAATTATATCACCCCCAAGCTAGGTGGGACTACCACTAGTACACATAGACGAATCTGACTACCGGGCCGATCTGTGCAATCATAGTGAAAATCCGGGCAAGGAAAAATGCCTTCATCAGAAATCAAACTAAACAATTCACAAAGAAAGAAAGAAAGAAAAACGAAGAAAACATCCGAATGAATGCAGTAAAAATCTGTTTGTATATTTATTAATTTTGGGAGAAAAGACTGGTTATACTCAGAAAGTCCAAACCTGATTTCCTGCTTTTGTTCATGTTCTGTGCATAATTTCCATCGGAATAGCCGAAAAAATCCACAAAAATCATAGTTTCTGGAAACAGATGACACTGATGATGTCATCACATTGTCAACTAATAAATCTGGGCAATTTTCTCTGTGCCCAGTGTTTTTTTTAGCATCAGCTACGGCCCTGCTAGTACACAGGGGGTTACAGTGAGAGAAATGATTGGGTAAGGGGATATTGAAAAAATATAAAATATGAAATGGATTCAAAAACATAAAAGATGGCAATTGATGTTGCATTTAAAGTTTTTGGAGATTGTAGTTATCAGCAAAGCAAGTAAACAGAAGGGAGTTCCACAAACGAGAAGTGCAAGAAAAGAAACTGTTGGAGTAGAAGTGATGGTTTCATTTAGCTATTTTAATGGTAAAAGGGTGGGACCTAGATGCCAATCTAGTAGCAGGCTTAAATTCATGTGGATGGGGCACCTAGAAAAAAAAGTTCATCAGAATATTTGTAGAAAAGACAGAGGGATGCCACATCACGTCAATAAGAAAGTGACTGAAGTTGAGATACCAAGTCAGGATTGACTAACTTGTAGATTCTTCTTTGGGATTTTATTGAGAACCTTGAGATGAATAACAGTATCACCCGACCAGTAATTTTTCTTATATTCTTTCACACTCAGTAACCATTATAACATTATAAGAAAACCATGAAATTCTCACGGGTCTTTAATAATATTAATATATTAAGAATCTTTAATATATTAATAATCTTGGTGGTAATTGTAGTGGTTAAGATGAATATGGCAGAAGTGGTTGTGCTGGTAATGGAATTGCATTTCTAATTTATTAGGGTTAACAAACAGACACTATCGTAACTCTTGACCAAGGAGGAGCCTTATTAGGAGCCCCAAGCAGAGCTTTGTAATCCTTGCTATTTTATCGACATTTGCTTTTTCTACCTACATTTATATCTAAACTTATTTATAAATGGAACTTTGTCTGTGTGTTTGTGTGTGTCTGTGTGTGTATCCATTACCTATAGACTCCAACATGGCTGAACCAATTTTCTTGAAAATTTACACAGTTGTACTATAAGTATCTGCGAGTGTTCTTAGCTAGGTTTTGTGTCGAGGTACCCTTGATAAATATTTAAAATCGATAATCGAAAAAATCGGGTTATAGAAAGAGTGGTTTGATTTCAATCAAATTTGATACACTCATAGACAAAGACATAAGAAACGATATTCAGAAGTTTCAAGATTGCAGTTCTTACAATAGTACAGAAAATTTTATATCAATACCAGGAAATCAAAATTTGACTTACATCCATTCATTTTTCTTTCAGTCTACGGATTCGCTTTAACTGGAAACAACTATTGCTTTTTAGTTTTTCCTGCCAACGTTCAAAGAGTCTAAGCTCCAGGACCATGGATTAGTTTTAAAGCTTTCATTACACCCAACCTATCAACTATCCTCAGTTCTAACAAATATTTAAATAATACAAACCTATCAGGGAATTTAAAATGTGGGAAGCCTCGCTGTTTAATTTGTAAACATTTAATAACAGACAAAACATTCTCTGTACCCAACACCAAAATAAAATTACACCCACCAAACCTTACTTGTGACAGCAAAAACATCATATACTTTCTCTTCTGCTCAATTTGCCCCAACAGTGGATATATCGGCGAATCCGGTAATAGCTTTAGATTTCGCTTCAATAATCACAAACTAAATATACGACAAAAAAATGTATACTCCCTAATCAACTTAATCAACCTGATCATACTTTAGAAAATTGCAAATGTTTACTAATAGACTCTAATTTTAGTTCTACATACACATGCAGAAAGAAAGAAAAATACTGGATTTTAAAATTAAATACACACAAGCTAGGGTTAAATAGGGACTTAGGTGTGTTGAATCTTTACAAATATTTCAATAGCTAAAAATTTTTTTTCAGATATTCCAAGAAATTTTTATCTAAAACAAACAGACTTTCTCTACGGATGTGCCGCATGTTGTGAACAAACACACCACATGATGTAAACACAAAAAAAAAATATTCGGATGCTATCGTGAAATACGTTTCTAATTCAAATTTAAAAATCACTCGTTTCTGATGAAGGACCGAGGGCGGTCTGAAATATAAATACAATAATAAAAATAAACAAATACTGTCCAAAAAAAGTACATTTTTATATTCAAAACTTTTTATTAATATTCTTTCCTATACATATTAAGACAGTATACGTGGATCATCACTATGTTATGTATATATATATGTATATATGTATATATATATATGTATATATACATATGTATGTAGATATGAATGTATACATATATGTATGTATATATATATATATGTGTGTGTGTGTGTGTATATATATATATATATATATATATATATATATAACATGTTACGCAAAATCACGAAGATTAACGAAACTTGGTTATAAACAACCGACAATTTGAAATTATTTGTTTGAACATGTTTACATTTGTTGACATTACGATGCATTTCCGAGCAGATATGGTTATTTTGATAGATCGAAAACTGTGTTATATAGGCTTCATTAAAACCTCATTTATACTATTGGTCATTCGTAGTCGAGAGATTTAAAACATGTCAGATTACATGGTTGCTTCTTCTATATGGATAGGGGTCGCAGGTTCGAATCCTGCCAAATGACACAGATTTTCGTAATGAAAATTTATTATAAATAATCAGGCCGGTAGATATAAATATATATTACTGTTTAATTAAAAACATAATATCTACTTAAATACAAGTATTGATAAAAAATAATGTTCAAACACATCATTTCAAATTGTCAGTTGTTTATAATTTAGTTTCGTTAATCTTTGTATATATATGTATGTATATATTGTTTTTTATAATCGTGTCACCCCAAGCAAGGCATTTTACTGCCACTGTTGTGCAGATGTATGTTTTTATCAATATATATATATATATATTTTCCATTTGTAAATGAGTTCTTATGTGATCTAGATTTCTACCATGAGTGGTGTCTTCAGGCGATTTGCAATAACTTGTTGCAAATTGTCTCATGACACCACTAATGTTAGAAATCTAGGTTGCATAATAACTCATTTACAAATAGAAAATATTTAAAAGTTCTACAATATAATTGTATTGAACACTTTTTAATACAAATGTGCACTGGTCTAACCTTATTATGACCAGAAACTAAGTAATTAAACAATCATTATATATATATATATATCGATAATATATATATATAGATAGATAGATAGATAGATAGATAGATAGATAGATAGATATTAAAAAGATATTATTTTTTATAGAGATTTAGGTTATAGAATTTCTTATAACCATGATATACCTGACATTTTGTTTTTAGTGAGCTTGAGTAAATGGATAGCAAATTTTATAATGTTGGTGTTTCATAACATTATTCTGAAGGAAACTTTTGGTAACTGTTATTAACAAGTTATAATATTTCAGTATCTTTACCTACTAAACAATTTCTTTCGAATAATGCACAATAACGCTCTTGGAATAATTCTCTCGGGTAATTCACTCAGGCACAATCTCTTCAATGATACACAATACCAAAATGATGCACAATACAGAATACACTCAAACTTCTGTCTGAGTGCTTTATATCCTAAATATTTATGGTCACGTGATCTTAGTAGTACAATTCATTTTACGAGCCAAATAGGTATAGAAAAAAGGCAGCCCCATCTCGGGAGATTTACCTGTCTGCATCGGGAGGAAGTTAGTGTAGTCTTGGCACAACCTGAAAAGATGTTGTATTCATGATAAATACTGATGTTCTGACAGTGGTTAGATAAACATTCTTCTTGATATGCGTGTTTTTCTAATTCTATTTTTCATCCAGGGAGTAAGTGAGAAGTACATATTCTTCTTCTTCTATATGCCATGTTCCTTCAAAACAGAGGCAATCATGTCCCTCTACATTTCCTTATTCCTTGTAGCTCTGAACAACTTTTCTCACAGTGTTTCTGTGACGCTATTCCCTGCTGATATATTCTTTTTTGGTTTAGTTTAATACAACGGAGAGAGAGAAATTGATATTAGTGGTATTATTAGTTGTGCTTTATTGTAATCCACAATGTGAGCTTATGTAAAAAACTATTTTTAATACTATGATGTACTAAATGTGACACTATCTGCCGGGCTGGCTGGTTGGTTGGTTTGCTCACTGGTTCAGGAAGGGAGTTTGCTGCGATGATGTCGAAATGGTACCAGTTATGTTGACGCATTCAGGCCGCTGGTCATGATGATCTCGTCACAGAAGCTGGTCCTCAAAACATCTATTACAACAATGAACTTACTGTCCATGCTGTGATTTGATCTCAGAAAGTCACGTTGTGTAAACCCGGTAGCCGTATTTCTACCAGATCCAGACCGGACACTTGTGTACACTTGTGGTTAAAAGAAAACAGTTATGGCACCAAAAAAAAAAAAAAATTAAATAATTGAATAAGTTTGAAGATGCCTGGAGAGTTACGAAGAAAGTCTTTATAAAAAAATTAATTAACTGCAAAAGCAGAAAATACAATTTGAATTGTCGGAATACCAGTTTACAACAGAGAGACGATTCGTTTAAAAATACCAGAGCTTTCAATCTTCAAATAAAAATTAAGTCCTTTCAAAGTCCTTACTCAGCTTTTGGAATGTGTCCTTGGCCTTGCCAATATGCCTTTGGATCTCAGTGTCACACTTTTCATCCTACAAGGACAAATAAACCCTAGATTCAAAAGATTAAAATGACAGTGATCAGAGAAGTATTCTTTCAAGAGTTAACACCCACAAAGCCACATAAATGCTTTTAAATTTTGTCAGACCTGAAAAGTAAGGATTGGGAAGTCAAAGTGCATATATGCCAGCAATACTCCATTTTTTTTTATCCTGGTCTGACTCTTGTAAAGATATAGCATTTCAGTAGGAATCAGGTCTATAAGGAACTGAACACTTTTCCCTCGTTTTTTGGCAATGGTTTGTATATATGAGTTTCACTTGAGGTCTTGGGTGTACTTGTGACCCAATAAACATTTCAAACAAGGATACTCATTATCAGCACAACTATTCATCATGACTGGAGAAAACTCAGGTTCTGTTTGGTGATGATAAAATGTTACTAGCTCAATTTTGGAGATACGTCACCATTTCTTTACAAGATAATTACACAGATGGCACAACTATTTACTTCTGGTTCAGTAGAAAATCCTACAGAACTGACAAAGCAATCCTGGTAACTGCTCTTGAATAGAAACCTCCATGTCAGTGGTTAACTGGGGGAAGAAAAGGCTTGTAAATGTTGATGGTTCAAAAACAAAACTGCTTTCATATAATCACCACAGAAAATCTTTTCTGTCTACTATCAGCATGGATGATGCTAGCCTTCAGGAGATCAACATACTATGACTTCTTAAACTAATGTTTTCCACTCACATGAAGTAGAGTGACTATATCAAATCAGTTGCTTTGTCTTTTGCAAGGAAAGTTGGTTCACTGTGCTAAGTCAGAAAATTTTTCTCGTCAGAATCCATCTTGCACTTTTATAAATTTACCCTTTGTCCATATTATGACTACTGTTGTCATATCCAGGTCTAGAGCTCCTGCTGTATATGCCAAGATTCTTGACAAAATCCAAAAAAGGATCTGTAATGTAATCAATTCAGACAAGGTATCTTGACGCCAATCACTTTCTCACTGATGCGATGAGACATTACGTGTCTTTTTTGTCATGGTATGAGTTATTTCCCTGGTGCTCCAACTACACAAATTTAATCATGCTAATAGATTGGCAACTAGGTCCCACCATTTCACTGTTGAAATAGCTAAATACAACAGCCAATTCTACTGTAAAAGTTTCTTTTCTCACACTTACTACCTGTAGAACTCACTTCTTGCTTCCCTTATAACTGCAGTCTTCAAAATTTTAAATGCAGTGTCATTCATCATCTTCTGTCTTCTTGAATCCCATTCATCTTTTGCCCTTTCGTCAATCTTCACTATTCTCAGTTTTTTCTTTCACTTTCACTCCTGGTAACCACCCTACTGTGTATTATTCCCTTGCTCAAGATGAAATGATTAAAAAAATATGCTACTAGATTGGCAACCAAATCCAACCATCTTACCATTGAACTAGCTAAATGCCACTGCCAAATATACTCTAATAGTTTTTTTCTTGCACTTCTAATCTGTGGAAGTCTCTTCCAATTTCTTGCTTCCTTGATAACAGCAATTTTCAAAAATTTAAATGCAACATCAACCGTTATCTTCTGTCATCTTGAATCCAATTCGTCTTTTGTCCTTTCCTCAATCCTTCCCATTTTCAGTATTTTCTTTCACTTTCACACCCTGTATACTCATGGCATTATTGTCTAGCTTGTTGTGAAATGATTTATAAAAAAATTGAATGTAACATGCCAGATGACCCGTGCTAGGTCAAAAAACAGATTCACTGTCAGTCTGTAGTCATGTAGATTTTTTAAGATGTACCGATTAGATACGGATTCATACCTTTCACTTACACAAAAAATATCCTTGAAAAAGATATGAATCTGTATCTTATCTCCAGTTATGGGTTAAATAACAGGACAGATTTGGTTCTATAACCTTAGTTGGCAACCAGTCTACTTCAGAAAATAATAGCAGCCTTTTGCGAGAAAATCTTCTGCCCAGTCAATCATGTCTCTTTTGAGATATAATCACCCAAGCGTGTATCATGTATGACACTTAACTGACTGACCCATACACTATAGTATCCTCTGTATAGATATTTACTAATGATATGACCTGGATATGACAATAAACTACATCTGGTATCAGGGTCTCTGCTTAAGAGAATGGAGGTTTTAAGGATATTGCTGTTCTCAGGTCTACTCTGACCTGGGATGAAGGCACCTGTTAGGTTCCCAGTTATGGGCAAATAATAGACACCCCTCCAAACAAAAATTAAACATGATGAAAGTATAAAAATACATTTTTATAGCAAAATGATCAGCAATACATTTTATAGCCAAATTACCAACAGTACTTTTTATAGTAAAATGGTCAAAAGTGCATTTTATCTGTAGTATGCAATTTTGTACAAAATATTTTGATTTCAGCATCAAATATTCCATAGAGGTGTTGCTATGCTGCAAAACAAAATCAAACTAATGATCTGAGAATGTTCTTAGGTCGATCATTAATATAAAGCAGAATGGGGTTGGGACCGAGGAAAGAGCCTTGAGGGATGCCTGCATTGATTGACTGTGCTTCAAAGGACTACCTATTAACAATGACCTTCAACTTAACTTGTTTATCTTAAAATCTTTGCTTTTAGAGTACCATTCACTACAGTGACCTTTTGATTCTATTCTAGGTATGATGTCTCAAAGTAAAAGTCATTCAACAACTCAACTGAAGGAATTCTTAAGGAAAAAGACGCAAAACGCTAACATGCCCAGTTATGAAGATATGTTGGTGGCTGAATACTTGGAGCAATTCCAAAATAAGCAGCCACATATAAAAACGAGGTATGTATTTTAGAGAATTCTTTGAACACTTCTTAATACATTTTGCAATTAAAGATCTTTGAACAGTGATGTCTTTATTTGTTGCGTAGGCGAGAGTTTACTGTTGGCTGAATAAACTAGTATGAGAAAGGCAGATGTAGTTGCAATGCCTAAAGGGGAATGTTTGGCCCAGGGATGGTGCTGTGGTGACACAGTTGACATGTCTTTTTTTATTTCTCCTTTCATTTCATGCATCAGGTAAGGGGAATAGACACCTAAATAAACAATCAGTTGTCAGATCTCCCAAATTGTGGCTAAATCAGACCAGTGACAGTAGTGACAAGTGCCGAGCAATTTCTTCAGAGGGTCAAAAGTCTGTTTAGCACACACACACACACACACACACACACACACACGGTATGTGCCATCAGTAATTACACAGGGTGGACAACTTGTGTAATCTACATCAAAATCTACAAAAAAAATAAAATATTTTGCGTTTTTATACATAATAAACAGAGTAACCATCATAACTTTGTTGGATTAAGTGCATATTGTGTCATAGATAAAAAATGTATGTCATCATCATCATAATCATCATCATTTAACATCTGTTTCCATCCTGGCATGGGTTTGACAGTGCTTTCTTGATGGTTCTTCTCCAGGCTGCTCGCTTTTGAGTAAGGACTAGCAGTAATGTCAACTTCCTTAAATCACCTTTCATAAACTAGGACCATGTTTTATGTGGTCTACTTATCCTACTTTAACATCGACCTTAATAAACCTAAAATTGCTGAGTCGGTTTCCTAAGTCCATTCTCTCAGCATGTCACAACCACCTAAGTCTTGCTTGATGCATAGCATCTGTTATACTGGCAATACTGAGCCTATTTCTTAACTCCTCCGAGTATTTCCTATGTCCATTCTCTCAACATGCTCAAAGCACCTAAGACTTGCTTGATGCATAGTATCTGTTATACTGGCAATACCAAGCCATTTCTTAACTCCTTCAAGGGTTTCCTATGTCCATTCTCTCAACATTCCCAAACCATCTAAGTCTTACTTCATGAATAGCATCTGTAATACTTGCAATACCCAGCCTATTTCTTAACACCTCCGAGGGTTTCTTATGTCCATTCTCTCAACATGCCCAAACCATCTAAGATTTGCTTGATGCATAGATTCTGTTATACTTGCAATACCCAGCCTATTTCTTAACTCCTCCGTGGGTTTCTTATGTCTATTCTCTCAACATGCCCAAACCATCTAAGTCTTGCTTGATGCATAGCATCTGTTATACTTGCAATACCCAGCCTATTTCTTAACTCCTCCGAGTGTTTCCTATGTCCATTCTCTCAACATGCCCAAAACATCTAAGTCTTACTCGATGCATAGCGTCTGTAATACTTGCAATACCCAGCCTATTTCTTAACTCCTCCGTGGGTTTCTTATGTCTATTCTCTCAACATGCCCAAACCATCTAAGTCTTGCTTGATGCATAGCATCTGTTATACTTGCAATACCCAGCCTATTTCTTAACTCCTCCGAGTGTTTCCTATGTCCATTCTCTCAACATGCCCAAAACATCTAAGTCTTACTCGATGCATAGCGTCTGTAATACTTGCAATACCCAGCCTATTTCTTAACTCCTCCGTGGGTTTCTTATGTCTATTCTCTCAACATGCCCAAACCATCTAAGTCTTGCTTGATGCATAGCATCTGTTATACTTGCAATACCCAGCCTATTTCTTAACTCCTCCGAGTGTTTCCTATGTCCATTCTCTCAACATGCCCAAAACATCTAAGTCTTACTTGATGCATAGCGTCTGTAATACTTGCAATACCCAGCCTATTTCTTAACACCTCCGTGGGTTTCTTATGTCTATTCTCTCAACATGCCCAAAACATCTGAGTCTTACTCGATGCATAGCGTCTGTAATACTTGCAATACCCAGCCTATTTCTTAACTCCTCCGAGTGTTTCCTATGTCCATTCTCTCAACATGCCCAAAACATCTAAGTCTTACTCGATGCATAGCGTCTGAAATACTTGCAATACCCAGCCTATTTCTTAACTCCTCCGAGTGTTTCCTATGTCCATTCTCTCAACATGCCCAAAACATCTAAGTCTTACTCGATGCATAGCGTCTGTAATACTTGCAATACCCAGCCTATTTCTTAACTCCTCCGAGTGTTTCCTATGTCCATTCTCTCAACATGCCCAAAACATCTAAGTCTTACTCGATGCATAGCGTCTGTAATACTTGCAATACCCAGCCTATTTCTTAACTCCTCCGAGTGTTTCCTATGTCCATTCTCTCAACATGCCCAAAACATCTAAGTCTTACTCGATGCATAGCGTCTGTAATACTTGCAATACCCAGCCTATTTCTTAACTCCTCCGTGGGTTTCTTATGTCTATTCTCTCAACATGCCCAGAACATCTAAGTCTTACCCGATGCATAGCGTCTGTAATACTTGCAATACCCAGCCTATTTCTTAACTCCTCCGAGTGTTTCCTATGTCCATTCTCTCAACATGCCCAAAACATCTAAGTCTTACTCGATGCATAGCGTCTGTAATACTTGCAATACCCAGCCTATTTCTTAACTCCTCCGTGGGTTTCTTATGTCTATTCTCTCAACATGCCCAAAATATCTAAGTCTTACTCGATGCATAGCGTCTGTAATACTTGCAATACCCAGCCTATTTCTTAACTCCTCCGAGTGTTTCCTATGTCCATTCTCTCAACATGCCCAAAACATCTAAGTCTTGCTCGATGCATAGCGTCTGTAATACTTGCAATACCCAGCCTATTTCTTAATTCCTCCGTGGGTTTCTTATGTCTATTCTCTCAACATGCCCAAAACATCTAAGTCTTACTCGATGCATAGCGTCTGTAATACTTGCAATACCCAGGCTATTTCTTAACTCCTCCGAGTGTTTCCTATGTCCATTCTCTCAACATGCCCAAAACATCTAAGTTTCTTACTCGATGCATAGCGTCTGTAATACTTGCAATACCCAGCCTATTTCTTAACTCCTCCGAGTGTTTCCTATGTCCATTCTCTCAACATGCCCAAAACATCTAAGTCTTACTCGATGCATAGCGTCTGTAATACTTGCAATACCCAGCCTATTTCTTAACTCCTCCGTGGGTTCCTTATGTCTATTCTCTCAACATGCCCAAAACATCTAAGTCGTACTCGATGCATAGCGTCTGTAATACTTGCAATACCCAGCCTATTTCTTAACTCCTCCGAGTGTTTCCTATGTCCATTCTCTCAACATGCCCAAAACATCTAAGTCTTACTCGATGCATAGCGTCTGTAATACTTGCAATACCCAGCCTATTTCTTAACTCCTCCGTGGGTTCTTATGTCTATTCTCTCAACATGCCCAAAATATCTAAGTCTTACTCGATGCATAGCGTCTGTAATACTTGCAATACCCAGCCTATTTCTTAACTCCTCCGAGTGTTTCCTATGTCCATTCTCTCAACATGCCCAAAACATCTAAGTCTTACTCGATGCATAGCGTCTATAATACTTGCAATACCCAGCCTATTTCTTAATTCCTCCGTGGGTTTCTTATGTCTATTCTCTCAACATGCCCAAAACATCTAAGTCTTACTCGATGCATAGCGTCTGTAATACTTGCAATACCCAGGCTATTTCTTAACTCCTCCGAGTGTTTCCTATGTCCATTCTCTCAACATGCCCAAAACATCTAAGTCTTACTCGATGCATAGCGTCTGTAATACTTGCAATACCCAGCCTATTTCTTAACTCCTCCGAGTGTTTCCTATGTCCATTCTCTCAACATGCCCAAAACATCTAAGTCTTACTCGATGCATAGCGTCTGTAATACTTGCAATACGCAGCCTATTTCTTAACTCCTCCGTGGGTTTCTTATGTCTATTCTCTCAACATGCCCAAAACATCTAAGTCGTACTCGATGCATAGCGTCTGTAATACTTGCAATACCCAGCCTATTTCTTAACTCCTCCGAGTGTTTCCTATGTCCATTCTCTCAACATGCCCAAAACATCTAAGTCTTACTCGATGCATAGCGTCTGTAATACTTGCAATACCCAGCCTATTTCTTAACTCCTCCGAGTGTTTCCTATGTCCATTCTCTCAACATGCCCAAAACATCTAAGTCTTACTCGATGCATAGCGTCTGTAATACTTGCAATACCCAGCCTATTTCTTAACTCCTCCGTGGGTTTCTTATGTCTATTCTCTCAACATGCCCAAAACATCTAAGTCTTACTCGATGCATAGCGTCTGTAATACTTGCAATACCCAGCCTATTTCTTAACTCCTCCGAGTGTTTCCTATGTCCATACTCTCAACATGCCCAAAACATCTAAGTCTTACTCGATGCATAGCGTCTGTAATACTTGCAATACCCAGCCTATTTCTTAACTCCTCCGTGGGTTTCTTATGTCTATTCTCTCAACATGCCCAAAACATCTAAGTCTTACTCGATGCATAGCGTCTGTAATACTTGCAATACCCAGCCTATTTCTTAAGGCCTCCGTGTGTTTCTTATGTCTATTCTCAACATGCCAAATAAATACAGTCTTGCTTGAAATTACTTACTATTATCTGTTATACTTTGTCTGGCCGTATTTCTTAACTCCTCCAGTGTTCCCTATGTCCATTCTCTCAACATGCCCAAAACATCTAAGTCTTACTCGATGCATAGCGTCTGTAATACTTGCAATGCCAGCCTATTTCTTAACTTCTCCGTGGGTTTCTTATGTCTATTCTCAACATGCCCAAGCCATCTAAGTCTTGCTTGATACACGCCCGCCGCATCTATTACTTGCAATACCCAGCCTATTTCTTAACTCCTCCGAGTGTTTCCTGCATGTCCATTCTCTCAACATGCCCAAAGCCATCTAAGTCTTGCTCGATGCATAGCGTCTGTAATACTTGCAATACCCAGCCTCTCTTAACTCCTCCGTGGGTTTCTTACATGTCTATTCTCTCCAACATACTTCCAAAACATCTAAGTCTTACTCGATGCATAGCGTCTGTAATACTTGCAATACCCAGCCTATTTTATTCCTCGAGTGTTTCCTACTGTCATTCTCAACATGCCCAAACATCTAAGTCTTACTCGATGCCGCAAGCGTCTGTAATGGCCTGTGCAACCATATTTCACTCTCCGAGTGTTTCCCCTGCTCTGTCCATTCTCTCAACATGCCCCTTTAAAACATCTAAGTCTTACTCGGTCGCCAGCGTCTCTGCTGTGCTGCAATACCCAGCCTGTTCTTAACTCCTCAGGTATTTCTATGTCCATTCTCTCAACATACCCAAAACATCTGATCTTACTCGATGCATAGCGTCTGTAATACTTGCAATACCCAGCCTATTTCTTAACTCCTCCGAGGGCTTTCCTATCATTCTCTCAACATGCCCAAAACATCTAAGTCTTACTGGAAATTATATAGCTCCATGTGCCTCAATACCAGCCTATTTCTTAACTCCTCAAGGTGTTTCCCTGTATGTCCATTCTCTCAACATGCCCAAACCATCTAAGTCTTGCTTGATGTAGCATCTGTTATGTGCCAGCCCTATTTCTTTAGCTCCTCCAGTGTTTCTGTCCATTCTCACTTTAAACACTTGTCTAAGTCTTACTCGTGCATAGCGTCTGTAATACTTGCAATACCAACCTCTTTCTTAACTCCTCCGTGGGTTTCTTATACTCCTATTCTCTCCAACATGCCCAAACCATCTAAGTCTTGCTTGATGCATAGCATCTGTACCTTTATGCAGCCTATTTCTTAACTCCTCCGAGTGTTTCCAGTCTCCATTCTCTCAACATGCCCAAAACTCAAGTCTTACTCGATGCCATCTGTAATACTTGCAATACCCAACCTATTTCTTAACTCCTCCGTGGGTTTCTTATGTCTTTCTCTCAACATGCAAACCATCTAAGTCTTGCTTGATGCATAGCATCTGTTATATGCTTGCAATACCCAGCCTGTTTTCTTATCTCCTCCGGAGTGTTTCCCTGTCCATTCTCTCAACATGCCCAAAACATCAGTCTTACTCGATGCAGCGTCTGTAATACTTGCAATGCCAACCTATTTCTTAACTCCTCAGAGTGTTTCCTATGTCCATTCTCCCAACATGTCAAAAACATCTAAGTCTTACTCGATGCATAGCGTCTGTAATGCCTTTATTTCTTAACTCCTCCGTGGGTTTCTATGTCTATTCTCTCAACATGCCCAAAACATCTAAGTCTTACTCGATGCACCAGCGTCTGTGCTTGCAATGCCAACCTATTTCTTAACTCTCAGGTGTTTCCTATGTCCATTCTCTCAACATGCCCAAAACATCAAATGTTACGCGATGCATAGCGTCTGTAATACTTGCAATACCCAGCCTATTTCTTAACTCCTCCGTGGGTTTCTTATGTCTATTCTCTCAACATGCCCAAAACATCTAAGTCTTACTCGATGCATAGCGTCTGTAATACTTGCAATACCCAGCCTATTTCTTAACTCCTCCGAGTGTTTCCTATGTCCATTCTCTCAACATGCCCAAAACATCTAAGTCTTACTCGATGCATAGCGTCTGTAATACTTGCAATACCCAGCCTATTTCTTAACTCCTCCGAGTGTTTCCTATGTCCATTCTCTCAACATGCCCAAAACATCTAAGTCTTACTCGATGCATAGCGTCTGTAATACTTGCAATACCCAGCCTATTTCTTAACTCCTCCGTGGGTTTCTTATGTCTATTCTCTCAACATGCCCAAAACATCTAAGTCTTACTCGATGCATAGCGTCTGTAATACTTGCAATACCCAGCCTATTTCTTAACTCCTCCGAGTGTTTCCTATGTCCATTCTCTCAACATGCCCAAAACATCTAAGTCTTACTCGATGCATAGCGTCTGTAATACTTGCAATACCCAGCCTATTTCTTAACTCCTCCGAGTGTTTCCTATGTCCATTCTCTCAACATGCCCAAAACATCTAAGTCTTACTCGATGCATAGCGTCTGTAATACTTGCAATACCCAGCCTATTTCTTAACTCCTCCGAGTGTTTCCTATGTCCATTCTCTCAACATGCCCAAAACATCTAAGTCTTGCTTGATGCATAGCATCTGTTATACTTGCAATACCCAGCCTATTTCTTAACTCCTCCGAGTGTTTCCTATGTCCATTCTCTCAACATGCCCAAAACATCTAAGTCTTACTCGATGCATAGCGTCTGTAATACTTGCAATACCCAGCCTATTTCTTAACTCCTCCGAGTGTTTCCTATGTCCATTCTCTCAACATGCCCAAAACATCTAAGTCTTACTCGATGCATAGCGTCTGTAATACTTGCAATACCCAGCCTATTTCTTAACTCCTCCGTGGGTTTCTTATGTCTATTCTCTCAACATTCCCAAAACATCTAAGTCTTACTCGATGCATAGCATCTGTTATACTTGCAATACCCAGCCTATTTCTTAATTCCTCCGAGTGTTTCCTATGTCCATTCTCTCAACATGCCCAAAACATCTAAGTCTTACTCGATGCATAGCGTCTGTAATACTTGCAATACCCAGCCTATTTCTTAACTCCTCCGTGGGTTTCTTATGTCTATTCTCTCAACATGCCCAAACCATCTAAGTCTTGCTTGATGCATAGCATCTGTTATACTTGCAATACCCAGCCTATTTCTTAACTCCTCCGAGTGTTTCCTATGTCCATTCTCTCAACATGCCCAAAACATCTAAGTCTTACTCGATGCATAGCGTCTGTAATACTTGCAATACCCAGCCTATTTCTTAACTCCTCCGTGGGTTTCTTATGTCTATTCTCTCAACATGCCCAAACCATCTAAGTCTTGCTTGATGCATAGCATCTGTTATACTTGCAATACCCAGCCTATTTCTTAACTCCTCCGAGTGTTTCCTATGTCCATTCTCCCAACATGCCCAAAACATCTAAGTCTTACTCGATGCATAGCGTCTGTAATACTTGCAATACCCAGCCTATTTCTTAACTCCTCCGAGTGTTTCCTATGTCCATTCTCTCAACATGTCCAAAACATCTAAGTCTTACTCGATGCATAGCGTCTGTAATACTTGCAATACCCAGCCTATTTCTTAACTCCTCCATGGGTTTCTTATGTCTATTCTCTCAACATGCCCAAAACATCTAAGTCTTGCTCGATGCATAGCGTCTGTAATACTTGCAATACCCAGCCTATTTCTTAACTCCTCCGAGTGTTTCCTATGTCCATTCTCTCAACATGCCCAAAACATCTAAGTCTTACGCGATGCATAACGTCTGTATAATACTTGCAATACCCAGCCTATTTCTTAACTCCTCCGTGGGTTTCTTATGTCTATTCTCTCAACATGCCCAAAACATCTGAATCTTACTCGTGCACTTAATCTGTAATACTTGCAATACCCAACCTATTTCTTAACTCCCTCGAGTGTTTCCTATGTCCATTCTCTCAACATGCCCAAAACATCTAAAATTCTTACTCGTGCATAACGTCTGTAATACTTGCAATACCCAGCCTATTTCTTAACTCCTCCGAGTGTTTCCTATGTCCATTCTCTCAACATGCCCAAAACATCTAAGTCTTACTCGATGCATAGCGTCTGTAATACTTACAATACCAGCTTCTTCTTAACTCCTCCGTGGGTTTCTTATGTCTATTCTCTCAACATGCCCAAAACATCTAAGTCTTACACGATGCATAGCGTCTGTAATACTTGCAATACCAACCTATTTTAACTCCTCCGTGGGTTTCTTATGTCTATTCTCTCAACATACTAAAACATCTAAATTTACTCGATGCATGGCGTCTGTAATACTTACTAAATACCCAACCTATTTCTTAACTCCTCCAGTGTTTCCTATGTCCATTCTCTCAACATGCCCAAAACATCTAAGTCTTACTCGATGCACCGTCTGTAATACTTGCAATACCCAACCTATTTCTTAACTCCTCCGAGTGTTTCCTATGTCCATTCTCTCAACATGCCCAAAACATGCAAGTCTTACTCGATGCATAGCGTCTGTAATACTTGCAATACCCAACCTATTTCTTAACTCCCTCCAGTGTTTCCTATGTCCATTCTCTCAACATGCCCAAAACATCAGTCTTACTCGATGCATAGCGTCTGTAATACTTGCAATACAGCCTATTTCTTAACTCCTCAGTGTTTCCTATATCCCATTCTCTCCAACATGCCCAAAACATCTAAGTCTTACTCGATGCATAGCGTCTGTAATACTTGCAATACCCAGCCTATTTCTTAACTCCTCCGAGTGTTTCCTATGTCCATTCTCTCAACATGCCCAAAACAACTAAGTCTTACTCGTGTAGCGTCTGTAATACTTGCAATACCCAGCCTATTTCTTAACTCCTCCGAGTGTTTCCTATGTCATTCTCTCAACATGCCCAAAACATCCGTCTTACTCGATGCATAGCGTCTGTAATACTTGCAATACCAACCTATTTCTTAACTCCTCCGAGTGTTTCCTATGTCCATTCTCTCAACATGCCCAAAACATCTAAGTCTTACTCGTGTAGCGTCTGTAATACTTGCAATACCCAGCCTATTTCTTAACTTAACTCCTCCGTGGAGGTTTCTTATGTCTATTCTCAACATGCCCAAAACATCTAAGTCTTACTCGATGCATAGCGTCTGTAATACTTACCCCCAATACCCAACCTATTTCTTAACTCCTCCGAGTGTTTCCTATGTCCATTCTCCTCAACATGCCCAAAACATATACGAATAACACTCGATGCCAACGTCTGTAATACTTGTAATACCCAGCCTATTTCTTAACTCCTCAGTGTTTCATCCATTCTCTCAACATGCCCAAAACATCTAAGTCTTTCATTTGCAAGCGTCTGTAATACTTGCAATACCCAGCCTATTTCTTGCTCACTCAGTGTTTCCTATGTCCATTCTCTCAACATGCCAGCTTATCCCAGTCTTACTCGATGCATAGCGTCTGTAATACTTACAATACAACCCTAACTCCTCCGTGGGTTTCTTATGTCTATTCTCTCAACATGCCCAAAACATCTAAGTCTTACTCGATGCATAGCGTCTGCTTAATGCCTGTTAATATTTCTTAACTCCTCCGTGGGTTTCTTATGTCTATTCTCTCAACATGCCCAAAACATCTAAGTCTTACTCGATATAGCGTCTGTAATACTTGCAATACCCAGCCTATTTCTTAACTCCTCCGAGAGTGTTTCCTATGTCCATTCTCTCAACATGCCCAAAACATCTAAGTCTTACTCGATGCATAGCGTCTGTAATACTTGCAATACCCAGCCTATTTCTTAACTCCTCCAGTGTTCCTATGTCCATTCTCTCAACATGCCCATCTAAGTCTTACTCGATGCATAGCGTCTGCAATATTTACAATACCCAACCTATTTCTTAACTCCTCCGAGTGTTTCCTATGTCCATTCTCTCAACATGCCCAAAACATCTAAGTCTTACTCGATGCATAGCGTCTGTAATACTTGCAATACCCAACCTATTTCTTAACTCCTCCGTGGGTTTCTTATGTCTATTCTCTCAACATGCCCAAAACATCTAAGTCTTACTCGATGCATAGCGTCTGTAATACTTGCAGTACCCAGCCTATTTCTTAACTCCTCGAGGTGTTTCCTATGTCCATTCTCTCAACATGCAAAACATCTAAGTCTTACTCGATGCATAGCGTCTGTAACCACTTGCAATACCCAACCTGACTTCTTAACTCCTCCAGAGTGTTTCCTATGTCCATTCTCTCAACATGCCCAAAACATCTAGTCTTTTCCGATGCATGACGTCTGTAATACTTGCAATACCCAAGCCTATTTCTTAACTCCTCCGTGGGTTTCTTATGTCTATTCTCTCAACATGCCCAAAACATCTAAGTCTTACTCGATGCAGCGTCTGTGCCTGTGCCAACCTATTTCTTAACTCCTCAGTGTTCTAACTGTCCATTCTCTCAGCATTTTAGGAACACATCTTCATGATCTTACTCGTCCCCTGCGCGTCTGTATTGCTTGCAATGCAACCTATTTCTTAACTCCTCCGTGGGTTTCTTATGTCTATTCTCTCAACATGCCAAAACATCTAAGTCTTACTCGATGCATAGCGTCTATGCCTGGCCTGTCTATTTTCACTGCTCTCCGAGTGTTTCCTATGTATCCATTCTCTCAACATGCCCAAAACATCTAAGTCTTACTCGATGCATAGCGTCTGTAATACTTGCAATACCCAGCCTATTTCTTAACTCCTCCCGAGTGTTTCCTATGTCCATTCTCTCAACATGCCCAAAACATCTAAGTCTTACTCGATGCATGGCGTGTAATACTTGCATACCCAACCTATTTCTTAACTCCTCAGTGTTTCCTATATCTTCTCTCAACATGCCCCAAAACATCTAAGTCTTACTCGATGCATGGCGTCATATTACTTGCAATACCCAGCCTATTTCTTAACTCCTCCAGTGTTTCCTATGTCCATTCTCTCAACATGCCCAAAACATCTAGTCTTACTCGATGCATAGCGTCTGTAATACTTGCAATACCCAACCTATTTCTTAACTCCTCCGAGTGTTTCCTATATCCCATTCTCTCAACATGCCCAAAACATCTAAGTCTTACTCGATGCATAGCGTCATGTGCTTGCCCCAATACCCAGCCTATTTCTTAACTCCTCCGTGGGTTTCTTTTATGTCTATTCTCTCAACATGCCCAAAACATCTAAGTCTTACTCGATGCATAGCGTCTGTAATACTTGCAATACCCAACCTGTTCTTAACTCACTCAAGGTGTTTCCTATGTCCATTCTCTCAACGTACCCAAAACATCTAAGTCTTACTCGATGCATAGCGTCTGTAATACTTGCAATACCAGCCTATTTCTTAACTCCTCCGTGGGTTTCTTATGTCTATTCTCTCAACATGCCCAAAACATCTAAGTCTTACTCGATGCATAGCGTCTACCAATAACACATGCCAACCTATTTCTTAACTCCTCCAGTGTTTCCTATGTCCATTCTCTCAACATGCCCAAAACATCTAAGTCTTACTCGATGCATAGCGTCTGTAATACTTGCAATACCCAGCCTATTTCTTAACTCCTCAGTGTTTCCTATGTCCATTCTCTCAACATGCACCCAAAACATCTAAGTCTTACTCGATGCATAACGTCTATAATACTTGCAATACCCAACCTATTTCTTAACTCCTCCGTGGGTTTCTTATGTCTATTCTCTCCAACATGCCCAAAACGTCTAAATCTTACTCGATGCATAGCGTCTGTAATACTTGCAATACCCAGCCTATTTCTTAACTCCTCCGAGTGTTTCCTATGTCCATTCTCTCAACATGCCCAAAACATCTAAGTCTTACTCGATGCATAGCGTCTGTAATACTTGCAATACCCAAGCCTATTTCTTAACTCCTCCGAGTGTTTCCTATGTCCATTCTCTCAACAAGCCCAAAACATCTAAGTCTTACTCGATGCATAGCGTCTGTAATACTTGCAATACCCAGCCTATTTCTTAACTTGTCTGATAATTTTTTATCCCTAAGACTGACATTGCATATCCATTGTATGATTTGCGTGTCGGTAGCTGCTGATCTATTTTATTCAGGGTAGGTACTGTCTGCTTTGCCTACCTATATGGCACATCCCTGGCACACACACACACACACACACACACACACACACACATATATAGGTTTGATTTGATCTTCTTTTGTGTGTCATCTCCCTTTCTAGTATTAGAAAAACACACACATCAAAAAGAATATTTATCTAAGCATATCTCTTAGTATTTATCATAATTGTTAAATGTTTCTTCCACTGGATTGTAATTTCTAACTTTTGGAATTCTTCTGAATGCTATACCCTTTCAGTTGCTATAAAGACTGCACTAACTACTTCCCTGGAGGATGTGCGTTGTGGTACCGTGGATATCAACTCGGAACGAGAGATTGGAATGCCAAGTTCAAATTCCAGTTGAATTCCTTGCATTTACTTATGCACAAATACCCTTGGGAAAGGTTTTAATATGTCTCTTCTCTCCAGTTATGGGTTAAATAATAGGACAGATTGGGTTCTATAGCCTTGGCTAGCAACCAGTCTACCGCAGAAAGCAATGGTAACCTACTACCCAGTCAGTCATGTCTCGAAAGAGACATGATCGCTCAAAGTGTGTATCGCGTATGGCACTTAACTGACTGACCGAATATAATAGTTGGAAACATGATTAAGGCTTTACTGGTCATAAAGTAGGGGATCAGTTTTATATTGTTATGAAGTAATAAACTGATCCCCCTTAATTACTACTTAATAATATAATACATCTCTTCCCCTCTAGCTATGAGTCAAATAATAGGACAAACTGGGTTCTATAGCCTTGGTTGGCAACCAATCTACTGCAGAAAGCAATGGCAACATACTTCTGGATAACATTCTGCCCAGTCAGTCATGTCTTATTTGAGACATGATGGCTCAAAGCATGTATCATGTATGGTAATTAACTGACTGACTGACTTCCTTATACAGATAGGCAAACCTCCCGAAATGGGGAAAAAATTTTTTTCTATCCCTATTTTTCTTTTATACAAACCAAACCTATGACTTTCTATCTATTGTACAAGAGAACTTTGTATTAAATAACCTGGGAAAGTTTGTTATTTTGTATTACAAACCAAACCAAACCAATAGACTGCTGAACTGGCCTTCATCTACACAGATTTAAGATTTCTCCTCAAAATCATTATTTTTCTGCACTTTCCTAATTTTCTTTTTTTTTTGTTCTCAATCCCTCACTCTACCACTCTTTTTCTTTATGTGCAGTGTTTCCCCAGGATGTAGGTGATCATGGCTCTTCATGATTTCCTGTCCTTTGTAATGCCTAATAAATTTTGTATTTTTGTCATCTCTCACAAACCTTGTTCTGGCATCCATTTACTCAAGCTTGTTTTTTTCATCTTCTCTGTGCCATGTCCCTTCATGACTTTGGCAATCATGGCTCTCCACAATTTCTTCTCCTTTGTAACTCTTAATAAATTTGGACTTTTTTCAACTCTCTTAAACCTTGTTCCATCATCTATTTACACAAAATCATTCTTTTGCTTGTTTTATATGCCATGTCAATTCGTGGTGATTATGGCTCTTCACAGTTTCTTGTTCTTTGAAGCTCTTAAGAAATTTTGACATTTTGTTATTGCTTTTAAACCCTGTTCTGCCAAACATTTACTCAAGCCTGCTATGTAGTTTATATATTATTTCCCCTCTCTCTTTCAA
Source organism: Ascarosepion bandense (assembly GCA_037127315.1). Lineage (NCBI taxonomy): Eukaryota > Metazoa > Mollusca > Cephalopoda > Sepiida > Sepiidae > Ascarosepion > Ascarosepion bandense. The sequence goes on along the minus strand of JBBBDQ010002066.1, from coordinate 580,938 downwards.
ACTATCCAGTATCAAATTTTCCAAGCCTTCTTTCCTCATTATGAACCTGAGAAATGTTAGCCATCTCTTTCTGATTGCAATTATAAACATCATTTTTATTTCCATTTTTCTTAAAGCTTCCTCATTGCTCACATGTTCAGTTTATGGTATTCTCAGCATCCTTCTGTTCTCTTACACTTCCTTATCCTTCTCTTCCTCCTCCAGGGTTCATGGCCACATTGCTTTGAAACACCAGTTCCTGTACAATCACTAAGTTAAGCAACATTGAGCCTGGTCAGTACCTAGAGTGGCAACTGGAATAATACCAGGTACTGTAAGATTGAATGTGCAGGTGGTGTAATAGATATTGTTAATTGGAGAGCTTTTTGTTATATTCACTTATGCACAAATGCCCTTAGGAAAGGTATGAATCCACCTCTTCCCCTGCTATGGGTTAAATAGTAAAACTTGTATGACTAAAACCATTATCTCTAAAAAAGTGAACTGAGATTTCTGAATTAAATAACCCATAGAGGTTGATATGCTTCTATACAAAATTAATCAACCAACAAATATGTATATGCACAAAAACTGACTAACAATGCATTTTATCTGGAATTGAAGGCACACTATTGCGCTCAAATATAGTTAGTTGAAGCCATAAAATTATGTTCAAAATATTTAGATTTCGGCATTAAATAACCCATAGAGATGTTAATATGCCCCTAAACAAAACCAACCAACCAACCAACCAACCAACCAACCAACCAACCAACCAACTAATCACACCATTATCTATTTATAATATATATTCAGTCGAAGGTATAAAATTATGGTCAAAATATTTAGATTTTGGCATTAAATTACCCATAGAGTTGTTGATATGCCATGAAACAAAACCGTCCAGCCAAGTAATCACACTGTTACCTATGTATCGTATATGCATTTCTTTTTAAGTGTTTCACCCCAAGCAAGGCAGTACTGCCACTGGTGCACTGGGAGCTACATAAGAGGAGAGTGAATAGAAAGAGGAACAGGTTACAGGGGATGTCAGAGAATAGATAAGAGAAGGATGAGAATACTGGTGTGAAAAGAGTTACTTAAAAATAGAGTGAAAAGAGAGAAGAACAAGATACGTAGCTATCAGAGAAGCAAGTATAAGGAAGGGAGTTCCACAAACGAGAAGTGCAAGAAAAGAAGCTGTTATAGTACAAGAGGCAGTTACATTTAACTATTTTGACAGTAAAAGGGTGGAACCTTGTTGCCAGTGTAGTTTCTCAAGTAAATTCGTGTAGAGGGGGCACCAAGGAGCTAAGCTTGTCAGAGTAGAAGCCATGAAAATATTTGAAGAAGAGACAGAGGGAAGCCACATCTCATCAGTGAGAAAGTGACTGAAGTTGAGCTGTCAGGTCAGGATCGATTACATTGCAGATTCTCCTTTGAATTTTGTCGAGAAACCCAAGATAAATAGCTGGGGTATCTGACCAGATATGACAACAGTATTCAATGCACTGAAGGATGGTTGGTTTGTATATGTGTAAGATGGATTCAAGCAAGAAAAACCTCTCTGCCTGACAGAGTGACCCAAACTTCCTAGCAGTAGATTTAGCTATAGATTCAACGTAGTCATTCCACTTGAGGTCGCCTGAGAGACTGAGGCTTAGGAGATGCAGTGTATTGCTTTCTGGGAGACTAGCTTGATCCATGCTGATGGTAGGTAGGAGTGAGTGTCTATGGTGGTTTTAATGCTTTGTTTTGGAAGCATTAAAATTTATGAGCCATTTCTTAACCCAGTCCACCACAGATTAGATTTCTGTTTCAAGATCAGCAGCGAGGTTAGCTTTTTCAGCCTTGGCAGATTTCTTACTGAGGTGGGAGTAAATAGTATTGTCATCATTGTAAATGCCTACTTGGGATTTGATCACATTAGGGAGATTATTGATAAAGATCAGAAAAAGTGTCAGACCTAGGATAGAGACCTGGGGGTCACCCGCGTTTGGATGTCCATTCAACATGACCTTCATTACATGGTTTAATAGGAACAATTGGATCAAATCAAACAAATGTCTATTTATGCCATAGCCCTGTAGCTTGTGCAGAAGCACCAAACTCTATCAAATGCTTTGGAGATATCCAGGGTAACAGCTCTAGTTTCACCATTCTTATCAAGAGCCTAGTATATGAATTTAGTAATGGTTGTTAGCATATCAGTGGTAGACCTGGTGAAGCAGAAGCCATAATGTTTGTCAAGAATGGGCTGTGTGATGTTGAACCACTTCATCATTGATGATAGCCTTGAACACTTTGTCAAAAAATTGGTAGGAGGCTGATAGGGGTTTAAAGGTTTTCCAGAGTTCTTAAATACAGGAACCACCAAGGATGACTTCCAGCAATCAGGAAAGCAGGAAGCAGAGAGGCAGTAATTATAAAGTTTGGAGAGTTCAGGAGCATATTTCTTTATAACGATGACCAGGATTTCATCACCTTTGCTCACCTTATGAGGGTCAAGCTTTGAAATTATGTTAAAGACAAGAAAGGGAGTTATGTATACATTACTCAGATAAGCCTCAGTTCTAGATGAGAAGTTGGGTGCAGATACTCTAGATGAATCAAATGTTGAGTTACAGGATAATCTGTGAGCTAAGCATTCAGCCTTGTTCATTGTGACTGTGAAGATCTCAGGTTTGCTATTGTTCAGCAAACTTTTGCAGAGTCACAATTAGTCTTTGGAGCTAAACTTGTGGGCTGCTATATGCTACTTCATTTTATCAGCAAACAACAGAGTTGAAGCCATAAAATTATGTTCAGAATAATTAGATTTTGACATTAAATAACTCATAGAGGTGTTAATATGTCACTAAACAAAACCAACCAACTAACTAATCACACCATTACCTATTTATAGTATATATTTAGTTGAAAGCATAAAATTATGCTCAAAATATTTAGATTTTGGCATTAAATTACCCATAGAGGTGTTGATATGCCACTAAACAAAAGGTGTTGATATGCCACTAAACAAAATCAACCAGCCAACTAACTAATTGTACCCTTACCTATGTATTTTGAATGATCTTTTCAATGATGAAAAAGAGGTTTGAAATGTGGTTCTACAGAAGGATGCTGAGGATACCATGGACTGAGCATGTGAGCAACTACAAGGTTTTGGAGAGGATGCAAACTCATAATTAACATCTGGAAGAGACAGCTGAGGTTCCTGGGACATGTATTGAGGAAGGAAGGGCTGGAAAATCTAATACACACAGGACAGATAGAAGGAAAGAGAGACTGTGGGAAGCAGCACAAGACATATATGATGGGCTTGAGCAAATGGATTGTGGAGCAGGGTTTGGAAGAGATAGCAAGAAGAAAAATATTAAGAGCAAAAAGAGATGGGGCAAGTGGAAGTCCATGATCACCTACATCCTGAAGGGACACTGCACAAAAAGAAGAAAGTAACGTGTTTGACAGCATATAAGATGCACAGGTGTATAAGAATCACCCCAATTTCAGGAGGGCAAATCAAGAAAAAATTAGTGATTAACAAAATTAGATAAATTAGTAGTAAATGGTACAACCTAGGCTATATTTATGAGGTATGATTTTGGTTAAACAAGCTATGATTACAAAAAAATGAAAAATAATAGGAAAAAAGAACACAAGCCTATTTTCTCTCACACTTCCTGCCTGTGGAACCCGCTTCCATATTCTTGCTTTCCTGATGGCTACAACCTCCAGGAATTTAAATGCAATGTTAATACTCATCTATTAACCACTTGACTCTAGTTCTTTCACCACCCCGTATATCCTTTCCTTTCTCTCCACCTTTGCAACTGTCATCACACCTATATTCCCATCCTTCTCTTGCTCCTTCCTAACTGGTTCATCTTCCTCTTCACTCTCTTCTACTTAATCTATTTACTCTTATGTAGCCCCCTGCACATCAGTGGCATTACCACCTTGCTCGGGGTGATATGATTGAAAAAAAAACAAAAAAAAAACTTTATTATATCCAAAGGTAAGAAAACAAAATAAAAATCAAACATGTGGCATATAAGGTGCGGGGAAACTTTAAAAGATATTTTTATTAAAAAAAGTGCACCTCATTTGGTGTCAAATATGGTATATATTTAGTTAAAGCCATAAAATTATTTTCAGAATATTTAGATTTTGGCATTAAATAACCCATAGAGATGTTGATATGCTGCTAAACAAAACCAATCAACCAACTAACCCTATCATAGACCACAGACAATTTTACAATTCTGATCATTATGAGAAAGTCATGACAAAAATGAGCATTACTCATTTGTCTTGGAGACAGTGCCAAATGAGCCACACCCAACATTAAACTTGGGGATTTTTTGTTGCTTTATCAATGGAGCCACAATTTAGTAATGCTTTCTTTTTTTACGAAATATCTGATTTATTTATTTGTTCTTACAAACCAATTCAACATTATCCTATCCAAATTTCAGTAGAATGTTGCCATACTGACTTATTTGAAATTCCTAACCTGGATTCCTCACCCCACTCACCACTAAATCATTCTTTAAGTTGTAGAATGGACGCTAACCTCAAAAGACTTCTGCAGCTCCACATGAATTTCTTTGTCCTCTGGTGAGCAAAGACTGTTGGATTTTGGAATTGTATTGATTACTTTTTCAGTTCTATTTGACTGAAATCATGTGATCTCGATAGTGAATTGTGACTCAACATTCCATTCTGTCTGCTTCTTTTTTTATCTGTCATTTCATAGAATAATACTTGGTACCTAGAATTCTGCTTGAACTTTTTGCAATGATTACAGATGTATGTGGAACTAGAATATTTTGTAATGATTGTGTTTCCCTGAAAGGAATAAGTTGGTTTGTCAGCATTACCAACCTTTAGCGAATTAGTGTTCGTATAATCTATATTCTTCTTCCTCCTACTCCTCTTCTTTTTCTTCTTCTTCCCCCTCCTCCTCTTCTTTTTCTTCTTCTTCTTCCCCCTCCTCTTCTTTTTCTTCTTCCTTCTCCTCCTTTTCTTCTTTTTCCTCTTCCTCCTACTTTTTTCCTCTTCCTTCTTCTTTTTCCTCCTCCTCTTCCTCCTCATCTTCTTCCTCTTCAGCTTCTTTTTCTTTTCCTCAACCTCCTCCTCTTCTTCCTATTCCTTCTCCTCTTCTTCTCCTTCTCCTCCTCTACTTCTTCCTCCTCCTATTCTTCTTCCTACTCCTCTTCTTCCTCCTCCTCCTCTTCCTCCTCCACTTCTTTTTCTTCTTCATCTTCTTCCTCCCCCTCTTCTTCTTCCCCCTAGCAGCCAGACTGATCATTATTTTGGTGGGGTTGGTAATATTTGTGATTGACTGTTGTATTTTAGATGTTTGTAGGAATTTGTTTTTTGAACTACATGTGATGCTTGGAATCCCTGAAGACAACTTTTTTTAATTTTGGGTTAATATTTTTAATGCTCACGTCCAGCTGGCATGTCTTGTGAAATATATTTTGACTTAGAAAGCCATTTATGATGCTAGTAATCCTGCACTGAATAATCGGAACTGTCATCACACTATTGAAGAGTGCATAATTTGTCTGTGCTGAAAATAATTCTGCAACATATGGTCCAGTACACCTGCTATTTATCTTGAGCTCCTTGATAAAATCCAAAGAATCTGCAATATTATTGATCTTGATATGGCGGCTCAGCTTCACTCACTTTCCCACAAGCATAAGTTTGCTTCTTTTTGCATTTTCTATAAATACTTTCATGGTAATTGTTCAAATTAGCTCTTTGCTACAGTATCTAGACTTTTTTAATTTAAGCACTGTACTAGACTAAATCTCATCAATTTACAGTCGAGCTGGTTAGATGTAATTGCAAATTCTATGATAACAGTTACTTTTCTTGCACTTCTTGCTTGTGAAACTCCCTTCTGACTTCATGCTTTCAAGCCAACTTTAATCTCCGAAAATTTAAATGTGATGACAATTGCTATCTACTGTCCTCTTGATTACTCTTTTTTCTTCCTGCTCATTAGTAATGTTTCTGTTTCTAATTCTTCTATGCCAGTAATCTTGTGTATCTTAGTGGCTTTTTTTCCTTGCCTGCGGTAAAATCAATAAAAAAAAAATAGAAGCTAAATAAAATTCATAGAGAAACAAAGATTCATATATTGATATCTTCAGTATTCATTGTTCTCTTGGGAATATGTTGTAAATATTAGGGTGTTAAGAAAGAAATTATATTTTATCAGAAAGGATATAAAAACAAATATGTTTGATATATTTAAATATTATATATCAAAGAGGTAATTACCTTCATTTTCAGTGACTGTAGCCAAATTGGAAGGTACATTTTCAGTTCCACATTTAAAGAACTCTCGGTTCTGTTGCACAAAATTTTAAAATTCACTTCTCTTTCGGAATCTTCTGTCACATATGAAATGCCCTCATGTTAAAGACAGATGAAAATCTGTAGGAGCAAAAACCGGTGATTATGAGAATACGAAAGAAACTCCCATTTGAACAATATCATTTTTTTCTTGGGTTTGTTTCTCTGTATGTGCCCTCGTAATGTCAAGCTGGAGAAGAACACTTTTTTTTTTTTTTTTTTTACTGAAGCAGAATACTTTCAATATAATGCTTCATTGACTTGCTCAAGTTGCTGGTCCTTTCATATTCCAGTAGCTCATAATGGATGACATCTTTTATATTTCACTAGACACAAAGCTCAGACTTTGTCATGCCCATAAAAAAGTAAATAAATAAAAATTATTTATAGTGTCAAAAATAATTATAATAAGTAATTATAACAATTATAATTATCATTAATTTGCTCTTTCTAAACCAATGAGAATTGGCCTTACTTTTCTCTTTTACACACACAAACACATGACATCTCACTATTCAACAAGCAGTCAACACAGGAAGGTCATCAACACATGCATCAACAAAAATTTTGGCTCCTTTTTCTTTTTCAGGCCATAATAGTAACATTTATCTCTTAACATTCAACAAAAATTCAAGGTGAGAAAACCACAGACACTTCTTGTATTTTTCCAACTAAATTATCTGGACACTCATTATACCCATCTATAAAAGCATACGAGAAAGATGGAATACACTTTACTTATTCTTTATCTTATTCTGTCAGATTCTTATCCATATTTGATCTCAAATTCAGAATTAAGTAACTCTCTCTCCCGGGTTTTTCTCTTTTGAACTGTGTGACATGAACTGTCCATGCTAAAGCTAAAAGAGCAGTGAATGCTTCATACTAAAATACATCAACACAGTAAGTCCTACTTGATCATATTCATGAAAATCTTGAGTATGCAACTGACTTCTAATAAAAGAAATTCTTGTTTTAAACTTTCCTTTTGTTAATTTTGTTTAATAAATGTTATCTTTTATTGCAAGTCAATTAATCTGTTAATTCGTGCATGTACTCTTTCTCATACGTGATATACACTTAGGTGATCATGTCTCTTTCGAGAAATTTATAAATACCTTTGTCATGAGGATGTGCCATTGGCACCAACACTGCTAATCTCTCTCATGTAACATTACATTCTATGGACTTTGTTAGTTCATGTTTTTTTTTTAAAATGTGTACTCTACAGTCTCACATGGAAGTATGAAGGAAATTCCTTTTTCTGTCTAGGGTGGGTGTTTATACATCTATATCTGGTCTGGTGCTTCTGCTATGTATCTAAGGATTCTTGATACAAAGAAGAATCTGCAATGTTACTAGTCCTGACCTGACATCTCAGCTTTAGTAACTTTCCCACCATCATAATGTATCTTCCATGTACCTTTTCTATAAATATTTTTATGGTAACTATTTTGATGAACTTTCCTTTTTTGTACCTCGACAAAATTAAGTATTGGCAGCTATGTCTCATCATTTTACATCATAACAGTTTCTTCTCTTCCACTTCTCACTTGTGGAACTCTCTTCTGGCTCCTTTTTTTCGAGTCAAATTTGATCTTCAAAAATGTAAAAGCAATGTCAATCTTCATCTTATGTCTCCTTGTATCAGGTTCTTCTCATGTACTTTCTCCTTCATGATGTTTTTTTTTGTTCTTGTATTCTCCCTTATTCCAAAAAAACTTTGTCTCTTAGTGGCTTTATTGCCTTGCATGGAGTAAAATGATTACTCTATAGGATTAATCTGGAGAAGTTTGTCACTTAAATAAGCAGAGTCATGTCAGCTTCAAGTTTCATGAAGGCATCGTTAGGATGTCTTCATTTGTCAAGGCTTAATTTTATCCTGCTGTTGTGTCCCTTTTTTTCCTACTTATATGAAGCTAGCTTTAATTTAATATTTTGATATGAGAGTGGTTTAACAGGTGGTTAATTGTTTTTGATTGCTTTTGTCATGTTAACTTCTTTTTAATGTAGTATTATTTGTGGGGGAGTTGTTTTTTTAATTGCTCTTTATTGTGCAAATGGTTAATTTCTTTTCATTTATTTTTATTGTGCATGTAAATGTTTGCCCACTTAATTGCTTTATAATGAATTAGTTTCTTCTTGTCATTTTGGTTGACCTCTTATTATTGATGGGTTAGCTTTTTCTTATCATGTTAGTATATATGACCGCTTAAAGGATTTTTTAGTCATAGTTGAGTGCTTGTTTTTGTTTGTATTTATATTTGCAGGCTTTATGTGTGATATTTTTTGCCTGCTAGTTGTTTTATTATCTTCTCTGTTTTATTTATATTTACATATTTTTTGTCATGATGAGTGTTTATACATCTATATAAATGTAGCAGTTTTGGTTTGTGTTTTGTGTTATGATTATTTGTTTTTATTGTTGTTTGTGTAGCAAAGTAGATATTTACAGTATTTACATTATTTGGACTATTGTCCTCATCTTTGTTGTCATTTTCTCTAGTATTTCTGATGTTAATAGTTTTCTCTAGTATTTTTTTTTACCAGAGCTCATATCTAGTATTAACATCAGAAATACTAGAGAAAACCATTAACATAAAAAAAAAATTGCAATATGAACTCTGGTAAAAAAGGGTTATAAGTCCCAAAATGTTAAAAGTTTCTTTTCTTCCTGTTCTTACTTTTGGAACTCTCTTCCGGCTCCATGCTTTCCAGGTAATTTTGACCTTCAAAAATATAAATGTAAGTTAATCATCATCTTCTGTTTTCTTAATACTTGTTCTTTTATTGTTTTTTCTCCTTAATAGTTTTTTTTTTTCTCACATTGTCTCAGTAATCCCTTGGGTGGTAGTTGCTTTATTGGTTTGATTTGGGTGAAATGATTAAAAAAGAAAAAAAATTAATTCCCATTGAAATGTCTGAAGCCAAAATGGCAAGTCAGAACCAGTATCATTGAATATTCTTCTTTGAATTTTACCAAGAATCTCTAAATATATAGCAGGCACACCAGATCATATGTAGTAGCAGTATTCAAAGTGAGAATGAATGTGAAAGGTAGATTCTGGAGAGAACAACTGTCACACACAACACAAAAAAACAACTTTCCTAGTAGTAAACCTAGCAATTAATTCAATATAATCTTTCCAGTTTCAGTTTGATTTTGCAGTAGTTTGATGCTGTTTTTGTCTTAAGAAATTCATTGAAAAACATAGACATTAAAAGCAAAATTAATTCTGTTTTGAAAAGTTACTGTTCTTCATCATGGTATATTTCTTACTTTACTAAGGTCATATTACAATTGAATTTTTTGTTTTTATTCATTTCACTATAAGCAAGGTGGGACCACCACTATTGTGCAGGGGGTTACAGTGAAAGAAAAAAACTGGGTATGGAGGATATTGAAAAAAGATATAAGATGAATGGGATTCAAGAAGATAGAAGATAGCAACAGATGTTTGGAGATTGTAACTATCAGGGATGCAAGTAAGTGGAAGGGAATTCCACACGTGGGAAGTATGAGAAAAGAAACTGTTTGAGTAGAAGTAACGGTTGCATTTAACTGTTTCAGTGGTAGAAGGATGAAACCTAGATGCCAATCTAGTAAAACAAATTAATATGGTAGAGGCACCAGGGAAAAAATTCATCAGAGCAGTTACCATGAAAATATTTGTAGAAAAGACAGAGGGAAGCCACATCATGTCTGTGAGAAAGTGAATGAAATTGAGATGCCAAGTTAGGATCAATAATATTGCAGCTCCTTCTTTAGTTTTTGTCAAGAACCTCAAGATGGATGGCAGAAGCACCTGACCAGATGTAGCACTTCTAAAAATTTGTCTTTTCTAAAATTTCTTTTGTACTGTTTCTTTTCTCACATTTCCTGCCTGTAGAACTTGCTTCCATTTACTTGCTTCCTTGATAGCTACAACCTCCAAATGTTTAAATGCAACATCAGTTGCCATCTTCTACCTCCCTAAATCCCATCCACCTCCCCAAATCTCATCAACTTCCCATCCTTTCTTCGGCATCCCCTGTACCCTGCTTTTTTCTATGCTACTAGATTAGCGGATGTGTGTTTTGGTGCTGTGGATATCAGCTTGGAATGAGAAATCAGGGAGCTGAGTTCAAATTCCAGTTGAATTCATGGCATTCACTTACGCGCAAATACCCTTGGGAAAGGTATTAATCCCTCTCTTCCTTCCAGTTATGGGTTAAATAACAGGACAGATTGGGTTCTATAGCCTTGGCTGGCAACCAGTCTACTGCAGAAAGCAATGGCAACCTACTGCGGGATAATCTTCTGCCCAGTCAGTCATGTCTTTTTTGAGACATGATCACCCAAGCGTGTTTTACATATGGCACTTAACTGACTGACTAGATTAGCAACCAAGTCCCACTCTTTTACTGCCAAATTTAACCACCACTTCTACTCCAACAATTTATTTTCTTGCACTTCCCACCTGTGGAACTCCCTTTTGTTTACTTACTTCCCTACAACCTCTAAAAATTTAAATGCAGCAACAAGTGCCATCTTTTATCTCCCTTAATTCTATCCATATTTTATCCTTTCTTCATCTCCCCTGTACCCAGTTCTCTCTCTCACTCTCTCTCTCTCTCTGTCTCTCTCTCTCTCTCTCTCTCTCTCTCTGTAACCTCCAGCACACTAATAGTGGTCCTACCTTGGTTGGAGTGAAAAAATATAAAACAAAATATCCTTAAAAGCTGAAGCTTTTCAGATTAATAATCTGATATGTGTTTTAAATGCTGAATAATTTTTATCTTTTTCTATAATTTATAAGTTAATTAAATTTTATTTTAAGTTGATATCCAAAATTTTGCTAGAAACAAAGAAAAGAGTACTAGATTACTATATGATGTCTGTTCTTCAGTATGGCAGTGAATGCTAGACAATCTCATAAAAGATGAAGGAGAGACTTGAAGCAACCAAAATGTGGTTCTACAGAAGAATGCTGCAGGTACTATGGACCGAGTATGTAAGCAACGACAAGGTTTTGGAGAAGAATGATATGAAAAGGAAAATAATACTTAACATCAGGAAAAAACAGCTAATGTTCCTGGGACATATAATGAGGAAGGAGGGCTTAGAGAATCTGTTACTCACAGGTCAGATAAAGGGAAAGGAAGACAGGGGAAAGCAGTGCATAATATACTTGATGGGTTTGAGCAAGTGGATTGTGGAGCAGGGTTTGGGTGGGGGTAAAAGGGAGAAAGCATGCTAAAAGCCACTAGGGATAGGGAAATGTGGGAGGCCATGATTGCCTATATTTTGAAAAGACATGGCACATAGAAGAAGATATCTTATTAACATTTTCCATTAAGAAACACTTTTATTTTGTTTGAAACTGATTAATTAACAGAATATATTCTAATAATATATTGGTTATAATTTGGATCTGTTTTTTTCAAATCATTTCCCCCCAAATAAGACAATAAAACCCCTCAGACAGAAGGAGTTGCTGGGTGTGAGAAAATATTAAAAAAGAAAAATATTATTAAGGAGAGCAAAAAATAAAAGAACAGGAATTAAGAAGACAAGATAATAATTGACATTGCATTTAAACTTATGAAGATCAAAGTTGAGTGGGAAGCAAGAAGCTGGAAGAGATTTACACAAAGGAAAGAAGAAACTGTTAACAAAGGACTTATAATAATATGAGAAAAAGAAAAAATAATTAAAGAGAGAGAACAATGAAAAAACAGAAATTAAGAAGATAGAAGATAACGATTGACATTGCATTCAAATTTTTGAAGATATAAGTTAAGTGGGAAACAAGAAGACGGAAGAGAGTTCCATAAACAAGAGAAGAAACTGTTAACAAAGGACTTATAATAATATGAGAAGAAGAAAAACTAATTAAAGAGAGAGAACAATGAAAAAACAGAAATTAAGAAGACAGACGATAATGATTGACATTGCATTTAAATTTTTGAAGATCAAAGTTTACTGGAAAGCAAGAGGTCAAAAGTGAGAGAAGAAACCATTAGCATCAAACTTGTTGTTACATCGAACTATTTTAACTGTAAAATGTCGAGACCTAGCTGGCAATTTTGTACTGTGTTTAAATTCATAAAGTTAAGGTATCAAAAAAGAAAGTTCATTAGAGCAATTACCATGAAAATTATCATACACTCCCGATCAAAAATTTAAGACCACTTAAAAATCTTTAAAAAGAAATACTTTTTAACGGATAGATTTTAAATTCCTCCCACTTAAGGTTACCAATACATATCTAAAAGGTAATGGAAACAAAAAGCTACATTCCAAACATTCTTTTTAGAAATTTACATTTTTATAAAATGAGGCGATTTACAAATGATCAAAATTGTAAGACCAGAGACAAAAATTCTATGAAATTGTACAAAAAGTGTATGAAAACATTCAACAACCAAATTTAATAATGAATTCTACCTTCACTGCTTTTGATGACTTCAAAATTCTGTTGGGCATGCTAGAAATAAACGTTTCCATTAATGTGCAGGGGATGTTGCTACAGCTTCTGAAGATGGCTTCATGAAGTTCATTTTTTGTTGAATATTGTTTGCTATTTCGATAAACATCTCTTGTCATCCATCCCCAAACATTTTCAATTGGATTCAAGTCTGATTAGCATGCAGGATGTCCCAAGAGATGGACCCCATTTTCTTGTAGAAAGGTCAAAGTCCGTCTTGCAGCATGGATTGCAGCATTATCCTGTTGGAATAACCATCTATCCCCACACAAACGATGGCCCTCTGACATCAAAGATGCTTTTTGTAGCATACTAACATAATCAGCCACTGTCTGACAACCCTGCACCACCTGGAGCTCCATCGTCCCTCTATAAGAAAAGGCACCCCATACCATTAAGGACCCTCTACCTCTATGATGTGTGGAGAAAATTTCAGGAGGCATGTTTTTGTTATGCCAATATCGTTGGAAGCCATCAAGACCATCTTGATTGAATTTTTTCTCATCAGAAAACAGGAGTTTCTTCCACTTCTCAACGTCCCATGTTTGGTTTTCACGACCAAACTTTAAGTGGTCTACCTTGTGACGTGGAAGCAGCCGAGAAATTTGTTTACGCTTTTTATTTACCATGCCTTTTTGTCGTAAGTGTCATCTGATGGTTACAGGACTGCAATCAGCATCTGTAACTGCCTTAATTTGACTAGAAGAAAGTCCCCCATATTTCATAACAACCTGTCTTATTCTCCTACTCAATGTAGGAGAAATTTTTTGGGGCCTGCCAGAGGATTTTGCTTTTCCATAATTCTCACTGTTCTTTAGAAAGTTGCAAATCACAGTAAAACTGTGATTTACCTTAGCTGCGATTGCCCGCTGTGACAAACCTTGCGTATGGAATTCTAGAATTCGAGAACGCTCAACTTTGGTAAGTTTGCTCACTTTAGGCATGGTAACACCTTTACGCAGTGATTGCTAATCTCTAACTGAACTAAAAACATTGGAATTGCCATAGATCTAACAATTTATACCCCTGGTCTTGTAATTTTGATCATGTGTAAATCGCCTCATTTTATAAAAATGTAAATTTCTAAATAAAATGTTTGGAATGCAGCTTTTTGTTTCCATTTCCTTTTAGATTGTAGTATTGGGTCTTAAGTGGGAGGAGTTTAAAATCTATCTGTAAAAAAAAAGTTTCTTTTTAAAGATTTTTAAGTGGTCTTAAATTTTTGATCGGGAGTGTATATGAATAATGTTTCGCTGCTGACATTTGAGTTTGAACACGGATCACCAGAGAACAAACATAGTCAACCTCGTACTGATGTAATTTGAGGAATCATGCTGCTGGGATCATTTGACATTGTAAAAATAATATATATATGGGAATATAATAATCATTTGAGTGAGAAATTAAAATGGTTTGACAGTTTTTGAAAGCGTTATTTCTAGTATATGTGACCTTACAAAAAATGTTTATAGAAAAGCCACAGAGAAGCTACATTAAGGAATGAGGAAAGTGACAGAAACCAAGATGTCAGATCAGGATCTATAATATCACAAATTTTTCTTTGGATTTTTTCAAGAATCTCTTAAAATACACCAGACCTTACGTAGCAGCAATATTCAATGTATTGAAAAATGGTAGAATTATGAATGTATAAGATTCTGGTGAGTAAAATTGTCTAGCTCAACACAGTGAACCAAATTTTCTAGCAGCAGACCTAGCAATTAATTTAATATAATTTTTTCACTTCATGTTAGTGGAAAACATTAGCTCAAGAAGATGAAATGTGTCATTCTCCTTGTGGTTAGTGTTAACAATGCTAACTGATGGTGGAAAAAGTTTCTCTATGATGATTAGAAGAGAGTAATTTTATTTTGGTTTGGTAAAATTAACAAGTCACTTCTTGCCCTAATTAGCAACAGATTGTATTTCATTTTTGAGATCAATTGCCAGGTTGACCTTATCAAACTGATCAGATTCACCATCAAGACAGGAATAAATGATTATGTCATCAATATAGATACTGAATTGAAAACTGATGAGACTTAATTTGTTTGTTTTATCAAATCTTAATTTGTACAGATTTTGAAAGAACTTCTACACAAACACTACTCTCCCATCAATGCTAGAAAAAAGGATAAAACAGATTTAAGATGTCTATTTTCAGAAAAAAAATTTATAAATTTCACTTGATAGTAACACAAAGTTTTTGATCAATAAATGCTGAATATTTCTGGCATAGAAATGGCTAACTATATTATCATTATATAACAAAGAAAAATGACAATGATTGTTATGTGTTTATTGCAACAGGCAGAGTAAATATCTGATAAGTATTTGGTGGTGTCTTTTTGCCTTGCATGCAAATAACTTCACTATACCTAAGCTGAGCACAAAAAAGAGTCCTCAGTTTGCTTCCAGACTTTGTCTGAAATGAATTCTCTTTATCTCAATTCCATAACTCTGTCCTCAAACAGGACACAGTAAAGCTTTGAAGAATGCCTGGTCCTGGAGATTCCAAGCCTGCAGCAACACCTCCCACATTGCACCAAAAAAGGAAGATTAGTGGAATATTGACATCAGCTCTGTTAGTTGCAGTGATCAGGCAATTTTGGCCTTAGCTCAGGTGTAGGCACTTAGGCTCACCATTTTAAACTAACACTTGCAGTAGATTTAATGTTAGTTGAAAGAGTGTGTTCTAAATTTGCAAAAGTCAGGTGTTTTGTTGCAACAGTGGGGTCAATTATGACATTTTGAGGCTAAAGTATGTAGTAGTTTGTGCAAACTTTTAATGTGCTCATTATCATTGAATAAAGGTGCCTGTATGTAAATTTCATTTACCTTTTACGTTTTTTTTAGGAGGAATACACGTGAATGGATCATTGAGAATTCTCCTTACAGTCAAACTCTTGCATGCCCCAACCCTCCAAAAATAATCACCGACAATGGATCTTCAAAAATATATTCAAAAAGGCATGAAACAGAAAACCACAGTGATGCAAATTCAGTCAATGTGAAAAGAAGGCGTCGACCTGCCAGTGCACCAGCACAAAGTATTAGGTACTGTTATTTTTTTTCAAATCCATTTATAATATTAAGCCTTCTTTTTATTTTTACCCCTTTTTTAAAATTTCTTCAAATTTTTTCAAATCCATTACTAATATTAAGCCTTCTTTTTATTTTTACCCCTTATTTAAAATTTCTTCAAATTTTTTCAAATCCATTACTAATATTAAGCCTTCTTTTTATTTTTACCCCTTATTTAAAATTTCTTCAAATTTTTTCAAATCCATTACTAATATTAAGCCTTCTTTTTATTTTTACCCCTTATTTAAAATTTCTTCAAATTTTTTCAAATCCATTACTAATATTAAGCCTTCTTTTTATTTTTACCCCTTTTTTAAAATTTCTTCAAATTTTTTCAAATCCATTACTAATATTAAGCCTTCTTTTTTATTTTTACCCCTTTTTTAAAATTTCTTCAAATTTTTTCAAATCCATTACTAATATTAAGCCTTCTTTTTATTTTTACCCCTTATTTAAAATTTCTTCAAATTTTTTCAAATCCATTACTAATATTAAGCCTTCTTTTTATTTTTACACCTAATTTAAAATTTCTTCAAATTTTTTCAAATCCATTACTAATATTAAGCCTTTTTTTTTATTTTTACACCTTATTTCAAATTTCTTCAAATTTTTTCAAATTTATTACTAATATTAAGCCTTCTTTTTATTTTTACCCCCATTTCAAATTTCTAAATTTCTATTATAATATCATCTATTTAGGTCTACTGATATTTCATCATGTCATTCCAAATTTCTCCAAGGGTGGGCTGAAAAGTTCATAGGCTGACTATGAAGATATGATGCTAGAGACATGCATTAATTTCAACTCTACATTAGCTTTATCTCAACATCTTGCAACTAACACCACCAATGAAAACATTGATCATGTTCACCACATGGTTATCAATGGTAACCTACTGACTATAAACTAAATAGTCAATGCTATTAGCATATCCTGTGAGAGAGTTGAAGTTATTCTGCACAATGAACTTGGCATGACAAAGGTTTCTGCTCAGTGGGGGCCACATCTTCTAACATCTGATCAAAAACGCACCAGGCTGATTACATTATGCAAAAATCTGACATTGTCTGAACCAGAGAAAAAAAGAAAATTTATGCAGTGGAAATATCTCTTTCTTGCTTGCATCAAAGAAGGTCAAAGTTGTTTCATCTGTATGGAAGTTGATGGCCTCAGTTTTTCTGGAATGCAAGTAGTATTATGTTTGTCTATATTTCTGAGATGAGGTAGTATTTACAGTATTTACATTATTTGGACTATTGTCCTCATCTTTAATGCCATTTGTACAATGTTTCAGCCATTGTACTCTCCAGCCTTCTTCAGGTGCTAGGAATTTTTAAATTCCTCAGGTCGAAATTCCTAGCACCTGAAGAAGGCCAGAGCGTACCACAGTCGAAACATTGTACAACTGGCAACAAAGATGAGGACAATAGTCCGAATAATGTAAATACTGCAGTGTTGTGTTTATTGATTATTTTCAAAAGAGCCACACTATAAATGGAGAGTAATATACCAAATTACAGAGGCAGTTACAAAAACTATCAAAACCAAATGCCCAGAAAAAAACTGACGAAAGGAAACTTGTTTCATCAGGACAACGCTCCAGAACACATAGCATTGAATTCAATGGCTGCTGTGCATGACTATGGCTTTGAACTGGTTGATCAGCCTCCCCTATTTCTCTAATATAGTCCATCTGATTATCATCTGTTTCCTTAACATGAAAAACATTTGGCTGAGGTTCAATATTACAGTGATGATAAAATAATATCTGGTGTTGATGAATTTTTTGCTTAACAGGAAGAAAGCTTCTCACCAATAGAATCTAAGCACTGCACCACCGGAAGAAGTGGGTGGACCGTAATGGAGACTATGTTGAAAAATAAATCTCATTATATTCCATGAGAGTATCTTGATCAGCTTTGGTCAGCTCTCTTGTGCTCCATTCAAATCTCATTTATAATATTTCATCTGACCCTCATATAAAATATTTTGGCTGACCCTCATATATAATATTTTAGCTAACACTCATATGTAATATTTCAGCAGACAACCAGATATAATATTTCAGCTGAACCCCATGTATAATATTTCAGGTGACCCGCTAATATTTCATCTGAACTTCATATAAAATATTTCAGTTGACCCTCATATACACTATTTCAATTGATTCTCTTATATTTCAACTATCATATATTATATTTCAGCTGATCCTCTAATATTTCAGCTGAGCCTCATATATAGTATTTCAGCAATATAATATTTAAGCTAAGCCTCTTATATTTCAGCAAACTCCATGTATAATATTTCAGCTGACCAGCTAATATTTTAGCTGACCCTTTAATATTTCAGCAAAATCTCATGTATAATATTCTAGCTGAGCTACTAATATTTTAGCTGAACTTTATGTATAATATTTCAGCAGACCCACATATATAATATTTCAGCTAACCTTATAATACTTCAGCAAAACCTCATATATAATATTTCAGCTGACTGTCCCTTATAATATTTCAGCTAACCCTCATATATATTATTTCAGTTACCCTCATATGTAATATTTCAGCTGAGCCCTGAATATTTCAGCTGAGCCCTTAATATTTCAGCTGAACTTCATTTATAATATTTCAGCTGGCCCTCTAATATTTCAGCTGACCCTCTAATATTTCAGCTGACTCTTATATATAATATTTTAGCTGACTCTCATTTGTAATATTGTTATATATCGACAAACAACAAACACGCATATATATAAAAATATAAAGTTATATTTTTATTAATGACGATGAACCGTGTAGAATAGGGAACAGAGAATTGAGAGAGCGTGCTTCTAATGGGTTGACGGGAGTGTAGTCTTATCTGTTGTGTCTCTCTTCACCGGCCGATCTCTGTTGCTCCTCTACTGGTGAATCCATGTGCCGAGGTCTTTTTATAATCTTCCAGAACCGGGACTTTTTCTTCCGGTTTTGCCTCGCCCACGCACGCCCACGTAATTCTCAGAGACACCTGTTCTGTTTGCCTCTGTAGTTATTTCCGCTGCTGCCGGAAATAAGGTCAAACGACATCCGTTCCTTTCAACGACCGGAAACACCCTCGCTTGCATCAGCCTTCCTCGGGTGGGGCCAGATTGTTATATTACAATATGTAATATTTTAGTTAACCGTCATTTATTATATTTCAGCTGACCATCTAATATTTCAGCTGGCCTCTTATTTAATATTGTTTTTATAAGTCTTTTGATATTTCATCCATTTATAGCAGATGTCAATATTAAAATTGTGTGATAAATCTTGTTCAACATTTTACTGCATGAGAATGCCTAGTGATGAGCTGAAGCAGTAAATAATTAATATTAAACAGCTTTAAAACTAATCTATGATCCTGGAGCTCAGACTCTTTGGACGTTGGCACAAAAGACTAAAAAGCAATAGTTGTTTCCAGTCAAAGCAAAACCACAAATTGAAAGAAAAATGAATGGATGTAAGTCAAATTTTGATATCCGGTATTGATGTCAAATAAAATTCTGTTGCAAGCTGAATTTTAAGGCTAAATAAGTCCTCTAAGTAAATGGTATCATGGCTGAGACTAAGAACTACAATTATACCTACTTAGAGCAAAACATGAAGCAAAAACCAAAATAAAAGAGCTGAAAACCTGATTTTGATCAGACCCGGATAGGATATTAGAGTATCGATTTCCAATATCAGAGTCAAATAAGTCATCCAAGGATAAACTAACCTAAGTAAGTCCATGAAAACTTATCATACCCATCGGGAGTAAAACTGGAGAAAATTAACCATATTGATGGTTGAATATCAATTTTTGATCAGATTTGATAGAATATTGAGGGTATTGATTTATGATATTAAGGAAAATGAGAAAGACTACTCATGTTTGAAACTAAAAACTATAATTTTACCAAATTAGAGCAAATTCTGCAGCAAGAACCACAATTAAAGGGCTGAAATCCTGATCTTGATCAGACCTGATTGGATATCGGAGTATCGATTTCTGATATTGGAGGGAAATAAGAAAAAATAAGTAGCCCATGATCTTACCTAAAGAATATTTGTGTGAAGTTTGGTGAGAATCAGATAAAAATTGTGGATTTGTATAAAGGACATACAGACAAACAGACAGATAGACAGACACACACACAAACATCTTGCCTTTTATATATATAGATTATCTTCTGTTTATTCTCTAGTATACATTATAGTGCAGTTTACAGTAATGTATTTTATGATCAGTTTTTTTATGTAAAAATAGGGTATTGCACTATATAAAAATAATTTTTTTGAACAGTTTAAAAATCGTGCATTTTTGGTGATTGATTGCACTATACAAATATTTTTTTCTGGATGGGTTAAACTTCATGAAGCGCATAAATAACAAAATATGTGCATAGAGTACTTTTTAACTTAGAATAACTTCAGTTATCATAATCTGAAGTATGTATTTCAACTCGCAGAATACCCTGTATTATATACTGTTAACCCTGAAAAACAATGTATCATTAGAAAGGCAATACCTTAATGAATACCTTAACTTGCATTGAATACTGCTGCCATATCTTGTCGGGTGCTCCTGCTATCCATCTATGGGGTCCTTGATAAAATCCAACGTAGAATCTGTAATGTGATTGATCCCAACTTGGCAGCTTGGATACAGTCACTTTCTCACCGGCGCAATGTGGCTTCCCTGTGTTTCTTCTACAAATACCTTCACGGCTTCTGCTCTGATGAACTTAGCTCACTAGTACCCTCCTATGTATGAATTTACTCAAGCCACAAGATTAACAACTAGGTCCCACCCTTTTGCTGTGAAACCAATAAATTGTAAACACAAATTTTACTCCAAATTCTACAGTTCTCGTACTTCCCGCCTGGGAATTCTCTTCCATCTACTTGCTTTCCCAACTGCTACAATCTTCAAGAATTCAAATGTAAAGTCAACAGTCATCTCCTGTCTCACTAACTTGCATCCTCTCTCTTTCTCTCTCTTATGCTCCCTTCTCCGTCCACTCCACCCTCATCAGTATTCTCATCCTTCTCTTATCCTCTTCCTGAAACCCCCTGTAACCTGTCACTCTTTCTCATAACTGTCCTCCGATGTAACCCCCTGCAAAACAGTGGCAGTAAAATACCTTGCTTGGGGGTGACACAATTATAAAATGAAAAGATATAAAAGGTGAATGAAAATTTGTGATAGAAAAAAAATGTATTACTTTTTTTTTTATTTATATGAGGTATTGATTTTAAATGGCATATTTAGTGGATGGGGTTTTGCTCTTCATCTATCAAGAAAAGGGAAGAAATTTAATTTACATTTGAGACAGGCCCAGGGTAAAGGAGCTACCATAGTCAAGCATGAACTAAAACAAAAGCACAGTATTTAAACCTTTGTATCAGATATTTTATGTGAAGTGGTTTTACCTACCATTTGGGGGTAACTTTGTACAAAAAAGAATGAAGACTATTTTGTATAAATAGGTCCAGGATGATACCAAGTACTGCAACGTTTGACTGCAGTAGGGTAGGCTTGCTGGTATTGCTCAGAAGCTATACCAAAATATGAGGTTTTTCGCCAAAAATTCAGAGGTCACATTATACATGAAGTAAGCTTATACACGAGTACAGGGCTGGTGCAAGAGTCTATGACACCACACCTGAATTTATAATATGAGACCTCTCAATCTACTACATTTTAATTTTCAAGGGTAAATTTTATTGTAATTATGTACAATAATGAATCATATACAATATAATATATCATATCATATATATATCATATATACAATAATATATTATTAGAAAAATTGAAAATAAATACAATGTATCTAAATACAAATTGGAGATAATAGATCATTCCATTTTAAATAAATCAACAATGTTTATGGCAATTGTTAATTTGAGATTTTTCTTGCTAAAAGTTGAATGATTTTAAAACATTCAACATCATGGATAAAAAATAATGAATTTTCCATATTTACTGATTTGGACAAAAAAGAAAAACCCGTAGAATTTTTTATCTTTTAATTTTCAGTTATACTAAATTTAATTTGTAACATATAACTGTTCTTTTTTCCAATCTTCTTACTCTTTCTTTTTTTTTTTCTCAATTGGAGTAGATAGACTAAACTATCGCTCAGTTCACACTCCACCCACGTTTATTGAACAGGTGAAGAGGCTCATCCCTTGTTCCCTGTTTAGGATGTGGTTTCCGACTTTCTCTTTTCCAATCTTTTTACTCTTAAGTAGCCCTCTGCGCATCAGTGGTGTTACTGCCTTGCTTGGGGTGATATGATTAAAAAAAAAAAAAAAAGAGGTAGAAAAAAGCAAATGTTGATAAGATAGCAAGGGTCACAAAGCACTGCACCTCACAATTAGTCTCCTCCCTTAGTCGGAGGTTATGATAGTGTTTGCTTGTTCTCCTAAAATGATGTTTTCAATATTTTCAGGTCCTTATCGGCAATGTCATCATACAGCAGTCATGAGATATTTGCCAGGAGGAATAAGAAACAAAATTATGGTAAGTAGTGTTCAGTCAATATTTGCAAATGATATTAAATTACTATTATTTATAAAAAATAAACTTTAATTTTGAAAAATAATTTTGTTTGGGCTCAGTTTTCAAGAAATAAAAGTAATCTTAACTTTGTACCACATCCCACCTCAGTGAGGAGGACGTGGGTAAATACCCAGACTTAGATAAAGCATGTTACCACCAACACATAAATAAAATTTCTTTATTTCTGTACAAATTTAAGTTCTTCAAAATATACAATAATTTCTCTGAAATGTATACTCAAGCAATTTATTGTTTTGATTTCTATGTTTATGTCGTATCATCGAGATGAATGATGCCCAGAGAAGAATGAATGCTTAATATATTTATCCAGCACAGTATTTGGTGCTAGCAGCTATATATATATATATATATAATCATATCGCCCCAAGGAAAGCATTTTACAGCCACTGTTTTGCAGAGGGTTGCATAGGAGGAAAGTTATGAGAAAGAGTGACAGGTTATAGGTGTGTCAGGAAGTGGGTAAAAAAAGCATTGCATTTGTACTATAAACTAACTAGCACTTAGTATTATTTTCAAACAAACATGGACATGTAATCTAAATCTAAACTTATTTATAAATGGAACTTTGTCTGTGTGTGTGTGTGTGTGTGTGTGTGTGTGTGTGTCTGTGTGTGTCTGTGTGTGTCCGTTACCTAAAGACTCCGAAATGGCTGAGCCGATTTTCTTGAAAATTTACACAGTTGTACTATAAGCATCTGCAAGTGTTTTTAGCTAGGTTTTGTGTTGAGGTACCCCTGATAAATTTCGAAAATTGACAATGGAAAAAATCAGGTTATAAAAGGAGTGGTCCGATTTTAATCAAATTTGATACACTCATAGACAAAGACATAAGAAACAATATTCAGAAGTTTCAAGGTTGCAGTTCTTACAATAATGCAGAAAATTGATAATATATCTATATCTATATATATATATATATATATATATATAAAAGGCAAGATGTTTGTGTGTGTGTGTCTGTTTATCTGCCTGTATGTCTGTATTTTTTTCAGCCCTTTTATTTTAGTTTTTGCTTTGAGTTTGGCTCTAAGTAGGTATAATTGTAGTTCTTAGTCTCAGCCATGATACCATTTACTCAGAGGACTTATTTAGCCTTCAAAATTCAGTTTATGACAAAAAAAATTTATTTGATATTGATACCAGGAAATCAAAATTTGACTTACATCCATTCATTTTCCTTTCAATCTACGGTTTCGCTTTAACTGGAAACAACTATTGCTTTTTAGTCTTTTGTGCCAACGTCTAAAGAGTCTGAGCTCCAGGACCATGGATTAGTTTTAAACCTTTTATTACACCCAAGCAACACCAGGCTCTACTGCTAGTAGTGTATAACATGACCTGTTTTGTTATGTATTTTTAGTAATATTGTGTGCTGAAGCTATCATTTAGATTTGTACTTGAACTACAGAAGATCCACACAAAACCATAATAACCATGAGCATGTTTATAATCATTCATTTCCATTTTAATGGCAATTTCCTATTTTTTTCAAAATGGGCCAGGCAGCAATACGATAAAAATGCTGCTGAGAAAGTCTTAGTACTTTTACTTTTGCATTGTTAATTGGTGCTAATTGAACAGACTTCCCTAATTATAAGAAAAAAAAGGGTGTGAAATTTTCAAAATAGTTCTTGTGGATAAAAGTTAATTACTTTTGTCAATAAAAATAGTTATTCTTACAGAATGTGCATGCTGTCCAGAATGGCAAATTATTGGTCAGAACACTAATAACCAGAAGTAAATGGGGGTGTAGTTCTAACAGTGATGGATTTCCTTTGTTCAAGTTTAGATATAAATCTAAAAAGTGATATGTCTCTGAAAGGGTTATATATATCATTTGAGGTAGTTAAGCAGTTTAGGCAAATGTAACGGGTAGGACAATCTAGTATATAGACGTAATGGATGGTACTCGTCATATGCAGTATCCTAAGATGTAGGCATCGTCAATAGACGTAGACCAATAGTCGTAGACCTCTACTCAAAGACCTGTAGACCTCTAGTCGTATAGACATATGGATGTAGACCTCTAGTGGTAGACCTTTCTGCATCCTCACCTTAGTCAATATTTATGGTTGACACCGGCCAATCACATTACTGTAAAGGGGAACCAAGGAGTCTGCATATTCATTACATATTCATTTCATCAAAAAGGAATGAAAATACTCAAACAGCTACAAGAATTGGAAGGGTCATGATACCTTGTTATACCCAGATTCCTTTGTGAGGAAAACCAACATGAAAAGATGAGGTTTTGGCTAACCAAGTGACATGCATAGATTTGCTTTCTCTTGTTTCCTCCTAGAAATGAGACTATGATTGCTGTACCTCATAAAATAAAATGAAATAAAAAGAAAACTGGAAAGAAAATGGAATGGAATCTACATTTGCATGCTAAGGGTAGCTTTGAATGTCCTTTGCAGAGATCGTCTGATTAATGAGTATACTTGGAAGGAAAGTGTGTAGAGTGTGGCCATCTTACTACACCACAAACGCCAAGGCTTGTGCAGCAATTTTTGACAAAAGAAGACAATCCCAAAGTCTGACAACCACCATATTTCCCAGATATATCTTGCACCATTTTCCTCTTCAAAAACCAAATTCCATTTGAAAGGAACAAGATTTCAATATATTAAGAAAATTTTAGAGAATGCAATGAGGCAGCTGCTCACTATCACAAAAAAAAAGAGTTCCAGGAATGCTTCCATCAATAGAAACAATGCTGTATAATGTGTGTGGCTTCAGAAAGGAGCCACTTCAAAGCAGATTAAATGCTAAATTGATATGTGCTGTATTTTTTTATTGAATCAATCTCGATACTTTTTGATCAGACCTGATATATTTGTGAAGCAAAGATAAACACCAATATAGTTTCTGATTCAGAGAATCGTACATTTCTTCCAGTTGATGATAACACTAATAGGGTTTCTGATTGAGAGAATCGTGCATTGCTTCCAGCTGATGATAAACACCAATAGAGTTTCTGATTCAGAGAATCGTGCATTTTTTCCAGCCAATGAATTTTTCCTCTTTTAAAATAATTATTTAACATTTTTCAACAAACAAGTTGTGGCCTACCAACAATAAAAAGCATGCTTTGTGATCCCTTTGAAAGGTATTTAATCAAAGTTTCTAGACCAGATAACGCATAAGGAGATAAAGACGGCAATAATTCACAACACCATGGCTTAAAATTATTTTCCTTACTTATTCACATGTTGTCCTCCCCAATTAATGTGATATTTTCATTTTCCTTTACACTTTTTCACTTGCTTCCTTTTTCTTACACATACACAGGAAGAAATCACTTTTCTTTTCCTCTTAAACAATTACAAACAAGAACTGTAAGAACTTTAGCATTAATACATGCTAAGAAAAATTTAGTTGTTAAAAAACACCAAAATAAGCATAATTTCCATTTTTATATATAAACACTTTTTCTATATTGTGGGTTAACTCAAATCTGCATAGCCGCCCGGTTCACACTCCACCTACGTTTATTGAACAGGTGAAGAGGCTCATCCCTTGTTCCCTATTTAGGATGTGATTTCTGGCTTTCTCTTTTCCAGTCTTTTCACTCTTACATAGCCCCCTGCGCATCAGTGGTTTTACCGCCTTGCTTGGGGTGATATGATAAAAAAAAAATATTAAGCAGATTTGTGATGACATGAACTGCAATTCCTTAAACCTTCTGAATATGATGAACAATAGAAATATATGATAATGAAGAGTTTCAGGAATCTGTGCAAGCAGCTTGCCGTATTGATCATGCCATTACCTGAAGAATGGTTGACCTGTGCCTTTGTGTCTGGATTGCCTAGCCATGTGATACTCTGAGCATCATCCAAAATGGAAGACATGATGCTCAACCAGTTTTTAGACCACAGGACTCCTCAGGAGGTGAGCATATCATTCAATCCACTTCAGTAATTGTCCTACTTCTTAGATGAGTAGAATGATAAAAAATTGTCTGTCACTGATGCAGTCTATGATGTAGCATTTGAATCCGAAGAATTGAAGGCAGAGACAACATGAAATGCAACACTATTTCTATTTGTAATTGAGTATCAACCAATGGTGTCAGTAGAAATAAACAAGACAAAAAAAATCCGTGTGCTAACACTAAGTTCAATTGCAAATCTGGTGTGAACAGTCCAGCAGGCAACATAGTACCAAAAACGGGGTCAGAAATCCAACCTTCCACTCACAACAATGAAAACACAGTTTTGCTCACCAAGCTCAAAGATTCTCAAAGCTCAAAAATTTTTTCTCCCAGTAAGCAAAAACAATGGCCTTTATTCACCAAGTGATTCTCTGATTGGGCATGCCAGGCAGGGAGGAAATAACATTAGCATAGCTTCTCTAATACTTATAGCAGCTCTCTTTGTAGTATCAATTTTTTAAAATTTTTCTTCAGCAGGCCATGCATAAAAAGGAAACTATTTTTCGAGTTGATTTTCTCTTTTGTTACACTCCCCACTGCCACATAGGTGACACTCCTTGGCAAGCCTCTTTACTCTAGAGATCCTCTGAATTACTGAAGGGGATTGAATGGTATGTTCATCCCCTGAGGAGTCCTCTGGTCTAAAAATGGGTTGAGCATAATGTCTTCCATTCTGAATGATGCTCAGAGTATCACATGGCTAGGCAATCCAGATACTAAGGCACAAGTCAACCATTCTTTAAGTAGTGGCATGATCGATACAGCAAGCTGTAAATACTGTAAATACGACCTCATCTCAGAAATATAGACAAATGGCAACAAAGATGAGGACAATAGTCAGAATAATGTAAATAGTGTAAATACTACCCCATCCCAGAAATATAGACAAATAGAATGATCTATTATTAAACATTGTACAAATAGCAACCAAAATGAGAACAATAGTCCGAATAATGTAAATACTGTAAATACTACCTCATCTCAGAAATATAGACAAATAGAATGATCTATTATTAAGCATCATACAAATGACAACAAAGATGAGGACAATAGTCCGAATAATCTACATACTGTAAATAATACCTCATCTCAGAAATATAAACAAATGGCAACCAAGATGAGAACAATAGTTGAATAATGTAAATACTGTAAATATTACCTCATCTTAGAAATATAGATAAATTGAATGATCTATTATTAAACATCGTAGAAATGGCAACAAAGATGAGGACAATAGTCCGAATAATGTAAATACTGTAAATAATACCTCATCTCAGAAATATAGACAAATACCATTTTTGCATGTTTTCAGTCTTATATCATAATTTAGACAGTTGTCAAGATTCTGTGCTTAAGAAGTGAAATTCATCTCCATGCAATTCAAGTTGTCAAAGTTCTGACCATTATGGTCATTCACTGCAATCATGATTTTACCATTTTTGTTTTGCCTGCACATTCTGTAATACCACACCTACTGAAAAACAATATGATTAACTAACGATAACTATTTTCGAAATGCACAATTTAATTTTTTGGCACTAAATAATTTAGAATGATATTTATTAGCTCTTTTCAGTATCAGAGATGACGGACAGTAATTATTTTGTTCTATTTTTGTCCCATAGAAACTCGACCACCTTTGCCATACTCAATAAGGCATCCGCCACACACGATTGTTGCGACCGTCTACAAAAATGGTGACTGTGATATTTCTGCCAGAGTTGCTGCCCCTGATTTAAAATTGGTAAGTTTATTTTTTCCTTGACATTGCTATTATTTTAATTATCTTCACTCCTCGGCAATGTTTAATGTTTTAAAAAGCAATAATTAGAATTGTAAAACCTAAACATAATAATAATAAGGATTTTTTATTATTAATTCTTCTTCTTTTATGTGTCCTGTTCTTTCAGGACGTAGGCGATCATGGCTTTCCCCATCTCCCTACCCCTGGTGACTCTTAGCATGCTTTCTCTTGTTACACCACGCAACCCTCATTCCGTCATCCACCTGCTCAGACCCTTCAAATATCTTATCCACTGCTTTCTCCTGTCTCTATTTCCCTCTATCTGGCCTGTTAGTATCAGGTTCTCCAAGTCCTCCTTTCTCACTGCATGTCCCAGGAAATTTAACTGTCTTTTCCTGATACTCAGTATTAATTTCCCTTTCGTTTCCATCCTTTCCAAAACCTCATCATTGCTCACATGCTCGATCCATGATATTTGCAGCATCCTTCTGTAGAACCACATTTCAGTTGCTTCAAGTTTTTCCTTCATCTTTGATGATATTGTTCAGCATTAACTGCCATATTGAAGAACTGACATCACGTAGCAATCCAGTACTCTTTTTTTTGTTTCTAGCAAAATTGTCCTGTTTCTTAATACTTCACTCAACTTCTGGAACGCTTCCTTCACCATGCCAATTCGCTTTTGGATCTCTGTATTTTAATAATTTAGTAAAGGTTTATAAATTCATGAACCAAAAATTGTTTTCATATTTATTTCTTTATAATTTAGTAAATGATAAATATTACATTGTATTAGTTTTAATATAAATGTATTATTTTTTAGAATTTTGTTAATATAAAATTATTTTTCCAAATAAATGGTTTAATAAATAAATAAAGTTTAATATTTTTGCTGTAAATTCTCAAAAACAAAAAATGTATAAATTCACTTTCATCATATGTTTAGGTTTAATTACAATTCTTATCATCATTTTTTAAAACAATAAATATTGCCAAGGAATGAAGGTCATTAAGATAATATGGTCATTAGGGGAAAACCATCTTTTACAGACATGAATGTCCAAGTTTGCCTTTTTTTTTCCTTTTAGGTTACAATCTCTTGTTCATATATAAAACATTGACCAATAGCATGTAAACTACTCATCAATTAAAATTTTTTTTTGAAACATTAAATATTGCCAAGAGATGAAGGCCATTAAAATAATATGGTCATAAGGGGAAAATCATCTTTTTCAGACATGAAGGTCCAATTTTGCCTTTCCGTTTCTTTTTGACTCATAATCTCTTGTTCATATATAAAACATTGATCGATAACATGTAAACTACTCAACAATTAAGTGGTAAATATTTGCCACTTTATCATATAAGTGTTAATAGGTCAGCATGGTGATAAGATGTTTATGATTCTTGTGAATTTTCAGTTGATAACCTGAACTCTCAATACTGATATCCACGGAGTATCAAAAAACAGTTGCTATATGGATATTCGTTTTTATACATGTATTACATAATGGTTTTTAACCCAATAACAAGAGCCACTCAAGATGGTAGGTTACTGAAAAAGGTTTCTGTGAAGGTATAAAAGGAAGAAGTAATGACTGAGTGGTTTGATTTTATGACTTATCAACTATTTTTATGTTATTTAAAGCCAGAAAATATATGTACATTGTAAAAATATATTTTGGCGATAATAATGATTTACAAGTCTTACTAATTTCTTCTTTTAATTTCTTCTGCTTAATCAGTAGATTGATTGATTCATTTTCTATGACTTATCAACTCTTTGCTAGTTATTTAAAGCCAGAAAATATTTGTAGATTGTAAAAATATATTTTGGTGATTATAATGGTTTATACGTCTTACTCGTTTCTTTTTTTAATTTCTTATGCTTAATCAGTAGATTGTTTGATTGGTTTGTTTTTAAGGCTTACCAACCCTCTGCAAAAAATATTCAATTTAAAAATATTTTGAGATTGTAAGAATATATTTTGGCAACAATAATGGTTTACAAGTCTTACTAATTTATTTTTCTGCTTATACAGTAGATTGATTGATTCATTTTCTAAAGCTTTTTAAGAAAATATTTTTTTATTGTTAGATTTTTGTCTTTAGAGGTAGTAATGATTTAGTTATATAAGTCTTACTAGTTAATCTATATTAGTAATGATTTAGTTATTATGAATGAATATGCGTTATTATTAGTAATGATTTAGTTATATAAGTCTTACTAGTTAATCTATATTAGTAATGATTTAGTTATTATGAATGAATATGCGTTATTATTAGTAATGATTTAGTTATATAAGTCTTACTAGTTAATCTATATTAGTAATGATTTAGTTATTATGAATGAATATGCGTTATTATTAGTAATGATTTAGTTATATAAGTCTTACTAGTTAATCTATATTAGTAATGATTTAGTTATTATGAATGAATATGCGTTATTATTAGTAATGATTTAGTTATATAAGTCTTACTAGTTAATCTATATTAGTAATGATTTAGTTATTATGAATGAATATGCGTTATTATTAGTAATGATTTAGTTATATAAGTCTTACTAGTTAATCTATATTAGTAATGATTTAGTTATTATGAATGAATATGCGTTATTATTAGTAATGATTTAGTTATATAAGTCTTACTAGTTAATCTATGGCTGAGAAAAGAAGTGTATTCATACCTTTCCCAAGGGTATTTGTGTGCAAGTGAATATAACAAACCCAACTAGAATTGGAACTTTGATTTCCAGTTAACAACTCTGAGCCATTATCCATTACACCACAAAGACTTCCAAGTGTAGTAGGTGTTATTCCCAAATGGTCACCCATGTAGTTTCAACGTTACTTAACTTTGGTAATTGTACTAATTAAATATTTTTGTTGAAAAATGAAATGAATTCTAATGCTTCTAAAACGAAGCTGCTATCTATTAATCACCACAGACAATCGCTCCTACTCTCCATTAAGATGGATCAGTCTGGTCTACCTGAAAGTAAAACACTGTGCCTCCTCAGGTTAACTCTCTCTAGTGGAATGACTATATAGAGTCTATAGCTAAATCTGCTGTCGGTTCTCTGTGCAGGGTCAGGAAGTTTTTCCCGTCTGAAACAATCCTGCACATATACAAATCTACCATCCGCCCGTGCATTGAATACTGCTGCCAATCTGGTCAGGTGCCTCTGCTATCCACCTAGGGGTCCTTGACAAAATCCAGCGGAGAATCTGTAATGTGATCGATCCCAACTTGGCAGCTTGGATACAGTCATTTTCTCACCGGCTCAACATGGCTTCCCTATATCTCTTCTACAAATACTTTCATGGCTTCTGCTCAGATGTGCTTAACTCACTGGTACCCCCCCCCCCATACATGAATTTACTTGAGCAACAAGATTAACAACTAGGTCCCACCCTCTTACTGTGAAACCAATAAAATGTAAATGCAAATTCTACTCCAGCAGCTTCTTTTCTCGCACTTCCCGCCTGTGGAATTCCCTCCCATTTACTTGCTTTCTTGACAGCTACAATCTTCAAGAATCCAAATGTAAAGTCAATAGTCATCTGCTATCTCACTAACCTGTATCCTCTCTCTCATGCTCCTTTCTCTGTCCACTCCACTCTAATCCTTCTCCTACCCTCTTCCTGATACCCCCCTGTAACCTGTCACTCTTTCTCATAACTTTCCTCCTATGTAACCCCCTGCTCAACAGTGGAAGTAAAATGCCTTGCTTGGGGCAACACGATTTAAAAAAAACAAAAAAAAACAAAAAGAAGATCCTTAAAGAAGTTAAGCTGCTGTTTGCAGCCAGAATCATATAACCTATCTATCCACCCATGGAACAGAAAGTATAGTCTCACTTGCACCTTTCATTATGTCACAGAGAGGTCCTACTGTAAACTATTGCAAGCTTTTTTAGGCCTTTACTTTTTCATCATGCTTAAATCATGTCCAGTTGTATAAAATAGGAACTAGGTATTTTTTACCATAGCTCATATTGCAATTTTGACACTAATGATTTTTCTCTGGCACTCTGTATTACTGATTCCCATATTGTGTTCATCTCTATGCTTGGTCGGCTTAGGAGATTTTTGTAGCCTAGCATATATGCTGATTCCTTAAGTTTACGTAGTTTCCAGTGGCATTCTCTATCTATTATTTTAACTTCATCCCATAGGGGGCGGTGATCCCCTTTTTCCTCTATATGTGGTCAGCTATGCCTGATTTTTCTTTCTCCTTTCAGGTTACAGCCTTGCAACGTTCTTGTAGCCTTAAGGAGGCAGACTGTTTCTCCTTTATATTTCTTTCCACAGCTATATAGAATGGCATACACGCAGTACTTAGTTATGCCCTCCTTTGTTGGGGGACTTACTTGAGAGAGGTACCTACAAAGTGTAGAACCACTTCTGAAGATCGTCCTGATGTTATTTGACCCACAGATCCTTTCTATTTCCTCTGATAACCCCTTCACATAGGGTAGACAGACTGAGGCTGTTTTCTAAGAGTTGTTATCCTCATGCACCCTCCCTTCCATGTATGTTGGAGTTATTGTCATGTACCCTGGATAATTGTTTCATTGTAGGGTACTGCTTATACTGACCATTTCTTATTTGTATGACTCTGGGTTGCTGCTTATGACTTTTGTTGGATGCTGAAGGCAGAGGACGATCCCTTTCTTTACATTGTATGGGTAGTGGGAGCTGAAGTTGAGGTGTTGTCTGGTGAATGTTGCTTTGCGTTACATGGATGTCTTGAATCCCACCTCTATTTGAGTTATTAGCACATCCAGAAATGCCAGTTGTCACTTTTTTTTTCCATAGAGAACTATATGGATGGTCTTATTGAGTTCACATGGTTGAGAAGCATCTGGATCTCCTGGTATGGCCAGTGTATGAAGGTGTCATCAATGTATCTCAGCCAAAGGGTTGGCTTTAGAACTGTGGATTCTAATGCCATCTTTTTAAAGTATTCCATGTACATGTTAGCCAGTAATGGTGATAATGGTGAGCCCATTGCTAAGCCTTCATCCTGCCGATATATATCTGATCCCAATAATAGATAGAGAACACCACAGGAAACTATATAAACTTAATCAGCACATATGCTAGGCTACAAAAATCTCCTAAGCCGACCAAGCACAAAGATGAACACAGTATAGGAACTAGTAATATGGAGTACCAAAGAAAATCATTAGTGTCAAAAATTGCAATATGAGCTCTGGTAAAAAAATACTAGAGAAAACCATTAACATAAAAAAATACTAGAGGAAACCATTAAGATAAAAAAATTGCAATATGAACTCTGGTAAAAAAGGGTTACTGGACATTAGGTTTATAAGTCACCAAAATTCAGTCCTTAAGGACACATGGCCCAGTGAATATAGACATTGGTTAGTTCCTGTGACTTGACCCAAAGAGTTGTGAGTTTAATAACAGGTTGCAGCAATGATGAGTAACTTACAGGGTTAAGAGGAAGATAACTCATGACTACCAGAAGAGACTCTAGGAATAAGAACGATATACACCAGTGATTGTAATAAAGGGTTTGGTTTGAAATTCCTAGCACCTAAAGAAGGCTGGAGTGTACAATGGTCAAAACGTCATACAAATGGCAACAAAAATGAAGACAATTGTCCAAATAATGTAAATACAGTTTCATCTTATTTTATTTTGAATTATTTCATTATTGTTAAGGTTTTGCATCCAAATTGAATCTGTAACTCTTCTTTGTTGTGGAATTCATGTAAAGGAAACAGGTTTTCTTTATTTTTGACACCTTTTTTTTTTTGTATTTATAGTACAATTGCTATTTTTAGTTTCACTGCAACAAAATTAGACAAAAATCTGAAAGTGTATTTGGCATTTTATATATAGAGATACCATTGACTCTATTGTACCATGTCTGAAATGGTAATGCCAGTGGGAATATTTCAACTTATAAAATATACATACTGGTTCAAATGAATGATCTCAGGGGAATTTTTTGTCAAGTTTAATAATAAGTTATGATATAATCATGTTGTGAAGAAACTTATTTGGAAAATGATAAGTATGATCCACAAGATAATCACCATGCTGTTGAGTGATAGGTTTTGAGGGAAATGATTGAATTGTGCCAACACTTGTTTTACACACAAGTGCATGAATTAATACATCTGTTCATATGTACCAACCTGCAGTATTCTCCAAACACATAGACTCCATCATATGTTACAACACTTCTGAGATATTCATTAATAATAGTCATATTGGTGGAGATTATAGTGGGTTATCTGTTCTAGTGAAACGTAGTTGTATGTTGAAACAGATTAACTGAATTTAGCCTTGTTAGTAGATAGCCCACTATAAGTTATAAAAGGGGTTATAAAACAAGAAAATCAAATTGAGTATAGAAACGACATTTTATATATACACATATATCAATTAGGTTTTTTTTTACAAATAAAGTAATGTCTTTAGGATGAGTCCAAAGTGGGTATGTATGTGTGAGCATTGTCAGTGAGGAATATCTTTGATGTTTCCGTCCTTTGCTCGGGTAAGTAGTTCAGGGAACAGCGAAGAAGAAGGTGAGAGAGGAAGGTGAGGTGAGCATAGTGGATTGCTTGACGAGGTCAAGCGCTAATTGTGCTCACATTTTCTCAACTCTGGTGATGCTTTCTGTGTCAGCTTTTTATTTCATCTTTGTGGGTCCCAGCAAGTCATTTGAAAATTCACACCCGTATTTAATTTTGGACTTTCCATTGGATGATAAATAAAATTCACGTAAGCTCGTGAACAGGAATTTAATATCTAATTAATTTTTGGTTTTCTGCCAGAACATATGCGTGGAGCAGGGAGTGCAAAGACCAGTTTTGGTCATTTGCTTTTTGGTCCGGAGAGTGCAAATATCCAGTCCCTTGCTTTGCTCGGTCGATATCACCACAAGATTTTTCAGGTTATTTAAGGGTCTGGTTGGGTCCAGGCCTTAATGGAGACTCTGGGCAGTGCTTTGTGGCCCTCACCATCTGGTCAATATATTCTTTTTTTCTATCTACATTTATATACAATCAAAATTAAATTAAGTACAACTATTAGAGTTCAAATTCAAGTTGAATTTGTTGCATTCACTTATATGCAAATACCATTGGGAAAATTATTGATCCATCTCTTCCCTCCAGTTATGGTTTAAATAATAGGACAGATTAGGTTCTATAGCCTTGATTGGCAACCAGTCTACTGCAGAAAGTAACATTGGCAACCTACTGCAGAATAATCTTCTGCCCAGTCAGTCATATCTCTTTTGAGACATGACCACCCAATCATGTATCATGTATGGTACTTAACTGACTGACTGACTGACTATTAAAGGATGACAAATTTTCATGAATTTTGACATCATTCTGGAATTTTCTTTTTCATCCAAATGTGTGAATTTGTTTTTCTCACGCTATGTTTTGAAAAACATTATATAAAATTTCTCTATTTTTCTCTAAAATTTCTCTATTTTTTATCCATAATGTTGAATGTGCTAAAATTATTCAACCTTTTAATGAGAGAAATCTTAAGCAGCTCTTAAACATTTTTGCAAAACACTACTGATTTGTTTAAGATGGAATGGTCTATTATGGCATGTCTCTAATTTGTATTCAGCTACATTTTATTTATTTTCAATTTTTTTTAGGTGAATTGTTCACCTTGATTGCATATGATCTATTATTATATTTGAGCTGGAATGATCTATTATGACATGTCTCTAATTTGTAATTAAATATATTTTATTTATTTTTGATTTCACTAGTTGAACTGTTCACCTATGTTGTATATGATCCATTATTTTATATAGAATGATCTATTATGACATGTCTCTTATTTGTATTCAGATACATTTTATTTATTTTCAATTTTTTTTAGTTGAATTGCTCCCTTATGTTGCATATGATCTATCATTGCCCATAATTAGGATAAAATAAAATTTGTATTTTATATGAATACTACCTTATGAAAATTGAGATGCAGTAGAGTGGTGGGTGGCATATCATAGATTTTGGAGAGTGTCATAGATTTGGAATAGGGTGACTGAGACACTTGCACTGGCCCTGCCTAGAACCTCTATACTTTTATTTATTTTTATTTTTTTTGTTTATAAGCGTTTCACCCCGAGCAAGGCATGTCACTGCCACTACTGTGCAGGGGGCTACGTAGAGTGAAGAAAGGCTGATTAAATATAGGAAATAACAGAGGGTGGGTGATAGGCGGGTGAGGATATCGAGAATGAGGGTTGGGTAGATGAGAGTGTTGTGAGAATAGTTGGGAGTTAGTATGATAGGAGGTGTCTATTGACCCTACATTTAAACACCTGGAGATTGTAACTGTCGGGAAAGCAGACTTGTGGAAGGGAGTTCCACAGGCGGGAAGCGCGAGAAAAGAAGCTGTTGGAGTAGAATTTACGGTTACATCTTATTTGTTTAACTGTAAAAGGGTGGGACCTAGTTGCTAATCTAGTATCTCGTGTAAATTCGTGCTTAGGCGGCACCAGTGATCTAAGCTCATCGGAGCAGAAGCCATGAAAGTACTTGTAGAAGAGGCACAGGGAAGCTACATCACGCCGGTGTGAGAGCGGCTGCAGCCGGTCTGCCAAGTCAGTATCAACCACGTTACAGATCCTCCTTTGTATTTTGTCAAGAAGCCCAAGGAGAGCAGCAGGGGCACCCGACCAGATATGGCAGCAATATTCAATACACGGGCGGATGGTAGATTTGTATATGTGCAGAATAGTTTCAGGTGGGAAAAATTTCCGAGCCCTGCACAGGGAGCCGACTTTCATAGCAGCAGATTTGGCAATGGATTCAATATAGTCATTCCATTTGAGGTCCGCCGAGAGTGTAAGGCCAAGGAGGCATAGTATTTTACTCTCTGGGAGGCTAGCCTGTCCCATGCTAATGGGAGGTAGATGCGATTGTCTATGGTGGTTAGTTGATAACAGCTTTGTTTTGGAGGCATTGAAATTTACCAACCATTTCCTACGGGGCTACGTAAGAGTGAAAACATTGGAAAAGAGAAAAACTGGAAACCACAACCTAAACAGGAAACAATGGATGAGCCTCTTCACCTGTTCAATAATTTAATCTGGTTAGTACTTGGAGTTGGTACACCACAGTATTTAATAAATGTTACTGATGGTAATGTAACATCAATCTTTTGCAAACATAGAGCTTCATGCCAACAGAAAAATGGATTATGAAAAGGATGGTTTTTCTCTTAACACTGCTATTAATTTACCTACACAGACCGGAAATATTAAATCCAAAGTGGAAGCTGCAATGGCCAAACTGAACAGAAATAAAGCAGCTGGTCCAGACGACATTGTAATAGAGCTACTGATAGCCCTGGAAGAATTCGGCATAGAGAAAATTACCAAAATAATAAACAAAATTTATAATAGTGGATAATACCAGGTGCAAACGAGTGTGAACTACACAGAACTATCAGCTTAATGAGTCACATTACAAAACTGATTGTCAGAATCCTGATGAATAGAGCAAGAAGCAGAATCAGGCCAGAGATAGGACAGGAACAGTACGGGTTCGTCAAAGAAACTGGAACAAGAAATGCCATATTTATGATTAGGATGCTCTCTGAAAGGGCAATACAAATGAAGAATGACTTATACCTGTGCTTCATTGATTATCCAAAGACATTCAACAAAATACAACACAAAGAATTGATGGAGCCTCAACATTTTTGGGAAAGACATCAGAGTAATCAAGAATCTCTACTGGCAGCAAACTGCCTGCATACGGACAGGTAACAATTTCACCAGATTTACAAAGATAGAAAGAGGTGTAAGACAAGGATGTGTCTTTTAACTGGATCTGTTCAACTTGTACAGTGAGAATATTTTGAGGACCCTAGATGCTACTCCAGGATTTATTATTGGAGGCAACAATTTGAGCAACATAAGGTTATGCAGATGATACAGTGCTGATTGTAGGCATGAAAAGAAAACTACAAGATCTCCTACAGAAGGTAGCTTTGGAGAGTGACAAAAAAGGACTACAAATAAACTGTAAGAAAACTGAATGCATGGTCATCAGCAAAAACAGCAACCCAAAATGCCAAATACAGGTGGGGGATACTAGAATCAAGCAAGTACAAAAATTTAAATACCTGGGAAGTGTTCTAACAGGAGATGGAAAGTGTGACACAGAGATCCGAAGGTGAATTGGCATGATGAAGGACGCATTCCAGAAGCTGAGTAAAATACTAAGACATAGGAAAATTTCACTACAAAACAAAGAAGAGAGTGCTAGATTGTTATGTGATGTCAGTTCTTCAATACGGCAGTGAATGCTGGACAATATCATCGAAGATGAGAAAAAAGCTTGAAGCAGCGGAAATGTGGTTTTACAGAAGGATGCTGCAGATATCCTGGACCAAGCATGTGAGCAATGATAAGGTTTTGGAAAGAATGGCAATGAAAATTAAATTAATACATCAGAAAGAGACAACTAAAGTTCCTGGGATATGCAATGAGGAAGGAGGGTTTGGAGAACCTGAGACTGACAGGCCAGATAGAAGGAAAAAGAGACAGAGGTAGGCAGCGGATAACATATTTGAAGGGTCTGATCAGATAGATGACGGAACGGGGGTTGCGAGGTTTAACAGGAGCAAACATAGCCACCAGAGATAGGGAGACATGGAAAGCCATGATCGCCTATGCCCTGAAAAGACAGGGCACATAGAAGAAGAAGAAGAAGAAGAAGAAGAAGAAGAAGAAGAAGAAGAATTCCTCAGTAATGTTTATTGTTTTAAAATTGTTTTAATTAGAATTGTAATAAAACATGAACATATGATGGAAGTGAATTTATACATTTTTTTGTTTCCTGAAAATTGACAACAAAATAGTAAACACCATTTATTTATTAGATTGTAAATTTAAACTATTTATATATTATATTATTTATTGATATGGTTGGCAAAACATTGGTTAATTGCCAATTGATTAAAACTTTATAAAATGGTAGATAATAAGGATTTCTTTATAGTTGGTTCACATATTTATTTAGTAAATGTTTATAAATCTATGAATATAAAATTGTTTTTATATTTATTTCTTTATATATTGTTATATAATAAATATTATATTGCATTAGTTTTAATTGTATTAGTTCTTAGAATGTTGTAAATATAAAATTATTGTTTAAATCAGTCAGTCAGTTAAGTGCCATATGTGATATATGCTTTGGGCGATCATGTCTCTTTTGAGACATGAGTGACCTGGCAGAAGATTATCCCGCAATAAGTTGCCATTGCTTTCTGCGGTAGACTAGTTGCCAGCCAAGGCTATAGAACCCAATCTATCATATTATTTGACTCATAGCTAGAGGGGAAAAGATGTATTATATTATTAAGTAGTAATTAGTGGGGGATCAGTTTATTATTTCATAACAATATAAAATTTATGCCATTACTTTATGCCAGTAGAAGCCTTAATCATGTTTCCAACTA
Source organism: Ascarosepion bandense (assembly GCA_037127315.1). Taxonomy (NCBI): domain Eukaryota; kingdom Metazoa; phylum Mollusca; class Cephalopoda; order Sepiida; family Sepiidae; genus Ascarosepion; species Ascarosepion bandense. The sequence continues at coordinate 541,274 of JBBBDQ010002066.1, read as the reverse complement.
TTAAATTCAGTCAGTCAGTTAAGTGCCATACGTGATACACACTTTGAGTAAACATGTCTCTTTCGAGACATGAGTGACTGGGCAGAAGATTATCCTGCAGTAGGTTGCCATTGCTTTCTGCAGTATACTGGTTGCCAACCAAGGCTAGAGAACCCAATCTGTTCTATTATTTAATCCATAACTGGAGGGAATAGACAAATCAATACCTTTCTCAATGTTATTTGTGCATAAGTGAATGCAAGTAATTCAACTGGAATTCAAACTCCTCTCCCTGATTTGTTATTCCAAGTTGATTATTTAAATAAACAATCTAATAAATAAATAGTGCTTAATATTTTTGTTTTAAATTCACAAGAACAAAAAAAAACCAACATATAATTAACTTTCTTGTGTTTAGGTTTTATTGCAATTCTTATCCTTTTTTAAGCAATAAACATTGCCAAGGAATGAAAATAGTCAAAATAATAGCAATGCAAATAGAAAGAATACCATTCTTTTGACAATCCATCATTTTACAAGCAAGAATGTCCAAGTTTACTTTTTTTTCCCTTTTTGCTCACAATCTCTTGTTCATATTTAAAAATATTAATGAATAGCATTGTTATTTTAAAAATTATTTTCTATTTGTGTTTCTGAAATACTTTGAGGCACTTTTGAACTTTACTCGGTGCCATATCAATTATGCAGATAATTTTAATTTTGAACCAATGGAAATCACTCACCAATTAAGTGATAAATGATTGCTGCCTTATCTCATAACAAGTGTTATTTTTTTTTTCTTGGTCAAACCAAAATGGGTCAGTGGGGCAGTGAGATGTTTATGATTCATATGAATTTTTCAATTTACAGCCTGACCTCGCTATACTGATATTTGTGGGGTATCACAAAAATTATTACTACATGGATATTGATTGTTATACATGTATAACACATTTTTTTAACCTAATGCAAGATTCAAGAGGCATTCAAGATAGCAGGTTACTGAATGAGGTTTTTGTATGGAAATAAATTGAGAAAGTAATGATTGAGTGATTTTTTTATGGTTTATCAACCCTTTACAGAATATTTAAAACTAGAAAATATTTCTAGATTGTAAGAATTTTTTTTCCTTTGAAGATAGTAATGATTTAGTGATTCAAGTTTTACTAGTTAACCCTTAGTTGAGGGAAGACGTGTATTCATAACTTTTCTAAAGGTATTTGTGTGTACATGAATATAACAAACCCAACTAGAATTGTAACTCAGATCTCTGATTAACAATCTCAGTTTTGTACTTCGTTGAATAAATGTTTCTCCTGAAAATGTCTCAAAACTTCTGGAATGCACCATGTATATATGCATATCGGGTTTATCCCTTCAGGTGAGGAAGACTTCTAGTCGCTAAGGGTTTTTGGTTGGGTGCAGAGGTGGGTGATAAGGCCAATCTTTGCACGGTAGAGCCTGTTGCAGCAGAGTTGTGGCTGCAACCAATAGTGGTTCCATACCAGTCGCATTTTGCCACTTGTCCATCGCTGCAGAGCTTTGACATGATGGTAGAAGTCATGACTTGCGCGTTAATTGGATTTAAGTGAAGGAGAGTTGTGCATTGTCGTCAGCCTCACTCTCTCTTCCCATTCCATCTGGGTCTAGTGGCACAACATAGGTGAGACTTGCTGGAGACAGTCAGGAATGCAGTGGATGGCTAACAGTGATATTATTGTTTTTCACTGTGCCCTGAATGCGCTCCACAGCGCTTTGGTAGGCACTTTTTAATTATCCCACAACAGATTGCCACTACTTGCTCTGGTAGATTGGTTGCCAGCCAAGGCTATAGAACCCAATTTGTTCTGTTATTTAACCCATACATGGAGGGAAGGGACCTATTAATACCTTTTCCAAAACTATTAGCGTGTAAGTGACTGCAGGTCATTCAACCGGAACTTGAACTTGGCTCCCTGATTTCTCATTTTGAGCCAGTATCAACTGCACCACAACACACATCCATATATATATACATATGTAGTAATAATAATAGTAATAATGGCTACTAACTTGGCAAGTACGCTCATCTTCTTGAGCAGTTCATCAATTCCTCCTACAGATACTTGCTCAGGTACATTTATGTTTCTTGACCACCCACAGAACCTACCTATGGTTTATAAGGTAAGCTGAGCAGACTTTAGTTACAGGAAGAGAGAGAGAGAGTGAATAATCTGGTGTGATCAACTGTCTAAATAAGACCAGTTCATTCAAACCCCCAGTCATGTTTTCTTGTCACATCATGCTAGTACTAATGACCTCTGAAATGTTCTATCTACCTAATTTCACGACTAACGATATGTTTTTTTTAAGAACTTAACAACAATGCTGCATGTTTTGATACTCTCCCCAGGCTGATAACATTAGGAAGTCATGTTCCTGACAAATCAATAACGAGACTTAAAGTTGGGTTTCATGGTTGGAAAACAAATATTCCAACCACTCAATAAAGAGGATTATATATATGTGTGTGTGTGTGTGTGTGTGTGTGTGTGTGTGTGTGTGTGTGTGTGTGTGTTATGGAAAATCCTGAAGATCAACAAAATGGTTTTAAATACTGACATATTTAATTTATTTGTTTGAACATTATTGTTAATCAATACTCGTATTTGAGTAGATATTCTGTTTTAATCAAACAGTATATTTATTTCTGCCGGCCTGATTATTTTCGATAAATTTTGTTACAAAAATGTGTATCATTCAGCAGCATTCAAACCTACGAGCCCTATCAACATAGGGGAAGCCACCAATTGATCTGGTGCGTCTTAGACCACTCGACCATAAATGGTTCCACAGTCTAATCGAAGTCAAATCAAGCCTATATAACACAATTTTCAATTCTACATAAATAACTATCTTTGCTCTGAAATGTATCATAATGTCAACAAATATAAACATACAATGTTACGGAAAATCCCGAAGATTAATGAAATGGTTTTAACAACCAACATATTTAATTTATTTATTTGAACATTATTTTTAATCGATACTCATGTTAGAGTAGATATTCTGTTTTAATCAAACACATTTTTAATGAAACCTGCATATGTATATATAATCACCTTTAATGCATTACTGAAAACTTTGCAAGTATTTCAGCTTTGTGATGTGGTCAGTTTGGTTGATGATGTCTTGATAGCAGGCATGCATGAGAGACATTCTATTTAAGGGTATGATTCTTGTGTTGGGTCTCTTAGGATTAGAAAGAGACTTTGTTCTAACATTATTGATAATGTTACTTAATTTATTTTCTTTGTTCATATTTCATGTTTATATTTTTTACTATTTTAGAGAAAGAGAAACAGGAAATAGAATGAAGAATTATGAGTGTAGAAAGAAATTTAAGCAAGAAAAACACAAGAAACTTGAATCAACAGAAATGTGGTTCTACAGGAAGATACTGAGGATACCATGAACCGAACATATGAGCAACAACAAAGTTTTAGATAAAATGGAAACAAAAAGGAAACTTATACTTAACACTTATACTTAATAGAGCATATAATGAAGAAGGAGGGCTTGGAAAATCTGATACTCACAGGACAAATTTAAAACAAAATGAACAGAGGACAACAATGCATAACCTACTTAACTTGAATAAATGAATGGCATAAAAAGGTTTTGGAGAAATAACAAAGTTTATTAAGAGCTACAAAGACAAGAAATTGTGGAGAGCCATGATCTCCTGCATCCTGAAGAGACATATCATATAGAAGAAAATTTCCTACACAAAGATTTACCTTAATTTTTTTTTTTTGTTTACAGAATATAAAATTTTTTTAAAGAAGGAACTTTTTTAAAGTAGAAATTTTCTGTTACAAAAACATTTTTACAAAAAATGACATTTTTTACAGCAGATAAAATATTTCTTTTACAGAAACATTAACTTTTTTATCGAAAAAAATTTTTTCTTCATTTACAAGATGCAATTTTACTTGTTTTATTGTTTTTTTTTTACAGTTATTGGAACAATGCACAGAGAAACTGCAATTACCATTTGCAGCTCGTTGTGTGTATCTGAAAGGTGGTATCAAGGTTAACAGTCCTAACGAGATCCCATACGGGACGTCACTCTATGTGTCCATGGGAGAGCCCTACAAAGACCCATTTAAGAATACAAAAAGTAAGTTATTAAGAATAAAGAAAAATTCAATATATTTGAGTGATGAAATCATTGCAGCAAGTGATAAAACACAAAGCATATTCTGTCATAATTAACCTTACATTGTATTCAACTGCTAACTTTCTCAAATACTCTTGGGCAGTCTGTGTGTGCATTGTCATCCAAAACATGGACTTTACATTCCTATCTTTGAGACTGCCTATCTCCTCACTAGGATGTTACTTCATGTCAACTGTACACATGGCCTTTTTGATGGCCAGGAGTGAGAATGAGTGCAAAGTCTATTCTGGCATGCGTTGGGGTGGGACAGAGAATCCAAGTGCAACTGCTCATTTCCTCACTGGGGTGGGCATTTATATAACAAAGCTTTTTTTTAATGTAATTTCCTGCTTTTTACCAGAATTTTTGACAAAAAGAGATGCCTTCCAGCTCAGACTAACATGATTTTCTAGGTGAGTTTACTCACAAAAGTTTTCTTATTGTACTGAGATGTGTATGTTGGTTTGAATAGCAAAGCATATAATAATAATTCCTCATCTCAAAAATGCCAGTAATGATTATAAAATTGGTCCAAGTTGAAATGTTGTAAGCATATAGTAGATTTATCTCCATCTCAAAAATACCGATAAATATCATTAAATCGGACAGATCCGAAATGTTGCACGTATAACAACCAAGATGAACATGCTGATTAAAATAGCAAAGCATATAATAAAGATAATTCCTATTCTGAAAAATACTGATAAACGTTATTAAATCGTTACAAGCTGAAAGGTTGTGATTATAACAACCAAGATGTACATGCTGGTTCCAATTGCTTCTTGAGTATTATATTGATTTTAGAAAATCTTTTTTTCTACAAATGCAATAAACCTTATTTCTTTTCCATTTGTGAACTAATACTTTCTAAATATTCTCTTTGGGAATTCCTTTTTGGAATATTATGATTTGGTTATTTGCTCAGCTTGATGTTCTCTTTTTTTTTTTTTGTTTTTAAGCAAATGTCACTTTTCTGAAAAAAAAATTCCCTTCATATTTTTTTCTTCTTTACTCTCCAGAAACTCTCCAAGAACAGAAAAATCTAACATGGACTCTCTCTGGAATTACTTTACCTCCACGTGACCAAAAAAAGAGGAGACGTCTTCTTTCCAACAGATTAAAGTAAGAATCGCACTCAGTCTATTCTTGAAGAATAAACAACATTCTTCCATATTTATTGATCAAGAATGTGTAGACTAAATGAAAGCATTTGTTTTATAATTGCCTAAGATCAAAGGGGTTATTTAGAATGAAAAGAAATAAGAAAACATTGGTGAGGAGATAGGACAATAAAAGAACAGAATTTATCTTTTAATCATTTCACTTTAAGCAAGGCAATAATGTCACTAAGATGCAAGGGGTTATTTTGAATGAAAAGAAATGAGAAAACATGAGTAAGCAGATAGGAGAATAAAAGAACAAAATTTATTTTTTAATAATTTCACCTCAAGCAAGGCAATAATGTCACTAAGATGCAAGAATGAGAAGAAATGAGAAAACATTAGTGAGGAGATAGGACAATAAAAGACAATAACAATCGGTGTTGTTTTTAAATTTTTGAAGAGTGTAGATGGATGCAAATCAAGGAGCTGGAAGAGAATTCCACAGACAAGAAGTGCAAGAGAAGAAACAATTAGAATAGAACTTTTATCCTGATGTTATGAATAGGGTGGATCAGAGTAGCACCAAAGTTTCTAGTACTTCACATCAAAATAAACTATTTTTAAATAATTAATTTTTTTCCATTGCAATTTCTTTAAATATAGTCACTTTTCTTGATGACAAAATATTGTTGAGTTTGAGAAATAAAAATCAAGTTCAACAGTAACTTAATCTTATATGTTTTTTGTATGAAAAGTTTGAAGATTCATCATGAAATACTGAAGAAACATTAAGTTAGATGTACCATCATGAACTTTTTAAAAGCCACAAAAATAGCATATAAAATAATTTAAATGCTTTCTTTGAATTTCAAGATCAAGAAGATAATTAGAGAGCTAGAAAGAATTATTATAAAAATATATAGACATAATATGTCTATATCATCTAGTATATATATATATATATATATATATATATATATATATACTATAGTCATCTAGTATATATATATATATATATATATATATATATATATATACTATAGTCATTTGCAGACAGATCTGTTTTGCTGTATTACAGCTCATCAGTACGGCTTAGACTCCGGTCGCTTCCTAACCCAGGACTGAAACCCAACTGAATTGGCGTCAGTTGGCGATTCTACCCCTAGGCTACGAGCGTCCAGTAGAAGAAGGCAGGCTTTTTAGCGCATATATATATATATATATATATATATATATATATATATATATATATATATATGTATGTATAGCCCTACCCTAATAAAACCTAATACCCCCAAACCCCTTCCTTTACCTAAGCTAACCTCTGAGCTTAGAATTTTTCCTCATTTTCTGTTTATAAGGGGTTGAAGAATGCATGTTTTAAATGACATGTTGAAAATGGCTGTTTCCCCACTCAATTTTATCTGAATTTACAGATATATATATATATATATATATATATATATATATATTTTTTTTTTTCATTTTTAAACAAGTTATTTCGCTACCTTAGTTTCCACCATGAGTGATTTCTTCAGGCGATTTTTAATAACATATCTCAATATAAATATTTAAATATATAGTTAATTTTTAGATATAGTTATTAAAAATCACCTGAAGAAACCCCTCATGGTGAAAACCAAGGTAGCAAAATAACTCATTTAAAAATGAAAAATATTCAAAAGTTCAACAATTTAATTATATAGAACACTTTTTAATACAAATGTGTACTGGTCTAACCCTATTAGGACCAAAAACTAATTATTAAACAATCAATATATATATATATATATATATATATATATATATATATATTTGTGTGTGTGTGTCTTTTTTTACTTGATTTTTATCCTTTTGCTGCTTTCTTTCAAATTCAGTCAATTTTTATATATTTTATTTTATTAACTTTAATACGTAATAGAAATAATTGATTTTTATTTATTAATCAATAAAGAAAAATGCTAGTGTATGCAAGATTTCTCAAATATTCTGTGTTACAGACAAAATAAATACTATTTAAAATATACAAAGCATCTACTCAATATGGGTATCAACAACAATAACATTGAAAGTGATTTTGGAACTAGGAATTTGTAAGAATAAATATTAATGACTTTTTAAAAAGACACTATTTCTCTTTCTTCTTTATTCATGAGCAATGTCAGCTTATGCATTATTTAAGGTTACACACAAATATGCATGCAAATATTTCATTTTTTTTGTTTTAGGATCTAATGAACCTTTGAATGGCAAAATGCATAGTCAAATCTATTTTCATGAAATATTTCCATTTGTCAAACACACACACATATATATATATATATATATATATATATATATATATATATATATATATTCATGACAAATAAATATATATTTGAAATATTTCGATTTGTCATACATACATATATATTTTCTAAACATATACTGTTAAATATAACAGACAATGAATGTCTTTTATGTTTAATCATGAGCTGTTCTAAACATCGTATTTTGTCTTTAATTTCAGGTGAAAATATAGAGAAAAAAATCTTTAAACCAGCATAATAATAAAATATCCAATGGCGGACAATTTTTGTTTTTATTTTCACCTGAAATTAAAGCCAAAATATGATGTTTAGAACGACTCATGATTAAACATGATAAACCTTTATTGTCTGTTATATTTAACAGTGTAATACTTAGAAAATCATCTGCTGCCTCAATACACTCATTATATATATATATGTGTATGTATGACAAATATATATATATTGGATAAAGAAATAGGGTTGTTCCAACAAGAGAAATTGGTATAGAATAAAAAGTGTGAGAAGCCGTGAACATTTTCTTTAAAGTGTATATTTATTGTTTTTGTAATTATACATGTTATGATACATTAAGTATCCATAATGGTATTTCTGACGCTACACATGTTTCGAGTCTAAAATTGACTCTCTTCAGGCGAATAAATTTGTGGTTTTTTGTTTGAGATCCTTTTATTTCTGATCGCAAGCTTGTTGTTTTATAAATAAGTAGAAAAAATAGGAAAATAAATAAAATCAGTAAAACAAGATAAAATAAGATAAAATAAAATAAATCAACTGTTAGCACATTGAATGGTTTGTTTTTTCTACATCAGCATGTGGCTAAATGGATAAACAGAAAAATAAATAAACAGATGAAAGAATCAAGTGTTTATCCCAATTTGAAGTGGTTTTGGTCTGGGGTGACCTTTTTGGTGTGTAAAAGTTATCCTCTAGTCACCTTGGCTTATCTTATAATCAGTCATTTATATATATATATATATATATATATATATATATATATATATAATTATGAAATGAATTGTTTAAACATTGTTTTTGATTGATACTCTTATTTAAGTAGATATTTTGTTTATAATCAAACAGTATATATATTTATTTCTACCAGCCTGGTTATTTTCGATAAATTTTGTTACAAAAATGTGTGTCATTTGGCAGGATTCAAACCTGTGACCCTTAATCCACATAGGGGAAGCTACCAATTGATCTGGCGCATCTTAGACTTCTTGACCATGAATGACCAACAGTCTAAACGAAGTCAAATCAAGCCTATATAACACAATTTTCAATTCATCGTTATAACCATATCTGCTCTGAAATGTCTCGTAATGTCAACAAATGTAAACATGTTATGGAAATTAACAAAGATTAATGAAATTGATCATAAACAACCAACAATTTAAAATGATTTGTTTGAACATTATTTTTGATCAATACTCGTATTTAAGTAGATATTCTGTTTATAATCAAACAGTATTATATATTTATTTCTACCAGCCTGATTATTTATGATAAATTTTTATTACAAAAATGTGTGTCATTTGGCAGGATTCGAACCTGCAACCCCTACCCACATAGGGAAAGCCACTAATTGATCAGATGCGTTTTTGACTTCGTTTGGACTGTTAATCATTTATGGTCGAGAGGTCTATAAAATAAAGTGTTAAGATGTGTTATATCTATGGGTAGATATTAATTAATTAATTCATGAATAATATTAATTAGTTAATTAATTTAATCAATTAACATGCTATTTTTTCTTCTTTTTTTCTAGGGCTTTGACAGCCAAAAAGAAAGTTCGAATAATTGTTTATCGAAATGGTTTCTCCACGGAACATGTTGAAATTGTCACTGATCTTTCTAAGATGGATGAGGTCAGTTTCCATCTTGTTCTGGATTGATTTTTATTTTTTAGATTAAAATGTAAATGTTGGGGATTCAATCATCAGATTCTGACAGTGTAAGATGTATATAAAAAAACAATTTATGGAATAAATTATAAATATGTGTCTATACTTCTGAGATGAAGCAGTATTCATACTATTTACATTATTTGAACTATTGTCTTCATCTCATTGCTATTTGTACGACATTTTGGTTGTTGTATGCTCCAGCCTTCTTCAGGTGCTAGGAATTTTGAACTGAACCCCTTATTATGATCATTAGGGTATATCATTCTCATTCCTTGTGCAAAGCCACTGCTGGTAGTCATGAGTTATCTCCCTTTAACCTAACTTACTAAGTTATTTCTTCACCACTGCTGTAGCCTGGTATTAAAATCACAATTCTTTGGGTCAAGTCACTGGAACTAACCAATGCCTATATCTACTGGGTCATGTATCCTTGAGGACAACAGCAAGTGAATTTCTGGGACTTATATGCCTAATGTGTCAATAACCATTTTTTCCCAGATTTAATATTGCAATTTTTGATGTTAATGATTTTCTCTAATATTTTTTTTACCAGAGCTCATATTGCAGTCTTTTTGACGCTAATGATGTTCTTAGCACTCCGATGGGCAATTGATGTTGTATTTGATTTTTTGGAAATTGTAGCTATATGGAAAGCAAGTAAGCAGAAGTGAGTTCCACAGGTAGGGAGTGCAAGGATTTTATAGGGAAACAGCTAATATTACCATTACCACTACACCATCTGCACATCTAAAACATTTAGAAACCTGACAAAAAAAAATATACAGCATTTACTTTTTCAAATTAACAACAAAAAGATTTTCTGTTTTTTCATTGCTGAAGGAAAGTTTTTAAAATTTCTAACATTTTTCTTTCAGCTTTGAGTTGTTTATACATTCACTCATTGCCTGTTGAACTGTTTGTTATATAATTCAATAACATCATTATTAATATTATGAAATATTGTAGACAGTTTTTTGACATACAATTAAAGATACATTGACCTTTTAATTGCTTGTTATTATTTCTTTAACTGAGAATTATTTTTCTTTCTTTGCAGTTCTTAGTTGCTTGTACAGAAAAACTTAACCTGGGAAGCTGTGCTCGAATTTTGTATGACTGGGAAGGGCAGCAGATAACCAATCTAGCTGACAGTAAGTGTTTACTTACTTAATCTTTTCATCACCTGGAAAACCTTAAATAACTATTTATTAGGTAGTCACACATGAAATGACACTTGTTGGTTGGTTGTTGATCCGGTTGTGTAACAAAGTAACCTTCTTAATATATAAAAAGCCTTGACTTATTCCTGACTCTTATTCTTACAAGATAATTTTTCTTCCACGATATAAGCACAATAAAAATGATTACAATGAAACAATGTTGAGTAATCTTACTACATGAGTACAAGCTGGGAAAAAGAACCGTTTTTGTATTGAATCATTACATGCGATGAGGAATGGATATTCTTTTGGCCAGTGGTTAGATGCAAGTGAATCACCAAAACAATACCCAAAACCTCTCAGTCAGTTAAGTGCCATACGTGAAACATGCTTGGGCAATCATGTCTCAAAACAGACATGACTGACTGGGCAGAAGATTATCCCGCAGTAGGTTGCCATTGCTTTCTGCATTAATAGACGCTTACAGCACCTGGTATTCCCAAGCAGTCACCCATCTAAGTACTGACCAGGCTCGATGTTGGTTAACTTCGATGATCGGACGAGAACCGGTGTATTCAATGTGATATGACCTCTACTGTACCCTAAAATGTTAATGGTTTACTGTATGGTGGTCTTTCAAGGGGTTATTCATTATTCATTCTTGTCTCAAGGGAAAGAAATAACAGCAACCTTGTGTTGGGGATAAATTGAGTGTATGCATGGAAAATTGAAAAGGAAACATCCTAGATTTTTTAATAGGTGTCATGGATCCGCTTAAGAAGGCCAGCAAGAAATAATACAACAACAACCAAAATAAGAAATAATGATATATATATATATATATATATATATATTAAACACAGCAAAATACAAATACTTGGAACTCTGTTAGTAGAACGATAAATACAGGTTAAAAAGTAATACAGTAACTGGGATTCACAATGGTCATATGGTAGCAGTCTTGGCTATCTCTGCCTATCAATCTCTGCTGATCTGCTTTATGCTGATCTCATTATTTATTGTATTTAATACAATTGTCGCACAAGGCCGGTTTGGGGGAGGGGCTCAAAAACTCAGGTTGGTCTTCAGTACCTTCCTATACCTAGCTAATCTGACTCACGACTCAAACATACTTTACAATTTTCTCATCTACCACAAGAACTTGTCCATCAGCATTCTATCCTTCATATACCAAAATACCTCAAACGTACCAGGAACCTAAAAAAAAACCCAAATGAGCATAAAAATTTTATTGTGAACAATAAGTACAAAAATATATTTAAAAATAAATCATGAAAATAATATGTGGGGAGGGACATAACATAAATTCCCAAAACAAAAAAAATTTTAAACAAAAAATACAAACAGCTTTATGCTGATCTCTCTCTCATCTCTTGTGAGGGGAAGTATATGTAGTTGTAGGAAGAGTTCAATGTGTTGTAATGGGTGATGCCACCATGACAATAGGGATGGCCCCATTTTACTGAATGACAATGCACATTCACACGCTCCTCAGTTAACTGTTCAAAAGCTGCATAGCCTGAATTATGAAATTTTACCTCCTCCGCCACAATCACCTGATATCTCTCCGATTGGTTATCACTTATCTAAGCACTAGCAGTATAGCCCGGCATTGCTCAGGTGTAATGAAAGCTTTAAAACTAATCCATGGTCCAGGAACTCAGACTCTTTGGACATTGGCACGAAAGACAAAAAAGCAATAGTTGTTTCCAATTAAAGCAAAACCGTAGACTGAAAGAAAAATGAATGGATGTAAGTCAAATATTGATTTCCTGGTATCGATATAAAATAAGTTTTTTTTGTTGTAGACTGAATTTTGAAGGCTAAATAAGTCCTCTGAGTAAATGGTATCATAGCTGAGACTAAGAACTACAATTATACCTACTTACAGCCAAACTCGAAGCAAAAACTAAAATAAAAGGGCTGAAAAACTGATTTTGATTAGACCCGGTAGGGTATTGGGGTATTGATTTCTAATATCGGAGTCAAATAAGTCATCCAAGGATAGAACTGCATCGTTGAAACTTCTGAATATCGTTTCTTATGTCTTTGTCTATGAGTGTATCAAATTTGATTAAAATCGGACCACTCCTTCTATAACCCAATTTTTTCGATTATCAATTTTCGATATTTATCATGGGTACCTCAACACAAAACCTAGCTAAGAACACTCACAGATGCTTATAGTACAACTGTGTAAATTTTCAAGAAAATTGGTTCAGCCATTTCGGAGTCTATAGGTAACAGACCCCCCCCCCCACACACACACACAGACAAAGTTCCATTTATAAATAAGTTTAGATTTTGATTTTTGAGCTTTTCATACACAATAAAACATTCTCCAATAAGAAAGAAGTAATCAAATTGATACACTCATAGACAAAGACATAAAAAACGATATTCAGAAGTTTCAAGGTTGCAGTTCTTAAATAGTGCAGAAAATTGATAATATATATATATATATATATATATATATATATATATATATAAGGCAAGATGTTTGTGCGTATGTCTGTTTATCTGCCTGTATGTCTGTATTTTCTTCAGCCCTTTCATTTTAGTTTTTGCTTCGGGTTTGGCTCTAAGTAGGTATAATTGTAGTTCTTAGTCTCAGCCATGATACCATTTACTCAGAGGACTTATTTAGCCTTCAAAATTCAGTTTATGATGAAAAAACTTATTTGATATCGATACCAGGAAATCAAAATATGACTTGCATCCATTCATTTTTCTTTCAGTCTACGGTTTCGCTTTAACTGGAAACAATTATTGCTTTTTAGTCTTTTGTGCCAACATCCAAAGAGTTTGAGTTCCAGGACCATGGATTAGTTTTAAAGCTTTCATTACACCCTATAATGCTAGTAAGGAATATATAAAGTTTTATTTGACTTAAAATTTTGTTAAACTTTGTCTAAATGAGAAAATGAAAAGTACCAAAACCTTTAAAAAATTTACTGCTTTTGTGAGGAGGAGCTCAAAAATAAAAATCAAAGTTTGTGAAGTAAAATTAAGTACTCCTCAGGTAGGTAGATGAGCACAGCTGGTTGGACCATGAAAGTTTACAGTTCGTGCTGGAATTCCAATCCCAGAGAACAATTCAATTCATGCAGGTTAAAATTTTTACCCTGCTAACTTCGAGTCACCTCCTGTTTAAAAAGATTTGCTTTTTCTTTTCTTAGTTTCCTTACTTGCAACTGGGGATGGAATTTCTTCTGTCTACAACCACATCAATCATTTTAAAGTTGGATTTCACTCCATTAGCAGAAAAAACAAAACAAATAAATAATAATGAGCCAGCATGAACTCAAGTTAGGCTGCACATAGAAAGGCAATATGAATTATTGGAGTTCAAAATGGGCATGAAAGTGAGTGCTGGACAGGGCATTCTATTTCTGAAATTGTGGGGTCATTTGACATTCCTGGATTTATGTTGTCACATACACATTTTTTAATTCCTTTCAAGCCGAGCAAGGCAGAAATGCCACTAGTATGCAGGTTGGTTATAGGGAGTGAATGCAAAAGATAAGCCTGAGTGTAGGGAAGATTTAGGAAAGGACAAAAGATGAATGGGATCCAAGAAGATAGAAGATGACAATTGACATTGCATTTACATAATCTTTACACAATTTTTAAGCAATCTTTCAGGGAGTATCATTGAACAATCTCTTTTCTAAAAGTTCTTCATATAATAAAATGTTAAGCAGGACATTCTATTTCTTAAATTGTTGGGTCATTTGACATCCCTTACACATTTTTAATCCTTTCACACCAAGCAAGGCAGAAATGTCACTTTTACACAAAGGGTTCCTCAATCTGAGCTGCTATCCATTACTCCACCATGCCTTCATTCAACAGAGACTCAATTTTAAATGGAAAGTTAGGCAGGAATACTCCATATTTATTCTATTAATTTAATATCTTCAAACCTTTTGGCAAGGCGGGCAACAGTCAGCTTTTTTACATAATGTTAAGGAATATTTGCTTGCCTGAATATTATACTTCACTTAAAGCTACTTATTTGTGGTGTGTACAACTCAAAAAGCATTTTAGTCCTGGGTATGATAATAAACTACTTGCAGCAGAAAGGCCTCTGATTGAAAGATTTTGAAAAGCATGGAATCACCTTTTAATTACTGTTACCAGGTCAAGTATGAGCCGGAAAGGTAACACTTTTTAGGGACTCAGCTATGTGCAAATAGTCCCCCCCTCCACTAAACAAAAACAAAACAAAACACTATGAAAGTATAAAAACAACATTTTTTTAGTAAAAATATTAGCAATACATTTTTATAGAAAAAAAATTACCAAAAACTAAACACATACTAATAAATTCTAATGACCACACCTAAATCTATTTAAAATACTACCAAACAACCAACATGAAAGGACATTAATCCATTAATCCTACAATTTCTTAAACGAAACTTTCAAAATATAACTTCAACAAGCACAAAACATATCACCACCTCTAGTAATCATGTCCACATAAACATGTATATGCACAGAAGCTGAGTATTATCTACCATGTATTTAATTGTGAAAGTAGAATAATATGTATCATATTTTTATTACTTCAAAGTTCCCAAGAAAATTAAATTTCAGCATTAAATGATCCATAAGGAGGTGATATACCATTTAACACACAAATCAATCCATCAACTTCAAAGCTCTTAAGAAAATTAAATCTTGGATTTAGATGACTCGCAGTGTTGATATGCCCTTAAGCAAATTAATCAAATTTTGGCATCACATGATCCATAATGAGGTGATAGTCATTAAACAAGTCAATCAATCAACTTTAAAACTCTTAAGAAGATTAAATTTTAGCATTAAATGACCCATAAGGAGTTGATATGCCATTAAACAAATCAAGAAACTGCAAAACTCTCAAGAAAATAAAATTTCAATATTTAATGACTTGTAAAGTGTTGATATGCCTTTATAAAAATCAATCACTCAATCAACTTCAAAGCTCCCAAGTAAATTAAATTTTGGGCATTAAATGATCCATAAGCAGTTCATGTGTCATTAAACAAATCAAACAATCAATCAACTTTAAAATTCTCAAGAAAATTAAATTTTGGTATTTAGTGACCCATAAAGTGTTGATATACTGCTAAATCAATCAACTACAAACCTCTCATGAAAATTAAATTTTGTCACCAAATGACCCATAAGGAGTTGATATGCCACTGAATAAAAAAAATCAATAAATCAATAAATCAATCAGAAAGCATCCAGTGCAAAAATTTGCTATAATTTTCTGCATCTTGATCTCATCATCAATTTTTGAGGTACCTGTAATTTTCCTGCCTACAATGCTAACCCCAAAACATTACTCTACCTGCTTTCTATCATTATTTACTAAGCCTATTTTGGCTGAAGGCCAGATGAATAGAAAGTACAGTAATGACTGAATATGCTACTAAGTAGCAGAAATAGTTATCTTTATAGAATATGTAACTGTGCTCGCAAGAAAAACTAAAAACTACCAGGAAAGACCAAAAACGGTTTTCAGTTTCAAATTTTTTCATTTGCATCTCCTTACAGGTTTTACATTATTCAGACTATTGTCTTCATCTTTGTTGCCATTTCTACGACATTTCGGCTGTTGTACACTTCAGTCTTCTTCAGGTACTAGAAATTTTGAACTGAACCCTTTATTACAATCTCTGAGGTGTATCATCCTCATTTCTTGCGTAAAACCACAATTGAAAGTCATGAGTTATCTCCCTCTAACTGTGCAAGTTACTTGTTCACCATTGCTGTAGCCTGGTATTGAACTCACAATATTTTAGATCAAGTCACAGGAACTAACCAATGTCTATATCCATGTGTTCAAAATTCTTAGCACCTGAAGAAGACCAGAGTGTACAGTGGCTGAAACATCATACAAATGGCAACAAAGATGAGGACAATAGTCCAAATAATGTAAATACTGTAAATACTACCTCATCTCAGAAATATAGACAAATAGAATACTCTGTTATTAAATGTTGTACAAATAGCAACAAAGATGAGGACAATATTCCAAATAATGTAAATACTGTAAATACTACCTCATCTCAGAAATATAGACAAATAGAATGATCTATTATTAAACATTGTACAAATGGCAACAAAGATAAGGACAATAGTCCGAATAATGTAAATACTACCTCATCTCAGAAATATAGACAAATAGAATGATTAAACATCATACATATGGCAACAAAGATGAGGACAATAGTCTGAATAATGTAAATACTACCTCATTTCAGAAATATAGACAAATGGCAACAAAGATGAGGACAATAGCCCGAATAATGTAAATACTGTAAATACTGCCTCATGTTAGAAATATTGACATGTACCTCCTTACTTCTTAAAATAGTGACCATAAATTCATATTTATGGTTGTTACTAAAATTATAACTAAAAACCACCTGTAAAGACTTAAAAATTCCTGAATATAGCCTTGTGCCATATTTGCTTGAGTTCAATAGATAACTCTTTCGAGGTGATACTGAGAATGAATAAGATCATCCTTTTTATAGTTATTACATTATTTCATTGCTATTGTCATAATATTTTGGCTACTGTCTCTCCAACTTTCACCAGGTGCTTGTTGATCCAAGCGAATTTCAGGGAATTTTGAACTGAATCTTTTATTTAATCTAGCGGAGTAAATAGTTCTCATTCTGCTCACTGAGTTTGGTGATATCTCGTCTAATTCTTATTTAGTAATGCTCACTTATTGCTCACAATCTACTCCCGCATCGATCAGAAACCAGGTCTGGACGACAAAGTGAACCTCGCTGCCGCACTTGAAAGGGACCTCCAATCCGTAGCGACCTGGGGTAGGAAATGGTTGGTAAATTTCAATGCCTCCAAAACAAAGCTGTTATCAACTAACCACCATAGACAATCGCATCTACCTCCCATTAGCATGGAACAGGCTAGCCTCCCAGAGAGTAAAATACTACGCCTTCTTGGCCTTACACTCTCAGCGGACCTCAAATGGAATGACTATATTGAATCCATTGCCAAATCTGCTGCTATGAAAGTGGGCTCCCTGTGCAGGGCCCGGAAATTTTTCCCACCTGAAACTATTCTGTACATATACAAATCTACCATCCGCCCGTGTATTGAATATTGCTGCCATATCTGGTCGGGTGCCCCTGCTGCTCTCCTTGGGCTTCTTGACAAAATACAAAGGAGGATCTGTAACGTGGTTGATACTGACTTGGCAGACCGGCTGCAGCTGCTCTCACACCGGCGTGATGTAGCTTCCCTGTGCCTCTTCTACAAGTACTTTCATGGCTTCTGCTCCGATGAGCTTAGATCACTGGTGCCGCCTAAGCACGAATTTACACGAGATACTAGATTAGCAACTAGGTCCCACCCTTTTACAGTTAAACAAATAAGATGTAACCGTAAATTCTACTCCAACAGCTTCTTTTCTCGCGCTTCCTGCCTGTGGAACTCCCTTCCACAAGTCTGCTTTCCCGACAGTTACAATCTCCAGGTGTTTAAATGTAGGGTCAATAGACACCTCCTATCACACTAACTCCCAACTATTCTCACAACACTCTCATCTACCCAACCCTCATTCTCGATATCCTCACCCGCCTATCACCCACCCTCTGTTATTTCCTATATTTAATCAGCCTTTCTCCACTCTACGTAGCCCCCTGCACAGTAGTGGCAGTGACATGCCTTGCTCGGGGTGAAACGCTTATAAAAAAAACAAACAAAAAAAAAAACACATTTTCATTGAGTCTAATGGTTGAACTTACAGTTACTATGTACTTATGGGCAAATCCCATTAAAACACCTCTTCTAGCAAGATCACTGAAGTTAATTAATGTTGACTGCCTAGATGGATGACAGTTTAGCACTAACAGGTACTGTAAGCTGTTGATGTAATGGAGAGCCAACTTCCAATTCTAGTTGGGTTTGTTATATTCACTTAGACGAAAGATCTATTGGGAAAGGTACGAATCCACCTCTTCTCCCACTAGCAATGGGTTAATCAGTAAGACTTATTTCCCTAAAACTATCATTGTCTAAAAAATAATTCTTATAATCTAAAAAAATATATTTTCTGGCTTTAAATAACCTTCAAAGAGCTAAGCTGTAGAAAGCATATCAATCAAAAAATAATTAAATTTATGAATCAACATTTTTATCCACAAGGTTATTGATTCATGGGACAATCCTGAGTGTAAAATTTGGAGTCTTAAACCTAACCTGGCTGCTGAAGAGACTGCAACTGAGGAAACTGCTATTTCTTGTCACACTTGATTGCATTCACCAAAGCTTCTTTTTTCAGCTGCTGCTGCTGTTGAGCTTGACTTTCATTTCTTTTTTTATTATTAATGTCTATTATATATTTTTCTTTGCTTCAGTGGTATTACAATGTTACTTATAACTTATATTTCAGCTCCCCTTTTAGATGACTGCCTCCAGCAAGCAGGCAATCTGGTGTTAGGTCCACTTTGGGTGTCTACAGGAGAATTCTTCCGTCCATCAGGAACAGTGGATTTTATAACTGGTTTGAAGAAACTAATTGTAAAGAAACTTAAAGAAACACAGTTATATTACAATGAAGTGAGTCTCGTTTCTGCTAAATAATGTGTGTAAATAACGTTTTTTTGCTCTTTCAGATCTGTAAAGTAAATGTAGTGACGGATACAAGTACAGCCAATGCTTTATAGTTGATATATTGAATATGAAAAGAGGTGTAGATAGCTTAATAGCATGGAAAGTAAATTCAGAATGCCAAGTTCAATTCTTGCTTGATTCTGTTGCATTTATATCACACTAAAGTCTATGAGAAATGGCATGAATCTATCTTCCTCCACCTCTGAGTTAAACAGTAGACCAAACTAAATTTTCTTACAGTAGTTACATTATTTGGACTATTGTTCTCATCTTTGCTGCTATTGGTACAATATTTCAGCTCCAGCCTTATTCAGGTGCTAGGAATTTTGCACCAAACTTTTTATTACAATCATTAGGGTATATCATCCTCATTCCTTGTGTAGTAATGCTTTGATTGGAAGTCATGAGTTACCTCCCTCCAGTCCTTTAAGTTACTTGTTCACCACTGCTGTAGCCTGGTATTGAACTCACAACTCTTGAGAGAATGATATACCCCAGTGATTGTAATAAAGGGTTCAGTTTGAAATTTTTAGCACCTGAAGAAGGTCAGAGCCTACAACGGCCAAAACGTATAAATGGCAACAAAGATGAGGACAATAGTCTGAATAATGTAAATACTGTAAATACTACCTCATCTCAGAACTATAGACAAATAGTAACAAAGATGAGGACAATAGTCCGAATAATGTAAATACTGTAAATACTACCTCATCTCAGAAATATAAACAAATACTGAGTTTTCTTGTTTTGAGCTGGCAACATATCTAAGAGAAGGAATCATTTGAATTTATAGTGGTGTGGGCCTTAGGGATTAAAATGAACAATTGATTAACCAATTCCAAGAAAATTAATGAATGATGATAATGATGAGGAAACAGGCATGTAATTTTATCAAAACAAGATAAGGAATTTACTCACAAATTTACATACTTGCAGGATTGTCAGTAGCTCTTTTCAGGAAAATAAATTAGATTTCTTCAAGTCCATAGTTTTAACGTGTTCAAGGTAATGTTCATACAACAGATTAAATGATCTGACAAAAATGATATTAAAAAATGTTTAAAACAAAGGCAAGAGAGTTTGTTGCACACCAATGGTATTTATGGTTTGCATGCATTCAAAAGTAGATGAAGAGAGATAGTCTTGAAATCTTGAGAGAAAATTCTTCAAAGTGTTGTATGCTGGTTAGAGACTGATAATATAATTGACAAGTAATATTACACTAGTGAGTACTGGTCACGAGAAACTGAATCAAAACCTTCCACACGACTTCAGGCACACATTAATAATTTAATTTTTCTTCTTATTTTATATCAAGAAGAATTTTGCGTAGGCTTGCTACTTTCTTTTCTTTCTTCTTGTTGGCTCACTGTCTAATTTCTGTGAAGGTAAGGTTTTCTTTGGTATCAAAAAATTTCACATCAGTTAGTGAACATCTTTTTTGCTCACCAGCTAATTTCAGTGAAAGGCAAATTGTTGTAGAGTAAGCTTCAGCAGTAGCTTGACAATTTGTTGAAAGGAGATTCACCGTCTGACAGTTCACTGACAAATAACTCGCAGACAAGATAATTGGTTGATGCTTTAAGTCTTTTCAAGTTCAAGCTCACATCCAGTTCTTGTTTTTTTAGAACATTTTTTTCTAAGCTCTTCAGTTATCATTATGGAGTTTGTCAAAACAGAAATCTTTTATTTGGGGGATATGTCTATATTGTTGACAAAACTAGAGAATCTAAAAGTTACTGGAGTTGCGAATAACAAAAACTGTGCAAAGTAAGACTGACAACAATTGATGAATGGCTTTGGAACACTTTCGGCTGTTGTATGCTCTGGCCTTCTTCAGTTGCTAGGAATTTTGAACCAAGCCCTTTATTACAATCACTGGGGTATATCATCCTCATTCTTTGTGTAGTAATGCTTTGATTGGAAGCCATGAGTTACCTCCCTCTAACCCTGAAAGTTACTTGTTTACCACTTACATCTACTAACACCTGGACAGTTTGCTGACAGTTTATAAGAAAAAACAATGGATGGGAGCTTAAACTTGGAAAGACTTAAAGCATTGACTAATTGCCCTGTCTGTGAATTGTCTATTGATAAATCATCTTTTAGTGAACTATCTGTACACAGAACTCAGCATACTTCCTGCTCTCCCCTACTACTCTGACAATAGACTACTCCTGCTTATAAATAGGACAAGTAGCCATATTAGAGTAGGATTTGAATAGTAGTTGATTTACTCAAGTGTTTCCACTCAATGTATGAGTATTTAATGAACTATACTCTTTCTAACTACTACTTCTTTCATATGCTGTGTCCCTTCAGGATGTAAGTGATCATGGCACTCCACATCTTCCTAGCTCTTGCAGCTCTTAATATATTTTGTTTTGTCATTTCTCCCAAACCCTGCTTTGCCATCCATTTGCTTAAGCCAATCAAATATATCATGCACTGTTTTCCCCGTGTCCCTCTTTCCCTCTATCTGTTCTGTGAGTATTAGATTTTTCAAACCCTTACAAAGTTTTCCTGTCTCTCAATACTTTACTCAGTTTTTGGAATGCATCCTTAGCCATGCCAATATGCCTTTGGTTCTCAGTGTTGCAGAACTTATACTGGCAACAAACAACTGCTAGTATAGGTTTTTGATTATTTTAATAAACTTTCCCAAATATGTCAAGGCTGCCGAGCAACATGTTATGTCTGTTATATCTCACAGTTTCAGTACTCAATATGTAGTACACTGTTAAACATGACATAATAAAGCCTCAGCAGCATCTTAATACTTAGATACAACTTAGCTAATTTACATAGGATACCACAGAACTCTAACAGATCTTTGTGGTTTACTTTGATGAATGCCTTTGTATAGTCTATAAAACACAGATACACGTCCTTGTTCATTTGTTTACAGCCTTCCTAATTCTTGACTATTTTGAATAAAGACAATACCTTCTTCTTCCTTGGAATTTGAAGGGATGGGTGAATGGAGTTATAATTATTTCACACTCACTACAAATTCAAAACCAGCCTTAAGATAAATGGATACCATAAAGCTATCTTGTTAAGACACATCATTGCTGCCTTGGTTGCAAGACATGTGGTCTCCTTAAGACTGGCACTACAGAATCACAAAGAACCTGTGGCAAAGCCTCATATGGACTGCATTATGTCGTTTTATCTCATATTATTAGATCCTGCTCTTCTTCTTTGGCATTTTCTTCTTGTTAATAAGAATTTAATAAAATCCACTTAAACATGCTCATTTCTTCAACAAATACAATAATATTTGATGAGGTAGTATTTACAGTATTTACATTATTCAGACTATTGGCTTCATCTTTGTTGCCATTTGTACGACGTTTCAGCTGTTGTATTCTCTGCAGGTGCTAGGAATTTTGAACTGAACCCTTTATTACAATCACTGGGGTATATCATTCTTTCAAGAGTTGTGAGTTCAATACAGCTACAGCAATGGTGAACAAGTAACTTTTAGGGTTAGAGGGAGGTAATTCATGACTTCCAATCAAGGCATTACTATGTAAGGAATGAGGATGCATACAACAGCCAAAACATCGTACAAATGGCAACAAAGATGAGGACAATAGTCCAAATAATGTAAATACTGTAAGAAAACTCTAAGTTGCTCTACTATTTAACTCAGAGGTGGAGGAAGATGGATTCATGCCTTTTCCCATGGACATTAGTGTGAAGAATTTAATCAAATCCACTTAACCATGCTTGTTTCTTCAACAAATACAATACTATTTGTCTATAGTTTTGAGATAAAGTAGTATTTACAGTATTTACATTATTTGGACTATTGTCCTCATCTTTGTTGCCATTTTGAAATTTCTAGCACCTGAAGAAGGCCGGAGCGTACAACAGCCAAAACATCATACAAATGGCAACAAAGATGAGGACAATAGTCCGAATAATGTAATACAATAATTTATTATTGTTTCTTTTGCGATATTTGTTCTTTTATTATTATTATTTTTTTTGTTATTGTTGCTTTTTAGCTGGTTGCTGCTAAAATGGGAGATAAATCAAGTGTCCCTCGGGCAGAAATTTTGTCCATGAAAGAAAATGAACTGAATCAAGTAATTCCGAAGGTAAACTAAAGTTTTTCTAATGTTTCTGATGTTATTCTTGCCATCAGCTGGGACTTAGCTATATGCCTGATTTACTTGGATTAATCTCCTCTTTTGATTCTAAAGATCACAGTGTCTTGGCTATAGCATCCTTTGGTCATGTTCATCTGACTGTATAGGAGCCTTCTAGGACTAAAACAATAATGATGGGGACACGAGTCTTAGTAAATTTGTATAATAAGAATCCAGGCGAAAAGTATGATTTTTGTCAGTTATTTGTCTCTCTCATATGTTTTCACTTCTTTTCTATTTTAGGGTTTACATTCATCAAGAGGATGAATGTCAGTGAAGGTGATTGTCTTTGAGAACTGATCAGGATATTTTCAACAAGATTATTCTGTTCATATCTATCTATCTATCTATCTATCTATCTATCTATACAACTCAGTTTTTATGCATCTATCTATCTATCTATCTATCTATCTATCTATCTATCTCAGTCTGCTCATATCTATCTATCTATCTATCTATCTATCTATCTATCTATATATCTATCTCAGTCTGCTCATATCTATCTATCTATCTATCTATCTATCTATCTATCTATCTATCTATCCTTATGCCAGTCTGTTCTTGTCTCTCTACCATTTTTTATATCTATATATCTGTGTTTGTGTGTAACAATGCATTAAGATTGTTGGTTTATCTGTTATGCATTGGTGTGAATCTAATAATAAATATCACTGATAATAAATTCTACAAATCCCTTTAAGTATGTAAAAACCTGTGGATAGATAATTTGATATAATGACAAAATTTAAAGATTAAATTAAATTTATAATGTGACATTTTATTCGACGTCTTCATTACAGTCATGACCAAATTTGCTTCTTGCTTAAAATGTTAATATGAAGACATTTAACATTAGAATTCAGAAAATCCATTCTCTAGTACAATCTTAACTTTTATATCAGGAATGACCAAATGTTCGTATGCAGGGAACATGAAAATTTGTTTTTATTAAAAAGTTCAGATGTACTATAAAAATGTTGTACAACCAATAATTCTTGTAAAAACATTTATATTGTCATGGCGGCATCCCCCATCAAATGGAATGAACTCTTCCAACCATTACATATACCTCCCCTCATAAGAGGTGAGAATAGATAGCCTGAGTAAGTAGCCTGGGAGTAGCCTGGGAGTAGCCTGAGGAGAGTGCCCTGAACTCAGCCAAGTGCCATCTACAATCACTGCTACCATAATGACCATTACGAGTCCCAGTTCAAGAGTCAAATTATAGTATTACACACTAACCCATATTATCGTTTTGCTAACAAAGTTCTAAGTGTTGTATTTTGCCATGTTTAATATGTATTCATTATTTCCTATTTTGGTTGTTTTTATATTATTCTTGCTGGAACTTTAACTGGGTCCACGACATATATGAATATATATAGTATTATTTTTATAATTTATTGAGCTAATATAGATAAGATCAATAGTCAGATCAGAGCAAAAATGGAGTATTACTGCTCTTAACTAATTCAGTTATTTCCCCTCCCCAAACTTAATGGATGGTTTCAAGCAGCAACAGGATTGTCCCCTTTCCTTCCAGACTTGCATTTACCCATTGAGCCAAATATAGTCCGTTTAGTGCCATATGTGATACACGCTTGGGCAATCATATTTAAAAAGAGACATGACTGACTGGGCAGAAGATTTTCCTGCAGTAGGTTGCCATTACTTTCTGTGGTAGACTGGTTGCCAACCAAGGCTATAGAACCCAATTTGTCCAGCTATTTTAACCCATAGCTGGAGAGATAAGAGATGGATTCTATTATATTATTGTTATATTATTATATTAATAAATAGTAATTAGTGGGGGATCAATTTATTACTTCATAGCAATAGAAAACTAATCCCTTATTTTTTGCCCAATAGAATCTTTACCTATGTTTTCAACTGTTATATTTAGCCAGTTAGTTAAGTACCGTGCATGATACATGCTTGAGTGATCATGTGTCATACGAGACATGACTGACTGGTCAGAAGATTTTCCCACAGTAGGTTACCATTACATTCTGTGGTAAACTAGTTGCCAACCAAGGCTATGGAGTCCAACCTCTCCTGTTATTTGACCCATAGCTGGAGGAAAGAGATGGATTAATACCTTTCGCAAGGGTATTTGCATATAAGTGAATGCAACAAATTTAACCGAAATTCAAACCATTTCTTGTTCTGAGCCGATATCCCCTGCACAAAAGTTTGTTTTTCTCACTTTGATTTCTGATTAATTGGGAACCTTTGTCATTTTACATTCTGATGTCTGAAGAGTCTATACCATTTCAACTTCTGCAGACTGTAATTAATTTCTACTGGATTTTTTGCTAATCAATTTATGTTCAGACTAAATCTTTCCTACCTACCATTGGAAAGGATGATGTTAGTCTCCTGGAGAGCAACACACTGCACTGCCTTGGTCTCATATTTTCAAACGACCTGAAGTCAAACAAATATATTTGATCTATAGCTGCATCTATTGCTAGGAAGGTTGGTTCTCTGTGTCAGGCCAGAAAGTTTTTCTCGTCAGAATCCACCTTGCACATTTATAAATCTAACATTCATCCGTGCATTGAATACTCCTGCTATATCTGGTCAGGTGATTCTGTTATTCATCCTGAGGTTCTTGACAAAATAATGATCTGCAATGTAATTGATCACATTTCCTGTCATCTTAACAAACGACTAAAAATGTGGAACTTTAACATTTGTACAAGACAAATTTTGTTGTAAAAACACAAAAATAAAAGTATTTTATATTTCTGTATTTAAAAAAAAACTTTCTTGATGTTTCTTTTTGTTGTTGATTGGTTCAGCTTTGTAGGAAGTTTATTTGTGACTAATTATGAGTTTTTATTTTGTAGTCAGCTGAAGAAATTTCAAGCATGAAAGAAACACTGGAGCTTCTCAGGAGCAAACTGCACAATTTGGATGACCAAATTAACGAAGAATTGGTTTGTAAAAGTCTTTTCTTTTTATATTTTTTGGAATTTCATTAAATGCATTAATTGGATTTGATTAGGGTGATTAGTTCTTTAGGGCTTATCAACCCTTTACAGGTTATTTAAAGCCAGAAAATATTTTTAGATTGTAAAAATTTTTTGTTTTGCAGATGATAATGGTTTGGTGATACATGTTCTGATACTACAGTACAGATACTGTATTGTTTTATTTACTTTTATTTGTCCCTTTTGTAGTTTAGATGCCTTTTAGATTGGTTACCATTTTTGACCACTTTCAGGCAGCCATTAGTATATCACCAGAACACTAACAATAAAAACCTGAGCACATTCTTCATGGTTTTATTATATTCCTAATCTCACCCCTAATTTTAAACATGACTGGTTTTCTGTTTTGTTACCTCTCTGAGAGTGTTCTTCTTCTATGTGTCTTGTCCTTTCAGGACATACGTGATCATGGCTTTCCATGTCTCCCTACCCCTAGTGGCTCTTAGCATGCTTTCTCCGATTACACCACACAACTCCCATTCTGTTATCCATCCTCTCAGGCCCTTCAAATATGTTATCCGCTGCTTTCCCCTGTCTCTATTTCCCTCTATGTGGCCTGTTAGTATCAGGTTCTCCAAACCCTCCTTCCTCATTGCATGTCCCAGGAACTTTACCTGTCTTTATCTGATGCTCAGTATTAATTTCCTTTTCATTTCCATTTCCATCCTTTCCAAAACCTCATCATTGCTCACATGCTTGATTCATGATATTCGCAGCATCCTTCTAAAGAACCACATTTTAATTGCTTCAAGTTTTTCCTTCATCTTTGATGATATTGTCTAGCATTCACTGCCATATTGAAGAACTGACATCACATAGCAATTTCTTTGTTTCTAGGGAAATTTTCCTGCCTCTTAATACTTTACTCAGCTTCTGGAACGCATCCTTTGCCATGCCAATTCGTGTTCAAATCTCTGTGTCGCACTTTCCATCTTCTGTTAGAATGCTTCCCAGATATTTAAACTTCTGTAACTGCTTGATTTTAGTATCCCCCAACTCTATTTCACATTTTGGGCTGAGAGTATGCATCCATATTATATGTGTGTGTAATCTCAAGACAGCCAGATAAATGCCTTCAGGCAATTAAGATTCTGAAGACAATGTTTTGTCATCTTTTGGTTTTTAAAAAAATGTCGGATAAATGGAACTTCATCTTCAGAGTCTTAATTGCCTTAAGGTGTTTATCTGTCTGCTAACTCTGTAGAACCCCAGTGGAATATAAAGCCACACCCTCACCATTCTATGATTACTGCTGTGGTTTCTGTATCAGGTTGCTTTTTATGGGGTTGTGTTTCTGGTCCAACACCCAACTAATTTTGTTTCAGAATTTTCTTTCTACTTTGTACGAACAAAGGCTAGAGAACCCACTCTCCTCTGCTATTTAATCCATGCCTGGAAAAAAAGGAGATAGATTCATATCTTTTTAGAGTATATGAGAGAAAGCAATTGCAATGACCTGAGATGGATTTGAACTCCATATGTAAATCCAATTTTCAAACACACTTATTCTAAGAAATATTGTTTTGGCCTAATTGTTACCATTAGGAGTATTTAGTTTTAATTCAAGTTTACTAAAAAGAAAAAAAAGCAGAATATGAACAGTATAAACAAGTGATACTGCCTTTTTAAGAATTTACAAGAAAGTTAGAATCATTGCTGTTAAAGAAGATAAACAACAACCAGTTGTAAGTATAATAAATAGGATATTCATTCGACCAAATGTCGTGTGCAACGGGTCTCCAAGAGAATATAATCCAGAATGTCCCTCATGGCCTTCTCCTCTTCCTCTCATCCCCCTGGTGGCCCCTCTCAGGTTCATGGTAAGACAATCGGTCTTCCAGACTTGTGGGATAAACTATGTTAGATGTTAACACTTCCCCTCTTTTCTTTCTTGTGCTGAGGATATATTTTTTGTTTTGGTGGGAGCATCCAGATACTATCTGTTGGAAAGAAAATGAAAGAAAAAGATTAACAAAATTATATGTCTGGAAACTCAGAAATTAAATAGAGGATCCTTTGGGTTCAGTTGTGAATCCAAGAATTTTGAAGGAAGGAACCCCCTTTTTAGTTAAGGCATCTGCAATTTGTTTTTCAGTAGGTATCCATCAGATATCTGCGATGTCTCCTCTGTCTGGTGAGAGTAGGTTGGGTCGATTTCTTTTTTGATAGAAACGGGTTGCTGTGAAGGCTTGGCAGAGGTTGAATTCTCATGCATAATTTTTTTTAACTGTTGTGCCATATCCAATAGAGTAAGATTTGGAATTGTTGCTCTGATTAATCTCTCAATTACAGGACTCATTTTGGCAGATTTTAGGGCACAATAGGCCAGAACAGGTTCAGGTAATATTATCTGGAATTCTCTGAGTTTCGCCACAAGTCATTCGAATTGGATTAGATAGTCAGTAATGGAGGTGTTTGTGTCTCGGTGGTAGTTTTATCTTCTTTAACATTGGTAGCAGAGACCAACATCTACAGCAATGGAATGAATTCTGAACTGTTGGAACCATCGCCTTTAAACCCGGAATTTTATGATTCATGGAAACAGGAGATTCAGTTATGGCAGTTAGTGACAAATATTCTACCTGCATGTTGAGCACCGGCAGTATTTTTGTCACTTGCAGGCCAAGCATGTGCCACTGTTCTGGAAATGGAAATTTCATCACTGAATTCTGAGAATGGAATGGAATTACTCTTCGGAAAACTAGATTCCCTATTCTTCGAAGATAAAAATTAGTCCATATTCATTTGCTACGAGAACTTTGAAAACTACGCTCTGCTACCAATGTTAAAGAAGATAAACAACAACCAGTTGTAAGTATAATAAATAGGATATTTATTTGACCAAATGCCATGTGCGATTGGTCTTTAAGAGAATATAATCCAGAACATCCCTCATGGCTTTCTCCTCTTCTCGTCTTCCTGGAGGCCCCTCTCAGGTTCATGGGGAGACAATTGGTCTTCCAGACTTGTGGGATAAACTGTGTTAGATGTTAACAATTGCTGTTCTCTGCAATGTTGTATTACATGTTTTTGACAAGGCTCAAATAGATTATTTAAACAACTCCACTGAAAGCCATGGGTTCAGTTGACGAAGCACCAATCCTTTATATAACAGAAATGTGCAGTAAATATTATAAACTTCAGTCAGTTAGTCAGTTAAGTGCCATACGAGATACATGCTTTGAGCATTCATGTCTCAAAAGAGACATGACTGACTGGGCAGAAGATTATCACGCAGTAGGTTGCCATTGCTTTCTGCAGTAGACTGGTTGGCAACCAAGGATATAGAACCCAATCTGTCCTATTATCTAACCCATAACTGGAGGGAAAAGACAAATTAATACCTTTCCCAAGGGTATTTGTACATAAGTGAATATAAGGAATTCAACTGGAATTCGAACTTGGCTCCCTGATTTGTCGTTCCAAGTCAATATCTACTGCACCACAATGCACATCCTGAACATTACAAACTTACTTTGCAGTAATAAGCCAGTCTTCACTCTTCACTCTTAACAGAGTCCAAAAGTGTCTCTTCACCCTTGTGGGTGATGAATTATTTTCCACCCCATAACCTCTCTCTCACAGAGGAAATGCTGCAAGCCTCTTACTGATCTATTACTATTTCTAGTGAGAGTGTTTAAATCAGATACACTCCCTAGTCCCACAAATCATAACCTTCATGTTAATCATGTTAGCATCACATTGTAGCGAACTACCCTCGTTTCCTTCATATTCCCTTGGGGAGATGTAAATTCTACTTGAGCAGTTTCTTACCACAAATTCCTTCCTTGTAGAACTGATTCCTAAGAGGATGCTTCCTTGAAGACTACATTCTTAACCAGTTCAAGTAGTTACCTCCCCCACATACCTGCATAAACTGTGTCCCTTACTCTGTAACCCTCTACCTTGAGTGGCTTTCTAAAGAGTGAAAATCATTGTCAAAAAGAAATTGTATACCAAGCTTATCTTAATTTGACACAAATTCAGAAATTTGAGGTACTTAGTGAGAACCAAAGTCACTACTCTTTAATAATTGACCTTTGAGACTGCCCCATCATGAGGTGCCCAATTGATAAATTTTATTTTTTTAAGTTTTTTTGGAATTTACAATCTTTTCTAGATGGATTGCTTACAAATTTTCTGAAGAGGCTTATCCCTTGTTTCCTGTTCAGGTTGTGGTTTCCGGTTTTTCTCTTCTCCAATCTTTTCACTCTTACGTAGCCCCCTGCGCATCAGTGGCATTTTCACCTTGCTTGGGGTGATATGATTAAAAAAAAAAAAAAAAAATTTCCTTCATTTGCATATATACATATTTTTTTTTTTCAGAGCAAGGGATCAGAATACGTGATGCAGCATATTCAGAAATTGAAGGACAATCATCGTCTCATTGGAAGAAAAGGTCTGCGCTTGAAGGTAAAATCTTTCTTTTCTGGTTTCAAGTCTTAGTCAAATAATGACTTTGTAATGAGAGAGAGCAAGGAAAGAATGATTCATTCTCCCATTTGTCTTTTCTCCTCATTATAGGAATTATTATATCCGTGATATAATAACACCATACTTCACGGACGGAATGGAACAGCTAAAAGGAAAAGGAATGACAATCATGCTTTGTTCTCAGAGAGACTTTTATATCACTAAGACATGCACAAAACTATATACACGCATGTTCCGTGCAAAGAATAATATATCATATATATCTGCACAACAAAGCAGAGTGTAAGGAGAAACAAAAAGAAAGGACCTTACATATATAGGAATATTCCTGTGTTGGAGTCATGTTTAGGACTCCTGATTCAAACAGGTCAGATTCATCTACGTCTCAGGTGAGGACATATTACATGAATGGAAAACAGCAAGTCTAAGGCTTTACCAAATTGAGGACTGTGAGCTGGATATTCATTCTATATCTAGAAAAGATATATTCTTGAAGACAAACAGCACCATATACCTGTAAACTGCAGGGGAGGTACATTTAGCCTCTACTCTGGCTATGAGGGCCAAGGCTAAAAAAAAGCAACCTTACAGATGAGCTGCTAAAAAGAAACTGATATTTCTTGTTGCTTTCATCACTGAAAGAAGTGACATCACTAAGTGGTGTGTCATATGACCCATGTGACTTATTTCCACTGAGGGGAGATAATTATCTTCTGCATCCTTACAACTTCATTTCATTGTCTCTGTTGCAATTTTATCTTTTTAATGTGTCAACACATTCTCAGCCACCAAAGAACCATCCCACCCAGCTTGTTAACCCTCCCCACTAAAGCAATTAATGATTAATGGTCCACCAGTTTTAGTTCATATATATATATATATATATATATATATATATACAGTACTGTGCAATAATATTAGGACAAGAACTATTTTATCTCTTATGTGGCATCAAAATAAAGTTTAAAATCACCCCTGTCCTAACACTACCGGTAGTGTGCAAAAGTATTAGGACAGGGGTGATTTTCCTAAAAACCTCACTGAAATTCAAATACAGATTGAAAAGCCAAGTAAATTGCTAATAAATATTGATTATTTAAAACTAGGTGCAAAAGAAATGTATTAAAAAGAAGTTATATTTAATTTTTCCTATTTTCTATTAAACAAGTTGTTTTGAAACTACTCATTATTCTATAATCCTTGGATATGACTGACTTTTTTCTTATTCCCCACTCTTGAATTGATAAGTCTAATGTTGCTTCGCAAGACACACTTTGGAAACAAATACAAGCTGCTTGGCAGGAGATACCATTAGATACATTGAAGAAGCTTGTGATGTCAGTGTCTGACAGAATGAAGGCTATGATCAAAACAAAAGGCTATTATACTAAATATTAAATTTATTTTGTAACAAGTATTTTTTATTGTTAAAGCATTTGTTGAGTAAATCAAATAAAATGACTTTAATTAAATTGTTTATTTTCTGTCAATATGCCGCATAAAAGATAAAACAGTTCTTGTCTTAATACTTTTGCACACTATTGTATATATATATATATATATATATATATATATATATATATATATATATATATATATATATATACTAGGTGCGATTGGTAAATTGTCGCAATTATTTTATTATTTCAAAGCAAAAGGCTATTATACTAAATATTAAATTTATTTTGTAACAAGTATTTTTTCTTGTTAAAGCATTTGTTGAGTAAATCAAATAAAATGACTTTAATTAAGTTGTTTATTTTCTGTCAATATGCCTCATAAATGATAAAATAGTTCTTGTCCTAATACTTTTGCACAGTACTGTATATATATATATATGAATACAAAAGAGATATTTTAAAAACAACACATTAAAAGCATTTGTTGCTTATTGTAACAAGACTGACCTCAATTTTGACATTAAAAAAATGCTACTCTAATTAAAAGAGAAAATAATTCACTAAAACAGAAATGCTTAGAAATTGTTAAAATTAATCGCTTGCAAATTTGTGTCCAGGTTCTTAAAACATTTCATCATTTCTGGCAGATCTGTTACCCCAATCTAATTTATTTGAATCTAACTATTTACAATAATGGATTATATACTATATAGGTGGAAAATTCAAATACAGATAGTGAAAATCAATCCACCAGATCTAAATACAAATTAGAAACACATCATAATACAGGGGTCGGCAACCTTTTGCTAATTATGTACCAAGTTAGGGTTTGAAAATTATTCAGTATGCCAACAGCATACATATTTTATACTTGTCAAGGTCAATATACCTGTTCTACTATATATTTTATATAGTAATATATATAATAATGTGTAAACCACATCAATGTAAATAAACTGTTTTTAAAAGTTTTTTTAAAGTTTTTATTATTAATAGGAGCTTTGCCCTTGCATGACCATAACCAGTTGCTCAATATTAACAAAATATTTGTCTTTTACACAATTTTCTAAATGTTTAGTTGTTAGTCAACTTTGTTGTAGACTTAACACTGCTCTCATGGGAGAGAAAATTTGTTCACAGGAATAAGTTGAACTAAAAGTTGAAAGAAGAGTAAAAGCAGTTTTCTTCAAACAGAAAAATCTCGGAAGGGATGTTCAACAGTTGAGAATAGCAGTAGACTTTTCTAAATTTTTGTCTTTCAGAGACTTCCTTAGTTCAACAAATCATGTCATTGGAAATTGCTTGGTGTGTCACATGTGGCACACATACTGTAGGTTGTCAAACCCTGTCATAATAGATCATTCCATCTTAAATAAATCAACAATGTTTTGTGGCAATTTTTAACATCAACTTGAGATTTTTCTTGTTAAACAGTTGAATTTTAATAAATTCAACATTATCGATAAAATATATTTTATAGTTTTGGATGTAAATAAGTATTTATTGATGTATATGTGCAAATACATGTTAATATATAAATATTAATCAGGTTTTAATAGAACAGTGCTCAATGCAGTATAACAGAGCAAAACTAGATATTAATAAATATACATATTAACCTACGTTTTAAGCACAACTCAAATTTTTATGCATTATCCAATCATCAAGTGCATATTATGAACAGACTGTTTTTCAATTTGAATTATTATTTTAGGTATTTTTTTAAGTTCATTATCTCAACTTATTTATAAATGGAACTTTGTCTGTGTGTGTGTGTGTCTGTGTGTGTGTCCGTTACCTATAGACTCTGAAATGGTCAAACCAATTTTCTTGAAAATTTACACAGTTGTACTATAAGCGTCTGCGAGTGTTCTTAGCTAGGTTTTGTGTCAAGGTATCCTTAATAAATATCAAAAATCGATAATCGAAAAAATTAGGTTATAGAAGGAGTGGTTCGATTTTAATCAAATTTGAGACACAAGAAACGATATTCAGAAGTTTCAAGGTTGCAGTTCTTACAATAGTGCAGAAAATTTGATATCAATACAAGGAAATCAAAATTTGACTTACATCCATTCATTTTTTTTTCAGTCTACGGTTTTGCTTTAATTGGAAACAACTATTGCTTTTTAGTCTTTCATGCCAATGTCCAAAGAGTCTGAGCTTCATGACCATGGATTAGTTTTAAAGCTTTTATTACACCTGAGCAACGCTGGGCTATACTGCTAGTAAATTATAAATCAGATGTGTGAATATTTTTATTTATTAAATGTGTAATTTAATTAAGTTTATACTGAAACCTTAAAATAGAATAGAAAACTAAAATAATGATAGAAAGAAAATCAGTTTATTTTGGGATTCAGTTATTGTACGTTGAAGGGAATATCACTAGGTTTGTTTATATTAGGGACAAAGCATTAAAATAAATATTTCTTTTTAAGAATAAAAAAATTGAAAATTAAAAAAATAATAAGAATTAAGAAAATAAAAGATAGAAAATAGAAGAAATAAAAAATGATTAAAAAATAGAAAATAATTAAATTAAATAAAATGAAATAAATACACACAGATATACGCACACACAAATACAAAAACACACATACACATGCATGTATTCATAAGCACACACATACATCTATACATATCTATATCTATATATAGAAGTGAAAATTTTCTAACTTTAAATAACATGCCAACATTGATAAACTATAAAAAAAAAACAAATCAATCAATATATATATATAAGTAATGTTCAATCTGTTTTTCAGGTGTATGAAAATGGTTCAAGCCAATCTGCAAAGATCTTTTATTTCAATCTGAGAGAAGCATTGAAAGGAACTGAAGGAGACTACATTAAACTAAAACAGAGAGTAAGTATAGAGAAGTTTTAAAACATTTTATCCCAAGCAAGGCTATAAAGCCACTAAGATGTAAGGTGCTACTGATAACGAAAGAAAATCTTAGTGAGAAGAGAGAAAGAATGATAAAAAACAGAATTTCAAATGATAAAATATGTTGATTGACATTATTTTTAAATTTTGAAGATTGCATTTTTACAGGAAAGCAAAACGAGAGTTTCCCAAGTGAGAAGTGTGGTTAAAGAAACAATTAGAATACTACTAATGATTACATATAGCAATTTCAGCAGTAAAATGATGAGACCTAGCTTCCAATCTAGTACTGAGCTTAAATTCATAAATTAAAGCTACCATAGAAGAAAGTTCATCAGAACAATTATCATGAAAGTATTCTTAGGGAAGGTTACATCTAGCCATTTCAAGTGTAAAATGATGAGACCTACCTGTCAATCTAGTACTACACTTACATTCCTGAAGTCAAGGTACTAAAGGAAAACTCATCAGAACATATTTTTTTTATAATCATGTCGCCCCAAGCAAGGCATTTTACTGCCACTGTTTTGCAGGGGGTTACATAGGAGGAAAGTTATGAGAAAGAGTGACAGGTTACAGGGGGATAGGAGAAGGATGAGAATACTAATGAGATTGGAGTGGATGAAGAAAGAAGCATGAGAGTTAGTGAGATAGAAGATGACTATTGACTTTACATTTGAATTCTTAAAGATTGTAGCTGTCGAGAAAGCAAGTAAATGGAAGTGAATTCCACAGGCAGGAAGTGCGAGAGAAGAAGCTACTGGAGTAGAATTAGCATTTACAATTTATTGGTTTCACAGTAAAAAGGAGGGACCTAGTTGCTAATCTTGTGGCTCGAGCAAATTCATGTATGGGGGTTACCAGTGAGCTAAGATCATCTGAGCAGAAGCCATGAAAGTATTTGTAGAAGAGACACTGGGAAGCCACATTGTGCCGGTGAGAAAGTGACTGTATCCGAGCTGCCAAGTCAGGATTGATTACATTACGGATTCTCTGTTGAATTTTGTCAAGGACCCCTAGGTGGAGAGCAGAAGCACCCAACCAGATATGGCAGCAGTATTCAATGCATGGGCAGATGGTAGATTTGTATATGTGCAGGACTGTTTCAAACGGGAAAACTTCCTGGCCCTGGATAGAGAACTGACCTTCTTAGCAGCAGATTTAGCTATGGACTCTATATAGTCATTCCACTTGAGGTCTGTTGTGAAAGTTAACCTGAGGAAGTGCAGTGTTTTACTTTCAAGGAGACTAGACTGACCCATGCTAATGGAGGGTAGGAGTGATTGTTTGTGGTGGTTAATAGATAGCAACTTCGTTTTGGAAGCATTGAAATTCATGAGCCATTTCTTACCCCAGTCCACCACAGATTGGAGGTCCTTTTCAAGCTTGGCAGCGTGGTTTGCATTGTCAGCCTCGGCAGACTTTTGATCAAGGCGAGAGTAATGCGTTTTGTTGATTACTATGAAAATATTTATAGAAAAGGCACATTATGGCAGTGAGGAGTTGAGATTACAGATTCTTTTTAGGATTTTGTCAAGAATTTCTAGATATATAGCACAAGCACTGAACCAGATATGGCAGCAATATTAAATGCGTGGGTGAATGGTAGACTTATAAATGTGTAAGTTAGATTCTGTGCACAACACAGTGAACCAACTTTCCTATCAGCAAACCTAAAAATTGCTTCAAGATAATCATTTTGTACCTCAAAACAAGGAAGTTATTCATTCTCCTCATTCACTCAATGCTCATTAGTTGTTTGTTTCTTCTTCTTCTTCTTCTATGTGCCCTGTCCCTTCAGGACGTAGGCGATCATGGATCTCCACGTCTCCCTATCCCTTGTGGCTCTTAGTATGTTTGCTCCTGTTGCTCCTGGCAACCCCCGTTCCGTCATCCACTTGATCAGACTCTGCTGATATGTTATCCGCTGCCTTCCTCTGTCTCTCCTTCCTTCTATCTGACCAGTCAGTATCAGGTTCTCCAGGCTCTCCTTTCTCATTGCATGTCCAAGGAACTTCAGTTGTCTCTTCCTGATGCTCAGCATCAATTTCCTTTTTGTTGCCATTCTTTCTAACACTTCGTCATTGCTTGTATGTTCAGTCCACGATATCCGTAGCATCCTTCTGTAGAACCACATTTCGGCCGCTTCCAGTTTTTTCCTCATTTTCGATGATATTGTCCAGCATTCACAGCCGTACTGAAGAACTGACATCACGTAGCAGTCTAGCACTCTTTTCTTCGTTTCTATTGAGATCTTCCTGTGTGTTAGTATCTTGCTCATCTTCTGGAACGCATCCTTTGCCATGCCAATTCGCCTTTGGATCTCCGTGTCGCACTTTCCATCTCCTGTTAGAACACTTCCTAGGTACTTAAATTCTTGGACTTGTTTGATTCTGTTATCCCCCACCTGTATTTGGCATTTTGGGTTGTATCTTTTGCTGATGACCATGCACTCAGTTTTCTTAAAGTTTATTTGTAGTCTCTTCTTGTCACTCTCCACTGCTACTTTCTGCATGAGATCTTGCAGTTTCCTTTCCGTGTCCGCAATCAGTACTGCATCGTCCGCGTATCTTATGTTGTTCAGGTTGTGGCCTCCAATAATAAATCCTGGTGTGTCATCTAGGGTCCTCAAAATATTCTCGCTGTATAGGTTGAACAAATCCGGTGAAAAGACACATCCTTGTCTTACGCCTTTTTCTATCTTTGTGTATCTACTGAGGTCATTACCTGTCCGTATGCAGGCCATTTGCTGCCAGTAGAGATTCTTGATTATTCTTATATCTTTGCCGAAAATGTCGAGGTTGCCTATCATTTCCATCAATTCTTTGTGTCGTATTTTGTCGAATAGCAAATATTATATGAAGAAAAAAAAGATAATTAAGTAAATCCCCCTTATTTACAGAATCTTCACATTGTTGTAAAAAGAGAATTGTTTTTAGGGGATTTATTTTTGTAGCTGAATGTCCTCTTGATTGCTAAATACAGTGGAACTTTGGTTATTGACCTTAATCTATTCTAAAACGTTGCCAAAAAATCAAAATACACAAAAAATGAGGCAATATTCATGTATGAAATAATGGAAATTCAATTAATCTGTTCCACATCCCTGAAAATATTTAAAAAACACATTTCATGCAGAATAACTATAGTTTTACATTTCATCATTTCACATCAAAGCAAGGCAACATAACCACTAAGATTTAAGGGGTTACTGAGTGCTCGAGAAAATAAAAAAAATATAGTATTAAGGTGAGAAGACAATGAAAGAACTAGAAGATAACCATTGACATTGCATTTAAATTTTTGAAGATCAAACTTGACCAGGAAGCAAAAAGAGAGTTCCACAAGCAAGAAGTGTGACAGAAGAAGCTGTTAGCATCGAACATATGTTTATATCTAGCCAGTCCTTAGCATGACGGTAAACTGCATTTGGCAGCTAGGTCTCTAATTGGGAGGTTGTGAGGAGCATGGAACCACCTCTTAAATGTAGTTGTTCCCAGGTCCACCCTGACCCAGAGTGGTAGCACCTGTTAGGGTCCCAGGTATGGGGAAATAGTTAATCCCCAAACTGAGGTCAAAACACTATGAAAGTATAAAAATACACTTTTATAGAAATATATACATAAAAATAGACTTTTATAGAAAATACACATTTTTGAAGAAAAAATTATTACCATAACATATTTTTGAAGAAAAAAATATTTTCAGGAAATCATATTTGAATACAAAACTAGAAGACATTTTCAGTTTTTCATTCAAATCTGACTCAATCAACCTTCTCACTACAACCAAAAATTAAAAAATACATTAAAACCCTATCTTTTTGACATTAAATAATCCACAGTGGTTGATATGCCTTTAAACAAAACTCAACTTATATCGAGCCATTTCAACTGCAAAGTGTTGAGACCTTCTGGCCAATCTTGTACTGTGCTTAAATTCATAAAGTCTGTGTACCACAGAAGAAAGTTCATCAACCTCATTATCACGAAAATGTTTATGGAAATGGTACAGAGAAGCTACATTATGGCAGTGGGAAATTGATTGAAAGCATGATTTCAAATCAGGACCAATACCATTACAGATTCTTCTTTTGATTTTATCAAGAAATTCTAAATATAAAGAATCTCTAAATATAAAGACAGGAGTACAAGATTTGATGAGGCAACAGCATTCAAAGCAAGGATGAATGATTTGACTTATGTGTAAGAATGCTATTTATAAGTTTCTTCTGAAGGCTGCTTAACTTGCATGAGTTTCATTGGTTTATAGCTAACATTGCCTCTTCTTGAAGTAGGCTATAACACGCTTGATAATTTCACTGGTCTGGAAGCCTCTCACTTGGTATCTCTGGTTTAGTGCTGAATCCAATTGGCACTCAAATTTGGGTGCATTTCATTATCACCAGATAGTGAACTCATCTATAATCAACAGCTCTTATCAACCAAGGGGAAACAGTCTGTATTTTTTATACTTTATCAAAAAATGTTTGAAACTTAAAGAAGTAATTTCCTGAATATTTGTAAAAGTGCTTTTTTGAATACGGGGTGCTCTGTGTAAGCTTTTCTCTGAAACAAAACAATTTTCCTCACCTGTTTATTTAAAATACCAATGTTATTGCCCTTGTTAATTCAGTTTATTTTAAAAGTTAAATGTTAAAAATCATGATATTTAGAATTTAGTATGGCTGGGGATTTCAACAATCAGTTCAAGTGTCCAAGATTTGCAAGAAAGCTTTTGAAAAAAAGTATCAGAAAAAAATTTAAAAAAAAGATTGAAAAGTGATAAGATTTTAAAAGTTATCCCAAATATCATGAATAGCAACATTCTTGTCTTGTTTTGTCTTGGGTTTTCAAAAGTTGGCCCAAATAGCACAATTTGTTTTTTTTAATAAATTCACCTCAAGCAAAGCAATAATACCACTAAAATGCAAGAAACTTCAGGGAGTAAAACAGAATGAGAAAACTTTAAAAAGAAATGGAAATCTTAATAGAAAACAAAGGATAAATCTATACTCCTATTCAAAAGAAAGAGTAAGAGTGTAACAGAACAACTATTTACTTCTATGGAGAAAAAGAAATGAATGAATAAATAAATAGTAAAAAAAATCAGAGTTTAGGCAGAGATGCTGGAAGTATAGAGTTGAAGTAGACTTCAAAAGGAACCAGAAATCCAATCCTAAGCAGGAAACAATAGAGAAACCTTTAATTCTGTTCAAAATACCATTTTGTTGGAATAGTGAAATTCAAAATTTTAATTAGGTTTTCCAGAAATAGTCCAATCTGATAATCCTGGTTATGTTCCATGTATTTTGTGTAGCAATTTAAGCCAATGGCTGTTATTTCAGGATAAATTGGAACACCCTCAATTCTCTTTTTATAATTCGGAACAATAACTTTATATATTCCTAGATTTTTGAAAACTGTCATTCCCATGTTTCTATGTTACAAATATTTTCCAGGCAGTTACAGCCACATCACATTAAAAAAAATGGTTCTTGTACAATTATCAAAGTTAAGTAATGTCAAATCTGGCTGGTACCTATATTGATCCTGAAAACTTAGTTGTGTGAGTGATGTAATGAATAACAGCTCAGAATTTGAAATTGGATAGCCAAGTTCCAATTCAAGTTGAGTTTATTATAATCATTTATGTACAAATATCCCTGAGAAAAGTACAAATCGACCTCTTCTCCCCATTGGGTATGGGTTAATTAGTAGAGCTTTTATCAGAAAACTCAATATTATCTCTAAAACATTCTTACAATCTAAAAATATTATCTTGTTTTAAATAACCTGCAAAGGTTATTTACACTATTTACACTGTTTGGACTGTTGTCCTCATCTTTGTTGCCATATTCACAATGTTTCTGCCTTTGTACACTTTAACCTTCATCAGGTGATTGGAATTTTGAACACAACATAAATAATTACAATACCTCATCTCAGAAATATAGATAACCTGCAAAAAGGTGATAAACCATAAAAAACAAAACCAATCAATAAATCCAGGCACTTAGTTTATGAATTAATTCATTTTTTTAAATTTGTTTTTAATCATTTCACTCCAAGCAAGGCAGTTTCACTGCCACTGGTGTTCAGGGGGTTAGATAGGAGGAAAGTGATGAGAACGAGGGACAGGTTATAAAGGGTGTCAGGAAGAGAGTAATAGAAGGATGAGAATACTGGTGTGATGTGAGTGGAGTGGACTGAGAAAAGAGTATGAGGAAAAGGATGCAAGTCAGAGAGACAGTGGATGACTATTGACCTTATATTTAAATTCTTGGAGATTGTAGCTGTCAGGGAAGCAAGTATACAGAAGGGAATTCCACAGGCAGGAAGTGTGAGAAAAGAAGCTGATGGAGTAGAAGCTGAGGTTATATTTTATTAGTTTCACTGTAAAAGTTGCTAGTTTAGTAGCTCAAGTAAATTCATACATGGGAGCACCAGTGAGCTAAAAGTATTTGTATAAGAGACATAGAAAAGACATATTACACCGGTGAGAAAGTGACTGCATCTGAGCTACCAAGTTGGGATTGCTCACATTACAGATTCTCTGTTGGATTTTGTCAAGAACCCTGAGATGAATAGCAGGGGTATTCAACCAGATGTGGCAGCAGTATTCAATACACGGGCGGATGGTAGATTTGTAAATGTGCAGGATGGATTCAGATGGAAAAAAAACTTCCTGGCCCTACACAGTGAACCAAAATTCTTAGTAGCAAATTTAGCTATGGATTTGATATAATCTTTCTACTTAAGGTCCGCTGATAGAGTTAACTTGAGGAGGTGCAGTGTTTTGCTTTCAAGGAGACTAGCTTGATCCCTGCTAATGGGTGGGGGGTAGGAGTGATTGTCAGTGATGGTTAAAAGATAGCAGCTTTGTTTAAGAAGCATTAAAATTCACAAGCCATTTCTTACCCCAGTCCATCACAGATTAGAGGTCCTTTTCAAGCTCAGCAACGAGGTTTGCTTTGTCAGCCGCAGCAGATTTTTGATCGAGGCAAGAGTAAATGGTGGTGTTGTCAGCATAAATGCCTATTTGGGATCTGATTACATTGGGGAGATTGTTGAAGACCAGAAAAAGCATAGGACCTAGAATAGAGCCTTGAGAGACACCCACATTTGTATGATAGTATTAAGAGGCATGTCCTTTCATTACTACAGGGGCCCGACAATATTTTTCGGACACTTTAATATTCGACTTTCCGAGTACCATAGAGTGGCGAAATTCCTTCAATAGAATAGCATAAACATATAAAGACAATATCTGTAATAAAAATGGAAGAAAATCGATTAGGTAAGGAAAAATATTTATTTTTCATCATTTTTTACAAAACACACGCGACATTATTGTTCGGACATCATTGAAAAACTGTTAATAGTCTGTAATATCACATTTCTTCTCAATAACTTTTATCAATCTCTCTTCCTAATGATCAAACATATGCACAATAACATCTCTACGTGTTTCTATTAGTTGTTTTTTGGCATCTAGTATCCGTTCCCATAGTTGAGCCTCTTTCGTTATTTCAAGTCCATCATAGACAATGCGCAAGCATTTCCCAAACATTTTCTATTAAATTTAGATCTGGGCTTTTTGCAGGCCATTCCAAAGTAGTCATATTCACTTTAGCCATCCATTCTTTCATGAGTTTTGACACATGGATGCTGCAATTGTCTTGCTGTAGAACGAAATCATGCCCTATCTCTCTTCTTATCCTTGGTAGGGCTTTCTCGTCCAGCAACTGTTTGTAGCTTTCACTGTTCTGTCGTCCTTTCAGCCACTCCAACCATATATTTCCATTAGCAAAGATCATACCCCAAACCATAACTCCTCCTCCTCCCATCTGTCGTTTGTTCAGTACAGCAGGCTCACCCCTTCTCGACCAAGTACACCATCTATCGGTCCCATCAAACTTGAAACGCTTCTCATCAGTAAATATAACTTTCTTAAAGTCAACATGCTTTGTTAACCACCTTTCAGCACACTCCAGTCTTGCTCCTTTGTGTTTCTTTGTTAGTGTAATTTTTTTCTTAGCCTTTGCATACTTCAAACCAATCCTATGCAGCGTTCTTTGTACTGTTCGGACGTTTACATCCAATTTACATTTCTCCTTCACTTTTCTTGCTGTAACTTTTTCTCCAGATGTCAAAAGCCGTGTCACAGTCCTCTTCATTCTCCTTTCAGTCCTCTTGCCAATTGATCTTTTCTGTCCTCTCTTCTTTTTCCGCTCGGAGTTTGTCTTCAGCATGTATTCGACTGTTGATTTCGACAGCTTGAAATCCATGGCGATCCTTCTGATGCTGAGCCCATCATCCCGCTTCTTCCGTGCCAAACAAACGTCTTCTTTTGAATACATTTTACCTCATTAAACTTAATTGTTTTGCCAGTAAAATAGAACAGATAATTGATTCTAATGATGACAGCTAAGTGTACAAGCAGAAAATTTGCATACAGCAACATATACATGAACTTAGTTCTTAATAAAATAGGATTTTTTGTCATTTCCAAAAAATAGTGTCACGCAAGTTTTCGCGAAAATCACAAAAAACTAAAATTATCAAAGCCAAACTAAAAAAAATGATTACACTAGTAGTGGATTTTCACTCCTCAACTATGTAAAAGTTTTTGGCACTAGTAACCACCTTGAAGT
The DNA here is from genome assembly GCA_037127315.1 of Ascarosepion bandense. Lineage (NCBI taxonomy): Eukaryota > Metazoa > Mollusca > Cephalopoda > Sepiida > Sepiidae > Ascarosepion > Ascarosepion bandense. Next base: position 497,408 of record JBBBDQ010002066.1, on the reverse strand, counting down.
ACTTTTTTCAAAGTGTCCGAAAAATATTGTCGGGCCCCTGTATCTTCATTGTGTGATTTGACAGAAATGACTGGATAAGGTGAAACAATTGTCCAGTTATACCATAGCCTCGCAGCTTGCATAGAAGGCCAGCATGTCAGACTCTGTCAAACGCTTTGGAGATATCCAGAGCAACAGTTTGAGCTTCACCATTCTTATCAAAAGCCTGGTATATATGCTCTGTGATGGTCATTAGCATATCAACAATAGACCTGGTGAAGCAGAAACCATACTGTTTGTCAGAGAAGAGACTGTAGGCTGTGAGATGTTGAACCACCTCAGCATTGATAATGGCTTCAAACACTTTGCTAAAAATCAGTAGAAGTCTGATAGGGCAATAATTAGAGGGGTCCAAGTGTTCTCCTGTATTCTTAAATATAGGAACCACAGAGGAGGACTTTCAGCAGGAAAGCAAGAAGCAGAGAGGCAGTAGTATTAATGTTTGGAGAGGACAGAGGAGAGTTCAGGGGCACATTTCTTCAGGATAATGATTGGGATTCTGTTACATCTGCTCGCTTCATGGGGGTTAAGCTTTGAAGTTATGTTAGAGACCAGCAAGTGGGTAATGTGGACGTCATTCAGTTGGGCCTCAGTTCTAGGTAGGAAGTTGGGTACAGATACTCCAGATGAATCCAGTGTCAAGTTGGTGGAGAATCTGTGAGCAAAGCACTCAGCTTTGTCCACTGAAGAGCTGAGGACCTCAAATTCATTGATTAGAGCGAGGATTGAGGGTTTACTATTATTTAGTACATGTTTACAGAGGTGCCAGTAGTTTTTGGAACCAAACCTACAGGATGCTATGCACTGCTTCATTCTGGCAGCAAACAGCAGCTTAGTTTCATTAAGTATCTTCTTGCATTCATTATGAACAGATGCAAACAGGTGCCTGTTATGGTCCGATGCGAAGCTATTATAAACCTGGAAGAAGTGATTCTGGTAGGTGATGGCAGTCAAGCAAGCAGGGGAGGATTGGGGGAATGAATGGGATTTAAGTTGCAAATTTTGCTTATAAACTTGCTGCCAAAATATATGATAAACTAATGGATTAAAATGCTGAGTTTTAGATATGTGCAAATGCAGACATTTTCAGCTGACAATTTTGATTCTGTTTCCTGATAAGTAGCATGCAGTTTTTATATACGATTATTATTCTGACTGAAATACGAGACTTTGTCTCAGCTAGAAAAACCTTCATTTTGCTATTGTTAGAATAGCAGGAAAAAAAATAGAACATTCATTAATGCTTTCAAAATGCTATTGTTTTTTCACCTCTAGAACTAGTTCAGCAAGGAAAAAAATGAAAATATTTCAATCACTTCATTGGAGTTTGACATTTTGAATGTTCAGAATATTCAATTGATTTTTTTAACATTTGCTTTTAATACCTTGCATTTGTCTTCCTATGGAGTTTAATTTTGTGTTATTTATTGATTTATTTGCAATGGGCATCCTTATCTTTGTTGTTATAGTCCCAATGATTTAGCTGACTATCATATTCCAGATGGTTTAGACTAGTTTTAGATCAGGTGTCTGTCAGTCTCACGATAGCATGGTTGGTTGATTGGTTGGTTGGCTGGTTGGTTGTTTTGTTTTTATGGCATATCAACCTCGGCGGGTCATTTATTGCCAACTGAATTTTTTATTTATTTATTGCTGGTAATACCTTTTTCTTTCAACAATTTATTGTTGTTTTTTTTTAATAAGTTTTGTGTCTAGTAATACTTTTTTCTTTTCGAGTATCAAGATTCATTGGGATTTGTTTTTTTTTTAAGGGCAGGGTCCCCAAGTCCTACCCTGTTATTTAACCCATAACTGGAGGGAAGTGATTGATTAATACCTTTCCCAAGGGTACCAGTGCTTAAGTGAATGCAGGGTATTCAACTGGAATTTGAACTCGGCTCACCAATTTCTCTTTCCAAGCCGATATCCACTGCACCACAACATACATCCGTCACTAAACGCTTGCAGCACCTGGTATTCCCAAGCGGTCACCCATCTAAGTACTGACCAGGCTCAACGTTGCTTAACTTCTGTGATTGAGCGAGAACTGGTGTATTCAACGTGATATGGCCATAAGCCCCGATAGCATGGAGTTATGACCTGGTTGATGTTCAAGGTGCAGCATTTAGACTATAACTTCCTGATTTCCAGTGTACAAGGTTTAAATTGGTGGATACCGAGGGTAGACTGTTACCCATGCAGTAGTTCCCAGTTAGCGAATTGGGCCAATAGAATGAAAGATGCTAATGCACATTGTTGCAGCAGCTGAATGCAGCCACAAACTGACTAAAGAATCTGATTACAGATGTTCTATGTTGCTAACTGCTTAAGCTTTATTCATGAGTGGGTATAGCTGGAAGACTTTTGAAATTTTAAATCTCTATTGCTCCGGCTGGGTAGGTGAATATAGATGACAGACTGTCACCCATGCATTAAGTCCCCACTCTCAACATCACTGAAATGGGTAAATGGAAAAGTAAATGCCAATACACATGGTTCAAGCACCTGTGTGAGAATTGCCAGAATATTGCTGAATACAGGCATGAACTTTCTTAGGAACTCTGACTCTGGAATTTTCCTTGAAATTGATGCCCAAAGTTTTTCCACATGTGTGAGTATAGTTAGAACACAGTGGATGTTTTAAATCAGTGTTTTCCTTAACTTAGATAAGCTGTCATCCTGGCCTTACGAGTCTTATCTACTCAATGTATACATACATATCAATTATACTAGTTTCATTAAAGATTACTTGCAAGGAACTGTGATTAAGCATTTTATTAAGTTTTCCTTGTGTTTGTATAAGTTTTTTTTTTCTTTTCTGGACATAATATGTGAAAAATCTCTTCCAATTTATCCAAGAACTGTAGGCTATACTATAATCCATTATCATGGATGTTTTTTTTATTAATCTTAACTGAATATGTGCGTTGTGGTGCAGTGGATATCAACGGACTGACAAATCGGGGAGCCAAGTTGAATTCCAGTTGAATTTGTTGCATTTACTTATGCACAAATACCCTTGGGAAAGGTATTAATCCATTTCTCCCCTCCAGTTATGGGTTAAATAATAGAATAGATTGGATTCTATAGCCTTGGCTGGCAACCAGTCTACCGCAGAAAGTAATGACAACCTACTGCAGGATAATCTTCTGCCCAGTCAGTCATATCTCTTTCAAGACATGATTGCCCAAAGCATATATCACGTATGGCACTTAACTGACTGACTGAATTTAATAGTTGAAAATGTGATTAAGGCTTCTATTGGGCATAAAGTAGAGGATCGGTTTTATATTGTTATGAAGTAATAAACTGATCCCCCACTAATTACTAATTAATAATATAATACTTCTCTTCCCCCTCTAGCTATGAGTCAAATAACAGGACAGATTGGGTTCTATAGCCTTGGCTGGCAACCAGTCTACTGCAGAAAGCAATGGCAACCTACTGTAGGATAATCTTCTGCACAGTCAGTCTCTTTCGAGACATGATCACCCAAAGTGTGTATCACGTATTACTTAACTGACTGGTGTTGATCTTTATATATATGTAGCTGTAGTGTATAGATTAAAAAAAAGTGCAGAAATTTAGACATCTAGGAAGTGTTTTAACAGACCATGGAAAAAATGACATTGAGATCTGAAGTTGTATTGGGATAGCCAAGGAAGCATTCCAAAATGGAGGAACAAGGAAAAGAAAACTTCTATATGATATCTGTCTGGCAGTGAGTGCTGAACAATCTCCTCGGAGATGAAGAGGAGACTTGAAGCAACAGAAATGTTTGTCTACAGAAGGATGCTGAGGATACATGTGACAAAATTCTGGAGAAAATGGAAACTAAAAGGAAACTAATACTTAACATCAGGAAGAGATAGTTGAGGTTTCTAGGGCATATCATGAGGAAGGAGGGCTTGGAAAATCTGATACTCATGTGGTAGAGAGAGGGCAAGAGGGATAGAGGAAGACAATGCATAGCACACTTAATGAGTTTGAGTAAATGTATAGCAGAGCAGAGCTTGGAAGAAATATCAGAAAAAACAAGTTTATTAAGAGCTACAAATTGCAGGAAGTAGTGGATAATTAAGATCACCTACATCTTGAAGAGACACAGCATATGAAGAAAAAGTATCTTTAGTGGTGGGAATTTTTTTTTTTTTCCAAACAATGTCATCACATCATGTCTGTGTTCATAGTTGATATTATTGAGTGTTGGTACACAATATATATATATATAGAGTCATCCGCAGACAGATCTGTTTTGCTATATCACAGCTCATCAGTACGGTTAGACTTTGATTGCTTTTTAACCCAGGATTGAAACCCAACTGAATTGGCGTTAGTCAGCGATTCTATCTCTGAGCTATGGGCGCTGGGTAGAAGAAGGCAGACATTTTAGAGCATATATTATCATTATACACACCCAATAGCCAGAGTGCTCTAATTCATTACTGAATGAGCACTGCGTACATGCCAGCATAGCTACTGTTTTTCAAAGTCTCCCATTCTTCCAGAGTGCTCAATCAGAGTGTGAGAGCGTAAATAGTCATCCGCAGACAGATCTGTTTCGCTGTATCACAGCCCATCAGTATGGTTAGACTCTGATTGCTTTTTAACCCAGGATTGAAACCTGACCAAATTGGCGTCAGTCGGCGATTCTACCTCTGGGCTATAGGTGCTGGGTAGAAAAAGGCAAACTTTTTAGCACATATATTATCATTATACACGCCCAATAGCCAGAGTGCTCTAATTCATTACTGAATGAGCGATGCTCATATATGTCATATTGACTATGAAGTTTTATGAAGGCATTATTGTGATGTTTTCACTCTTCAGGGATTTTGTTTTTTTCTACTGCAAGAAAATAAACTGTTGGCACAGAAGTGGTAGTTACATTTGACAGTATACTTTCAGCCATAATTATCAGGCCATTCCAGTATTTTAAAAAAATTATGTATTTCATACTATTTTTTTGTATTTATTGCCAAGTGGATAATTGTAAATAAAAATAGAATGGTTCTTTTGTTAATATTGCACAATAACCTGTGCATCAAATGAATTTATAAATATTTAATAATTACCTATATTGCAGTTTCATCAATGAAAGAATGAAGAAAATTTAGGGTGATTCAGATGAGTTCATCTTTGCTTTCTTGTCTTGTAAAATTTTGCAATGTAATAATAACAAAAGATCCAATAAATACTAAAAATAGTGTGAAACACATCATTTCTTTTAAAAAACTGGGGTAGCCTAATAATTATGGCCGGTAGTATATATATATATATATTGTGTGTATTTTGGCAGCATTTTTTCATTAATGCAGGTTTCATTGAATAATATAGACAAGTTTTGTCTATTAATTTTGTGTAGGATCCGTTCATACCGTCTGATATACTTGATGGTGATGTCATTAAAAGACAACAAAAAATCACAGTATTTGTTGAATTTTTTATCAGGTCTAAGCTTTCGGCTCACATAAGCCATTATCAAAGAGTAAATAATAACACACAGTAAACATAGAACATTTAAGCTATTAACAATAAAGATAATTGAATTGAAAATATAAGTCCATCCCTACCGTGGCGGATGGCCGAAGACAGTGACAAAATAGTGATGTTGCGGTCCCTGGTCTGATTACAGACATTTGAGTACGTTGTTGGAAATATCGAAATTGATTGTATTCAAACCAGGTTTAAACTGTTTAATGTAGAGTGCTTCGAGGATTTTTAGTTTCTGCTTATTATTTTCTTGTTTGAGTATGTACGTGTTATCAACAAGCGTTTTTCTCAGAAGTGTGCGTTGATAACCGTGTTGTTCTAAATGACGGAATATATTTGAATTTTTATTTAAGTGCAACGTCAGACGCCGTGAGAGCGAATTTGTGGTGTGGCCGATGTAGATATTATTGAGGTTGTTAGAGATACATTCTCTAAATGGACATATGAATTTATATACTACATTGGTCTTTTGCAAATCACCAACGGTGGGGGAAGAGTCGTTGCGGACAAATGAATTAGATGTAGTGGATTTAGTGTAATATATAATGAACTTAATTCTTTTGTTAGAGTCTGTCGGAGAAATTATTGGTGACTATAAACCTGGTTACATATACGGAACCATAAAAACTCATAAACCTAACTATCCTCTCCGCCCTATCATATCCCAAATTCCTACTCCTGTATACCAGTTAACTAAACATATTAACCAGCTTATCACACCCTACCTTCCGAGTAAATACAGCATAAAGTCAACCCTAGAGGCAATCCAAATCCTCAAGAGTGAAAAACCTAATAATGAAATCATAGCTTCACTTGATGTGGAAAACCTTTTTACTAATGTACCCGTCAGTGAAACTATTGATATAATTATAAGAAATGTTTACAGTAATCCTTCATTACCCCCACTCAAAATTAATCCCAACATCCTAAGAAAAATTCTACTAGCTTGTACTACTGAAGTGCCTTTTGTTGATCCAAACAACACTATATATATACAACGTGACGGAGTCTCCATGGGTTCAGTGCTTGGTCCGATTTTTAGTAATTTCTACATGTCTAACCTTGAAAATACTACTTTTGCAAAATTTACAAAACCATCAATATATCTAAGATATGTTGATGATATCCTACTATCAATTAAAAATACTAATGAAATCTTACAACTTCAAAAACAGTTTCAAAATAACTCAGTTTTAAAATTTACTTATGAACTTAGCAAAGATAACAAAATTCCTTTTCTTGATATATTAATTAACACTGACAACAATAAATTTACTATCTCACCGTATCAAAAACCTACTAATAAAAATCCCTCCACACTCAATTATATTAGTGAATGCCCCCACTATTACAAAATAGCTATTATAAAAAATCTATTACATCGTGCAAAAGTCAATTCATCTACAAATCAGATCTTCTACTGTGAACTAAAAAACATAAAACAGACACTCATCAATAATAATTTTCCCAACTACATAGTTGATGAACAAATACATTACTTTCTTAAAAAGCTTAACATGGAAAAAACAACACATGATACTAACCCAACCAATCCTAAACATATCACTCTCTTATACCGTAGCCAGATGCACTCCAACTACCAACTAGATGAAAACATCCTAAAAAAACTCATAAATACTAATATTTCTCCGACAGACTCTAACAAAAGAATTAAGTTCATTATATATTACACTAAATCCACTACATCTAATTCATTTGTCCGCAACGACTCTTCCCCCACCGTTGGTGATTTGCAAAAGACCAATGTAGTATATAAATTCATATGTCCATTTAGAGAATGTATCTCTAACAACCTCAATAATATCTACATCGGCCACACCACAAATTCGCTCTCACGGCGTCTGACGTTGCACTTAAATAAAAATTCAAATATATTCCGTCATTTAGAACAACACGGTTATCAACGCACACTTCTGAGAAAAACGCTTGTTGATAACACGTACATACTCAAACAAGAAAATAATAAGCAGAAACTAAAAATCCTCGAAGCACTCTACATTAAACAGTTTAAACCTGGTTTGAATACAATCAATTTCGATATTTCCAACAACGTACTCAAATGTCTGTAATCAGACCAGGGACCGCAACATCACTATTTTGTCACTGTCTTCGGCCATCCGCCACGGTAGGGATGGACTTATATTTTCAATTCAATTATCTTTATTGTTAATAGCTTAAATGTTCTATGTTTACTGTGTGTTATTATTTACTCTTTGATAATGGCTTATGTGAGCCGAAAGCTTAGACCTGATAAAAAATTCAACAAATACTGTGATTTTTTGTTGTCTTTTAATGACATCACCATCAAGTATATCAGACGGTATGAACGGATCCTACACAAAATTAATAGACAAAACTTGTCTATATTATTCAATGAAACCTGCATTAATGAAAAAATGCTGCCAAAATACACACAATTTAAATTACATGATCCAGCAGCCCAACACACCATCACCACCTTGAAATATAAATGGAGCCTTGTGAAAAGGCAAATTGAAATAGCGAAAGAAAATCTTGACACATTATACAAGAACAAACATGACCTCTACAACAAACTGAAAGATATAACTACCTCAAACCAACTAGAAGAAATAATACTCAGACTATCCAAAATCACCGCAAAATCTGAAGCTGAACACCGCGCTAAAATTGTCAAAAAACTTAATTCACTATACAATGGCACGATCACTCTTCCCAAAAAATTCGATAAATTCATAAATCTTTCCAACCACCAACTAACTAAGCACCAAGAAGAATTACTCAACCTTGGACCTAACTGCCATATATACCGTAAGTATAACCAGCTTACTAAAAAAATTGAAATAGAAACGCTCTATCAAAGCATCACTAAATTACAAGATGAAAAACTTATAACCGTTAAACCCGAACTGAAAGATCTACTTAAGGCTGAGGCAATCAAAAATCGCCATGACAAAAGCAGAAGCTCCTCAAAAATTCTATCGAAACAACTAAAAAGTGCCGCGCACGAACTACGCAACCACCTTCACATAATTGTAAAAAAAGCTGACAAGGCTAACATCTTTGTTGTACTTAACAAATCAGATTACAACACAAAACTCAACCACATACTCCATGACCACACAAAATTTAAAAAAATTAACAAAAACCCGACACACCAACTAAAATCTAAACTTAATAAACTCATTAGTGCCAACAACGCTGATCAGAATTCCTTAAAACTCCCTAAAATTATTGGTGACTATAAACCTGGTTACATATACGGAACCATAAAAACTCATAAACCTAACTATCCTCTCCGCCCTATCATATCCCAAATTCCTACTCCTGTATACCAGTTAACTAAACATATTAACCAGCTTATCACACCCTACCTTCCGAGTAAATACAGCATAAAGTCAACCCTAGAGGCAATCCAAATCCTCAAGAGTGAAAAACCTAATAATGAAATCATAGCTTCACTTGATGTGGAAAACCTTTTTACTAATGTACCCGTCAGTGAAACTATTGATATAATTATAAGAAATGTTTACAGTAATCCTTCATTACCCCCACTCAAAATTAATCCCAACATCCTAAGAAAAATTCTACTAGCTTGTACTACTGAAGTGCCTTTTGTTGATCCAAACAACACTATATATATACAACGTGACGGAGTCTCCATGGGTTCAGTGCTTGGTCCGATTTTTAGTAATTTCTACATGTCTAACCTTGAAAATACTACTTTTGCAAAATTTACAAAACCATCAATATATCTAAGATATGTTGATGATATCCTACTATCAATTAAAAATACTAATGAAATCTTACAACTTCAAAAACAGTTTCAAAATAACTCAGTTTTAAAATTTACTTATGAACTTAGCAAAGATAACAAAATTCCTTTTCTTGATATATTAATTAACACTGACAACAATAAATTTACTATCTCACCGTATCAAAAACCTACTAATAAAAATCCCTCCACACTCAATTATATTAGTGAATGCCCCCACTATTACAAAATAGCTATTATAAAAAATCTATTACATCGTGCAAAAGTCAATTCATCTACAAATCAGATCTTCTACTGTGAACTAAAAAACATAAAACAGACACTCATCAATAATAATTTTCCCAACTACATAGTTGATGAACAAATACATTACTTTCTTAAAAAGCTTAACATGGAAAAAACAACACATGATACTAACCCAACCAATCCTAAACATATCACTCTCTTATACCGTAGCCAGATGCACTCCAACTACCAACTAGATGAAAACATCCTAAAAAAACTCATAAATACTAATATTTCTCCGACAGACTCTAACAAAAGAATTAAGTTCATTATATATTACACTAAATCCACTACATCTAATTCATTTGTCCGCAACGACTTCCCCCACCGTTGGTGATTTGCAAAAGACCAATGTAGTATATAAATTCATATGTCCATTTAGAGAATGTATCTCTAACAACCTCAATAATATCTACATCGGCCACACCACAAATTCGCTCTCACGGCGTCTGACGTTGCACTTAAATAAAAATTCAAATATATTCCGTCATTTAGAACAACACGGTTATCAACGCACACTTCTGAGAAAAACGCTTGTTGATAACACGTACATACTCAAACAAGAAAATAATAAGCAGAAACTAAAAATCCTCGAAGCACTCTACATTAAACAGTTTAAACCTGGTTTGAATACAATCAATTTCGATATTTCCAACAACGTACTCAAATGTCTGTAATCAGACCAGGGACCGCAACATCACTATTTTGTCACTGTCTTCGGCCATCCGCCACGGTAGGGATGGACTTATATTTTCAATTCAATTATCTTTATTGTTAATAGCTTAAATGTTCTATGTTTACTGTGTGTTATTATTTACTCTTTGATAATGGCTTATGTGAGCCGAAAGCTTAGACCTGATAAAAAATTCAACAAATACTGTGATTTTTTGTTGTCTTTTAATGACATCACCATCAAGTATATCAGACGGTATGAACGGATCCTACACAAAATTAATAGACAAAACTTGTCTATATTATTCAATGAAACCTGCATTAATGAAAAAATGCTGCCAAAATACACACAATTTAAATTACATGATCCAGCAGCCCAACACACCATCACCACCTTGAAATATAAATGGAGCCTTGTGAAAAGGCAAATTGAAATAGCGAAAGAAAATCTTGACACATTATACAAGAACAAACATGACCTCTACAACAAACTGAAAGATATAACTACCTCAAACCAACTAGAAGAAATAATACTCAGACTATCCAAAATCACCGCAAAATCTGAAGCTGAACACCGCGCTAAAATTGTCAAAAAACTTAATTCACTATACAATGGCACGATCACTCTTCCCAAAAAATTCGATAAATTCATAAATCTTTCCAACCACCAACTAACTAAGCACCAAGAAGAATTACTCAACCTTGGACCTAACTGCCATATATACCGTAAGTATAACCAGCTTACTAAAAAAATTGAAATAGAAACGCTCTATCAAAGCATCACTAAATTACAAGATGAAAAACTTATAACCGTTAAACCCGAACTGAAAGATCTACTTAAGGCTGAGGCAATCAAAAATCGCCATGACAAAAGCAGAAGCTCCTCAAAAATTCTATCGAAACAACTAAAAAGTGCCGCACACGAACTACGCAACCACCTTCACATAATTGTAAAAAAAGCTGACAAGGCTAACATCTTTGTTGTACTTAACAAATCAGATTACAACACAAAACTCAACCACATACTCCATGACCACACAAAATTTAAAAAAATTAACAAAAACCCGACACACCAACTAAAATCTAAACTTAATAAACTCATTAGTGCCAACAACGCTGATCAGAATTCCTTAAAACTCCCTAAAATTATTGGTGACTATAAACCTGGTTACATATACGGAACCATAAAAACTCATAAACCTAACTATCCTCTCCGCCCTATCATATCCCAAATTCCTACTCCTGTATACCAGTTAACTAAACATATTAACCAGCTTATCACACCCTACCTTCCGAGTAAATACAGCATAAAGTCAACCCTAGAGGCAATCCAAATCCTCAAGAGTGAAAAACCTAATAATGAAATCATAGCTTCACTTGATGTGGAAAACCTTTTTACTAATGTACCCGTCAGTGAAACTATTGATATAATTATAAGAAATGTTTACAGTAATCCTTCATTACCCCCACTCAAAATTAATCCCAACATCCTAAGAAAAATTCTACTAGCTTGTACTACTGAAGTGCCTTTTGTTGATCCAAACAACACTATATATATACAACGTGACGGAGTCTCCATGGGTTCAGTGCTTGGTCCGATTTTTAGTAATTTCTACATGTCTAACCTTGAAAATACTACTTTTGCAAAATTTACAAAACCATCAATATATCTAAGATATGTTGATGATATCCTACTATCAATTAAAAATACTAATGAAATCTTACAACTTCAAAAACAGTTTCAAAATAACTCAGTTTTAAAATTTACTTATGAACTTAGCAAAGATAACAAAATTCCTTTTCTTGATATATTAATTAACACTGACAACAATAAATTTACTATCTCACCGTATCAAAAACCTACTAATAAAAATCCCTCCACACTCAATTATATTAGTGAATGCCCCCACTATTACAAAATAGCTATTATAAAAAATCTATTACATCGTGCAAAAGTCAATTCATCTACAAATCAGATCTTCTACTGTGAACTAAAAAACATAAAACAGACACTCATCAATAATAATTTTCCCAACTACATAGTTGATGAACAAATACATTACTTTCTTAAAAAGCTTAACATGGAAAAAACAACACATGATACTAACCCAACCAATCCTAAACATATCACTCTCTTATACCGTAGCCAGATGCACTCCAACTACCAACTAGATGAAAACATCCTAAAAAAACTCATAAATACTAATATTTCTCCGACAGACTCTAACAAAAGAATTAAGTTCATTATATATTACACTAAATCCACTACATCTAATTCATTTGTCCGCAACGACTCTTCCCCCACCGTTGGTGATTTGCAAAAGACCAATGTAGTATATAAATTCATATGTCCATTTAGAGAATGTATCTCTAACAACCTCAATAATATCTACATCGGCCACACCACAAATTCGCTCTCACGGCGTCTGACGTTGCACTTAAATAAAAATTCAAATATATTCCGTCATTTAGAACAACACGGTTATCAACGCACACTTCTGAGAAAAACCCTTGTTGATAACACGTACATACTCAAACAAGAAAATAATAAGCAGAAACTAAAAATCCTCGAAGCACTCTACATTAAACAGTTTAAACCTGGTTTGAATACAATCAATTTCGATATTTCCAACAACGTACTCAAATGTCTGTAATCAGACCAGGGACCGCAACATCACTATTTTGTCACTGTCTTCGGCCATCCGCCACGGTAGGGATGGACTTATATTTTCAATTCAATTATCTTTATTGTTAATAGCTTAAATGTTCTATGTTTACTGTGTGTTATTATTTACTCTTTGATAATGGCTTATGTGAGCCGAAAGCTTAGACCTGATAAAAAATTCAACAAATACTGTGATTTTTTGTTGTCTTTTAATGACATCACCATCAAGTATATCAGACGGTATGAACGGATCCTACACAAAATTAATAGACAAAACTTGTCTATATTATTCAATGAAACCTGCATTAATATATATATATATATATATATATATATATATATAGAGAGAGAGAGAGAGAGAGAGACAGACAGACAGACAGAGAGAATTAGAGAGAGTAGGTCTTCTTGTGATCTAGAAAAATCAAACTGTTATGGTGAACCACACCTATTCTATAGTGAAAAAACTCTCCCACCTAATTTAAGTAGGAGTAGTAAGATGAATGAGGGTCAGTCGATGTTGGATGATAGTAGTCAACATTTAGTGGAATACGAAAGTAGCCAGTGACCTGGCAAGATTACACTGCGTAATACATATTATATCAAGTTTCTAATGTTTTGTGTGTCGAACCTATTAGGACTGACTTTAGCACAAATACTAGCCTCCATGGTGAAAATGACTTCACAACAGAAACCCTAAAGAGTAAAGACATCACAATAATGCCTTCACAAAACTTCAAAGTTGGTATGACTGAAACAATGCTACTCAGCTAAATGACAAACTTTCCCACATTAATTCTATAAACACTCTCTCTTAAACACTTTATGGCAAAAACTCTGCTTGCCTAAAATGCCTTTCTACCAGTAATCTACTGAAAAATCAGCAATTTTGACACTATATTACAATTCAACACATCATATGTATACATTTAAATGTGATAGCCACATAAAAAAAAAGAAAGATAAAAAGAAAGTCAGTAATGGCACCCCTCATGGTTTTTTCATAGGGTGGGGATAGTGAATTATGCATGGCAGGAAATGTTTGAAATACATTGTGTCTTGGCTGTAAAGATGTCGTTTTAGCATACAGTGGAACCTCTACTAATGAAATTAATTCTAGAATGAAATTAATTCTAGAAAGAAGTTGTTTCATAATGTGAAAATTTTGTAAGTAGAAACGCTTTTTACCCTATAAATGCCCTAATCGGTTCCAAAATCCCCAAAATACAGACATAATTTTTTATAAATTATAAAAAGGCATCGAAACCTGTAACAAATACATGTTAGAATTAGATTACTGAACAATAAACGTAAAAATGAGAGTTGTACATAATGTAAAGAATAAAGAACAATGAATAAAGTAAAGAATAAAAAAAATAAAAAATACATTTACCTTTGGGGTTGGGCGACTATGTAAAGACAATGGCGAGTGGGGTGAGTGAGAAACAAGGAAGCAATGAGGTGGACTCTGGGAGCTGCGAGTAGCAGTGCGTATTTTGAAATTTTTGCCTATCATATCCTGAAATTTCTTTCGTAACAAGATGCAATATTTTTCCAGAGGCATTTCATAACCTGAAAATTTCATATGTATTGCCTTTTGTAAGTAGAGGTTCCACTGTATCTGTAAAAATGATAATTGCTTATTAATTTGAAAAAAAAAATGTGGAAAAATATTTTGAGTTTTCTTTTCCAGAAGGTAAAACTGTCTGAAACATTGTGACTATAACAGCCAAGATGAAGTCATCCATAGAAGACTAATGGTAATTCCTCACTTTCCAGAATTCAGAAATTAAAATTTCACTCTTTCTATCTTTTATAGCTGCTTGATGACTTGTCGATGAGCCAGAGGCTAGCAAACACCCAGAAGCCGAAATTGGTTCCTGTTGTTCAGAAACTATACACTCAAACTGGAGAAGAAATAAAAAATATCCTTTCATTGCAAAACGATGATGAAATATGGTTGTCATATGGAGAGCCGTTCATTGATCCTTATAGTAAGACAATATTATGTATATTAGACTAAAAAACTTCACAGACTAACTCACATCCAAAAATCTGCCAAAACATTATTACAGAAAAGGTCTTTTGGTTGGATCAAGAAATTTATAGCACACTCGTGTTTTTATGTGTGTGTATATATGCATATTTATATATGTGTGTATGTGTGTTTATATATATATACATTGATTATATATATATATATATTTTTTATCATTTCACCCTAAGCATGGCGGTAATGCCACTGATGTACAGGGGGCTACATAAGAGAGTTAAAGTTTTAGGCAGGAGTAGAGTGAAGAGAAAGGCGAACCAGTTACAGGGAGTGTCAGAGAAAGGGCAAGAGAAGGATGTGAACACAGGAGTAAAGACATTTGCGAAGGTGGAGTGAAAGGAAAAGAACAAGATACACAGGGTAATGTAGAAAGGATTGGAGTCAAGTGGATAAGAGATGGGAATTGACATTGCATTTAAATTCCTGGAGGTTGTTACTGTCAGGAAAGCAAATATATGGAAGGGAGTTCCACAGGTGGGAAGTGCACAAAAAGAAGCTGCTAGAGTATATATATATATATTTTCCATTTGTAAACAAGCATAATAACTCATTTAAATGAAAAATATTCAAAAGTTCTACAAGATAATTGTATTGAACACTTTTTAATACAAATGTGCACTGGTCTAATTTTATTATGACCAAAAACTAAGTCGGTCGTCAGTTGTTTTTAATGAAACAAGTTTATACACACACACACACACACATATATATAGTAGTGAACATAAAGATCAGAACAATGTTAAGAAAAAGTCTCCCTTTGTCTGTTCTATAAATACTTTCATGGCTTCTGCTCGAACAAACTTAAGTCACTGGTGCCTCCTCGACAGGTGTCTACTTGTGCAACCAGATTGGCAACTGGGTCCCACCCATTCACAGTTAGATTAACCAAATGCAGACGACAATTCTACTCCTGCAGCTTCTTCTCTCGCACTTCCCACCTGTGGAACTTGCTCCCATATTCTTGCTTTCCTGACAGCTACAACCTCCAGGAATTTAAATGCAATGTCAATACTCATCTATTAACCACTTGACTCTAGTTCTTTCCCCACCCCTATATCCTTTCCTTTCTCTCCACCTTTGAAACTGCCATCACACCTGTATTCCCATCCTTCTCTTGCTCCTTTCTAACTGGTTTGTCTTCGTATTCACTCTCTTCTAATTAATCTTTTTACTCTTATGTAGCCCCCTGCACATCAGTGGCTTTACGACCTTGCTCGGGGTGATACAATTTAAAAAAAACAAAAACTTTTTATTTTAAAGCTTCAAAGAACATTTTATTTAGGAAAAGAAGGATATAAAAGTTATATAATTCCAAAATATAAAGTTCAATAAACTTATTTTGATAAAGTTATAAGAATAATTATATAACATTCGAAAAAAATAAGTGATCAAAAACATCAGAACGATTAAATAAATTCATAAAATGTAATAATTATTTTGCATTATTGAAAATTCTTTTAGGGTAAGAATATAAAATTGCGTAATTTTACTAAATTACACTGGCTCTTTACTGGCTCTGGCATTGTAAACATGGCGAAAATATCTGTGACGTCATTGATACTTATAAAACTGATAGTCAAGTTACGTAATGAAGATAAACTCTTGATTGGTGATATTTCAAAGAGTGTGGCAAAATCTAAAAGTGTTATTCATAGTATTTTATGAAAACTTGAGGAAACTGGGTTATGTGAAGCCAAGAAACCACCTGGCAGGCCGAGGAAAACTTGAAGTGTAGGGAGCTGGTTAATGTTTCTTTTGTTCAGCCTTGTGTCAGATTTAACCGAACTCCCTACAGCTTACAAGTATTATATTGAATAATATTCATCAGAAGGGTTTTCATCAGAAGGTTGGTTGTCGGCAGTTGGGATGAGTGGATTAGTGTAGAAGAGTGGAATAATAAAATATACACTTTTAATGTAAACTAGAAATTTATTAAAAGAAGGAATAACAAGAATTGTAGAAATTAATGTTCAATTATAAACCTTAGTAAGAAGTTATGAGTAGAATTCATGTTCAATGATAAGGTATTAAAGAGTTCATACAAAATGTTTGTAGCAGTAATTGTTGAGCTAGAGAAGGAGAAAGAGAGAGACAGAGAGAGAGGACAATGTCCGGGTCACTTGAAGTTGAAAGTTACATCTTAGATGTGTGTCAGCAAACCACCTCCTCTGAAACGACTGCTGTGACCGGTTAGAGACCGTCCTTAAATGTTCAATCCAGTCACATGGGGTGGCTCAAAGAATTATTTTTTTTTAGCTGTGGAAAAACCGTTTCACTGATATATGATATTTTTTATTTGCAATTTGATGACCAATCAGGATCCGGAGTTCCACTACAGGTCGGTAAAAGGAATTTGATATTTATTTATTTTTGGTTTACCACTGGAACTTCTGCATGGAGTCCAGATGTGCAAAGACCAGTTTTGGTCATTTGCTTTCTGGACCTCTGAGGGCAAACATCTCACTTGCTCGGTATCACCACAAACTACTGCAAGGGAAAACAGATGGATTGGTAAAGAATAAAAAAAGAGCTAATGCTAACCTTGGCATTAAAATATCAAGGCACCCTATTTCCCGAAGACTTAATGAAATAAACCTGAACAGTCGAGTAGTTTCTATGAAGCCTTACATTTCTAAAAAGAATCAAATGTGCCGAATGAAATTTGCCACTGCACACTTCATATGGACAGAAGAACAGTGAGATTGTGTTCATTTTAGCGATGAGTCAAAATTCCACCTGTTCAGTTGTGATGGGAGAAGGTTTGTTAGACACAGTCCTAAGGAACAATATTTGCACTAAAAGTAGCATTAAATTTGGAGGAGAAAATGTGATGGTGTTTGGCATGATTTCATCTGCTGGTATGAGATCTCTTCTTAGGCTACATGGTAAAATTAACGCAACTGTATACAAAGAGATATTGAAGAAACATGTTGTACCTAATTTGAGAACTGCAATTAATCAACCAGCTGTATTTATGCAAGATACCACGCCATGTCACAGAGCGAAGTCTGTTAAGACATTTCTTTCTGAGGAGGATGTTACTGCTATGAAGAGGCCTACTCAAAGCCCAGACATGAATCCTACTGAGAATGTTTGGAAGTAACTAAATGAAAGCGCTAAGGAAAAGAAGTCAACAAACTTTGAAGAACTAATTTGAAAGGAGAATGGGAGGAAATATCTGTTAATGAATGCAAGATATTAATTTGCTCATGTAGCAAAAGATGACAAGTTGTTATTGAAAGTAAAGGTTTTTCACATCAAGTACTAATGAATTATTTCATTTGGATATGATGTATCCATTATAATAGTATGATTTTGTTAATCGTTCTGATGCTTTTGATCATCTATTTTTTCTTAATGTTATCTAATTATTCTTATAACTTTATCAAAATAAGTTTATTTAGCTTTATATTTTGGAATTATATAATTATTTTTCCTTGAATATAATGATATATTTTGGAATTATATAATTATTTTATAATTTATAATTATTTTTCCTTGATAAAATGTTTTATGAAACTTTAAAATAAAAAGTTATTTCACATTTAAACTTTTTCTTAACATGATTCTAATCTTTATGCTCACTACTATATATATTTACACACACACACACATATATATATATATATAAACACACACACACATATATATATTCATTTTACTTATATATATATTTTACTTTTTACATATATATATATGTGTGTGTGTGTGTGTGTGTGTGTGTGTGTGTGCGTGTGTGTGTGTGTATATATATATATAGTCATCTGCATATATACATATATATATATATATATATATATGTATATATATACATATATATATATATATATATAGTCATCTGCAGACAGATCTGTTTTGCTGTATCACAGCACATCAGTATGGTTAGACATCCGATTGCTTCTTACCAAGATTGAAACTCAACCAAATTGACATCAGTCGGCAATTCTACTTCTGGGCTATGGACACTCAGTAGAGGAAGGTAGACTTTAGCATGTTATATACAATGTAAACACACGCCAGTAAATGAGAGTTTTCAAATTCATTACTGAATGAACGATGTGTAGATGCATGGGTAGCTACTGTTTTTATAAGGTATACCATTCCTTGATAGTACTCAACTGGGATGTGAGAGCCTAAATAGTCATCCACAGACAGATCTGTTTCACTGTATCACAGCTCATCAGTACGGATAGACATCCGATTTCTTCTAGCCAGGATTGAAACCCGACTGAATTGACATCAGTCAGCGATTATACCTTTGGGCTGTGGTTGCTTGGGAGAGGAAATCAGACGTTAGTGTATTATATTACAATGTAAACACACACCTGTAACTGAGAGTGTTCAAATTTATTACTGAATGAACAATATATATATATATATATATATATATATATACTAGCAGTATAGCCTGGCCTTGCTTGGGTGTAATGAAAGCTTTAAAACTAATCCATGGTCCTGGAGCTCAGACTCTTTGGACGTTGGCACAAAAGACTAAAAAGCAATAGTTGTTTCCAGTTAAAGCAAAACTGTAGACTGAAAGAAAAATGAATGGATGTAAGTCAAATTTTGATTTTCTTGTATTGATATCAAATAAGTTTTTTCGTCGTAAACTGAATTTTGAAGGCTAAGTAAGTCCTCTGAGTAAATGGTATCATGGCTGAGACTAAGAACTACAATTACACCTACTTAGAGCCAAACCCGAAATAAAAACTAAAATAAAAGGGCTGAAAAAATACAGATATACAGGCAGAAAAACAGACACACACAAACATCTTGCCTTTTATATATACATTATCGGTTTTCTGCATTATTGTAAGAACTGCAACCTTGAAACTTATGAATATCGTTTCTTATGTCTTTGTCTATGAGTGTATCAAATTTGATTAAAATCGAACCGCTCCTTCTATAATCTAATTTTTTTGATTATCAATTTTCGATATTTATCAGGGGTACCTTAACTCAAAACCTAGCTAAGAACACTCGCAGATGCTTATAGTACAACTATGTAAATTTTCAAGAAAATCGGTTCAGCCGTTTTGGAGTCTGTAGGTAATGGACACACAGATACACACAGACACACACACACACACACACACACACACACACACACACACACACACACACACACAAAGTTCCATTTATAAATAAGTTTTGATATATATATATATATATATATTCTTTTACTTAAAGGTTATTTTTAGTTGTTACACGTATCTGAGTAGACATTGCTTTAATATATTAAACAGTATGTTTATTTACTTGCATCTTACTTGCATTGACCTGAATCTTCAAGAAAATTTATGAAGAATAATATGTGATCTCCAGCAGGATACAAATCTGCTTCCTTCTTGGCAGGAGAAATTGTTGTTAGATCTGATGCGATTTAGACCAACTCACCCATGGCATGCATCGTTGATCAAGCAAAGTTGAACAGTCACTTATTAGTGCAATTCTTTCTCAGACTCTTGAAACATTCATAACTGCATAGTTTCATATCTTAATGTAAACGAAGCAATTTCAAAAGAAGAGGTGAATTTTTTTTCATTTATCAGTCCAACAGATTTTAATACTTAAATGTTATCTTTAGTGAATACCTAGCGCGGGTATCTCTTCTCTTATTTCATTTGTAGTGAGGGGTAGTAGGATTCCGTAGCATGTTAACGGAATTTGGCCTTGTGGGAAGATAGCCCACTATAATTCATAAATTCAAGAAAGGTAATTTTTGAGTGTAAAATAACATTTATGCATATATACATTTCAATCAATGTTTTACAAAATAAGTAATGCTTGAAATAAAAGTTCAACGGAGGTAAAAGAGTTCATGGAAGGTATGATGATCTGAAAGAAAAGAATGTTCATTTTCAAGTTGCAGTTTCTAAGGTCAATGAGTCAGTGAGTTGGTTTGTGTGGAATGTCTTAGAAAGGTCAGTTAGTACTTTGAGAGCAGGAGAGGAAGAAGAAGGCAAGCATAGTAGCAGCTTGACATAGGTCAAGGAAGAAACTAATTACTATCTTCTTCCCTGTCTGTGCCTTTCTGTTTTTTGATGCTTAGTCTCTGCTTTTTATAACAGCGTTTTTAGATCAACTGGCTCGTTTTGAATTTCTTCCTTGTATTTGGATTCGGGCTTCTCATTGGCTGATAAATAAAATTGGTAATTTGATCTTTGATTAATTTTTATTTTTCATCTGGAACATCTGCGCGGATCCGGATGTGTACAATGATATTTATTCATTTGACTTTTAGTTGTGAGAGAGCACACATCTAGTTCATCGCTTTTGTTCGGTCGGTATCACCACATACCCGTAATTTAGTAGATGCTTTGCTTATTTATTAAAGAGTGTATTTAATTTTTTTCATCTATGGTCTGAATACTCAAAAAATATTATATAAAAAATATAGGTAATCTCCAGCAGGATTTGAACCTTCAAGATTTTTTATTTAGCATTTCTCATGTTCATACAATTTTTTTTTTTATGGAAACTAAGAGAGTATAGAAACTATCCATAGTGATTATTATCCCAAAGCCATGTTCAAAGAGTTCATTATAACTGTATTTTTCTATGTTTATGTTCTAATCTTTGTTGTATAAAAGTAGTAGCAATACTAAGGTGTGTTGTATAGAAGTAGTAGTAATACTAATGTGTGTTATATAGAAGTAATAGTAATACTAACGTGTATTATATAGAAGTAATACTAATACTAAAGTGTGTTATATAGAAGTAATAGTAATATTAAGGTATATTATATAGAAGTAATACTAATACTAAAGTGTGTTATATAGAAATAGTACTAATACTAATGTGTGTTATATAGAAATAGTAGTAATACTAAGGTGTGTTGTATAGAAGTAGTAATAATACTAAGGTGTATTATATAGAAGTAATACTAATACTAAAGTGTGTTATATAGACGTAGTAGTAATACTAAGGAGTGTTTTATAAAAATAGTAGTAATACTAAGGTGTATTATATAGAAGTAATACTAATACTAAAGTGTGTTATATAGAAGTAATAGTAATACTAAAGAGTGTTTTATAAAAATAGTAGTAATACTAAGATGTGTTGTATAGAACTAGTAGTAATACTAAGGTCTTTTATACAGAAGTAATAGTAATACTAAAGTGTGTTATATAGAAGCGAGAGTAATACTAAGACATGTTATATAGAAGTAGCAGTAATACTAAGGTGTGTTATATAGAAGTAGTAGTAATAGTAAGCAGTGTTTTACAAAGTTAGCAGTAATACTATGCAGTGTTACATGAAAATCATAGTAATTCCATGTTTCAGCTCAATGTTTTATCTTCAGGCACTTTATAATGACAGTTTCCATTATCTTTAAAAATCTTTTATAAATCAATGTTTTAGAATCACGGTGTTATCTACAAAGATTTTTCTCATGAGATTGAAGAACTATTTTTACATGCTCCTTGATCAAACTAATATCACTCTAGGTAAGTTTTAGTCTAAATCTTTAAGTTTCCACCTAAAAAGTGGCTCTTTCAGTAATTTCATTCACTTCTACAGGGAATAATGTCAGTGCATTACTAAGATTTACTAACTGCAAATTATATTATAAAGTGACTTCAACAGATATATTTATATTTAAGATTGTTCATGTGATGCCCATAATTTTATATCCAAAAATATTTATAGAATTACGAAAATTCTTGTTTGACCAAGATTTTTAAAAAAATTTTCTTACTTGAATCAAAAGTTGGTATCCGACTTTTTACTTTATTTAACAGACATTTAAATATTTATTCAGTTTAACAGGATACTTTTCAATCATTACCAGAAATTAATTTACATATAATGTTAATGACAATTAAAACCACTGTAAAAAGAGGATGATACTTGAAGATGAAATTATATTAATTTATTTTTTCAGGAGACATGATCCAGAACAATTATTCCTTGAATATGATCTATCTATCTATCTATCTATCTATCTATCTATCTATCTATCTATCTATCATAATCTGTTCATATCTATCTATCTATCTATCATAATCTGTTCATATCTATCTATCTATCTATCTATCTATCTATCTATCTATCTATCTATCTAATAACAATGTGTTCATATCTATCTATCATAATTTGTTCATATCTATCTATCTATCTATCTATCTATCTATCTATCTATCTATCTAGCTATCATAATCTGTTCATATCTATCTATCATAATCTGTTCATATCTATCTATCTATCTATCTATCTATCTATCTATCACAATGTGTTCATATCTATCTATCATAATCTGTTCATATCTATCTATCTATCTATCTATCTATCTATCTATCTATCTATCTATCTACGTAGTACTTAGATGCGTGTGATTACAATTAACCTGTTTTTGTTCTGAAATCTGGGATTTCCATGAGCTAAACCATGCAAAATTTTCTTGCTGAAAAATTGACAGAATTTTCAATTGTGATTAAAAACTGAGCTTTGTAGCAATTTCAAAAATGACCTTTCTTTGTTGAAAGATAATAATGAAAGATAATAACTATGGAAATGTCATTAGAATTCAACTTTCCTGTTTTTATATTCATGCCATATTCTTGTCATAGCATGTCTTCACTCACTGAGATTGAAATGATAAGGTTTGTGATTTCTTCTAGTTTAATGTTTTTTTTTTAGTTTTTCTTTTAAAATTTAGAATAATTAGAAAAGCAGTTTTTGAGAATATAGAGGAAAGATTAGAAAGTTATTTGGGAGGTGAGGAGACAATTAGTTTCTATTGACTCCTTCTAAAACAACAGAAACATGTTTGAAAAACAAACTAAGAGAAAATGCTTACATTAATGTTTTATCGCTTTAAATGTTATTTTTAATAGATTGTCACACTTGAGTAGAGGCTCCATTTATTTATTAAACAGAATATTTATTTACAAATTGAGGAGCTGAGTTCGAATTCCAGTTGAAATCGTTGCATTAACTTATGCACAAATACCCTTAAGAAAGGTATTAATCAATCTCTTCCCTTTAGCATGTATCACATGTAGCACTTAACTGACTGACTGAATATAATATTTAAAAAAAGATTACGGCTTCTACTGGTCATAAAGTGGAGGATCGGTTTTATATTGTTATGAAGTAATAAAGTGATCCCCCACTAATTACTACTGAATAAAATAATACATCTCCCCTCTCTTTAGCTATGAGTCAAATAACAGGACTGATTGGGTTCTATAGCCTTGGCTGGCAACCAGTCTACCACAGAAAGTAATGGCAATCTACTGCAGAATAACCTTCTGCCCAGTCAGTCATGTCTTATTTGAGACATGATCGACCAAGCGTGTATCATGTATGGCACTTAACTGACTGACTGATATTTATTTATTGTTGTCTACGCGGCTGAATATTTAAAAACGTTATATTAAAAAAAACTATATGCTCTCTAGCAGGACTTGAATCTGTATCCTTTTTTAAAATGTTTTTAATCATTCTACTCCAAGCAAAGCAGGAATTCCTGTAGTATGCAGGGGTTACAGTGAGTAAAAGTGAGAGAAAAAACTGGGTATAGCAGGGATTGGGGACATGATAAAAGATAAAGAGGATTCAAGAAGATGGAAGATGGCAATTGATGTTGCATTTAAAGTTTTGAATTTTGTCATTATCAGGGAAGCAAATAAATAGAAGGGGGGAAGTGCAAGAAAAAGAAACTGTGAGAGTCGTAGAGATGGTTACATTTAACTATTTCAATGGTAAAAAAGTGGGACCTGTATGTCAAACTAGTTACATGCTTGAATACATGTAGTCAAGGGCACCAGGGAAAGAAGTTCATCAGAGCCTGTCAATCTAATTTGAAATGACTTCATCAGGAAAATAGATTTTCATGCTATTTACAAATTTACCCAGATTATAGCTAGATGAGGCACAAGGTCAAGGTTTAAAGTGGTTTTAATGGCTCGGAACTACAAATCGGGTTGTTGAGTTCAAATTCCAGTTGAATTCATTGCATTCACTTATGCACAAATACCCTTGGGAAAGGTATTAATCAATCTCTTTCCTCCAGTTACGGATTAAATAACAGGACAGATTGGGTTCTATAGCCTTGGCTGGCAACCAGTCTACCAAAGAAAGCAATGGCAACCTACTGCAGGATAATCTTCTGCCCAGTCATTCAAGACATGAGCGCCCAAAGTGTGTATCACATATGGCACTTAACTGAGTTATTTAACAATAAAATCTTATATATATTCTCTTTTCTCATGTTTTTTGTTTTCCTCTTTTTTTAAAAGTTCATTAGTAATTTTTGGCATACTTATTATGTTAAAGTCCTATGGAAATATGGAAGTTAAGAACAGGTTAAACAAAAACACCTTTCAAATAGGCTAATATAAGTTGTCCACAAATACCATGTTTTGTCATAATGTTTGCAATCTCTACAATCAATTGCTGTAACTTCATTCAGTTTCAATATTTCTTTTAGGTTATTAATCTTCACTTTTTGCCTCTTTTCAGTTACTTGTCTTTTTGAGTAGATTGCTTCATATAAAAATCTTTGTTATCTACAAAACATTTAATAGTGACACTTTTTGGACTATTACCCCATACAACCCTCTGGGCAGAAGAAACCATCATCAGATCAAACATGCTTTATCTGACTTGGCCACAAAGAACATTTGCACATCAAATAGGACTGAATTGTGTAAAATCTGCACTCTGGTAGGATTTGGAGTATATTTTTTTTTAATAAGATTTTTTTAATATTCAAGCCAGAAGACAACAATAAATAAATAAACTGTTTTTTTTTAAAATCATGTCACCCCAAGCAAGGCATTTTACTGCCACTGTTTTGCAGGGCATTACATAGGAATAAAGTTGTGAGAAAGAGTGACAAGTTATAGGGGGTGTCAGGAAGTGGGTAAGAGAAGGATGAAAATACTGATGAGAGTGGAGTGGACGAAGAAAGGAGCATGAGAGAGAGGATGCAGGTTAGTGAGATAGGAGGTGACTATTGACTTTACACTTAAATTCTTGGAGATTGTAGCTCTAGGGGAAGCAAGTAAACAGAAGGGAATTCCACAAGTGTGAAGTGCAAGAAAAGAAGCTGATGGAGTAGAATTTGTGTTTATAATTTATTGGTTTCACAGTAAAAGGGTGGGACCTAGTTGCTAATCTTGTGGCTCAAGTAAATTCATTTATATATAAAACTTAATTAATTTTTTTTAAATTTTTTTTCCACTGGAGTAGATCGACCCTTCTATCGCCCAGTTAACAGTCCTCCCACATAATAAAAAAATGGAGTGTCTAATCAAATATGAGTATTCACTAAAAATAATGTTTAAAGTGATAAAATTAGTCAAATTGATAATAAATAAAAAATCCATTACTTTTGAAAATGTATATTAATGTGAAAATTAGATATGAGACTCTTTTCCATAATACAATTTAAGATTGATGCATACAGTATATGTCAGTGTATAAGGCAACCATTAAACCATAAAAAATTATCCTCCAAGATTGTAGGCCATCTTATACTCCAGGTATAAAATGTGAACCTTAAATCCTGTAGTTCATTATGTTGTTAGCATGGGAGAGTTTTGATGGTAGGCTAACTCCTACCTTGGTAACTATTAATACAAATATTTTCTAGTGAAACAACTTGAGTAACAATTTTATAATAAAGTAAAAAAGTGTAGTGTAATAAAAGTACTCTTACCTTATATAGTATGTGACATGATTGCACTCATTCAGACTACAGTAATACTCTACTGAAAACACAGCACCCACTCATAAGGTTTTGCAGATAGCAAAAATTAATTGATAATATCTCTCCACCGTTTTTTTATTAGAATTTGAGTGAGAAAAAAAGGATATGCTTAATGTATTTATTTAATAAATTCAATACATTTTAAAGTACAATTTTAGGGGTAAGGGTCATCTTGATTGCTAACATACTGAATGGACAAAGCATATAGAAAAAGAATACAGTATTATGAAATTAGGCTAGTTACAAGAATAACTGGAGAAAGATAGTTTCATGCCTTTCCCAAGAACAGAATATTACTGTATTCTTTTTTTCTATGTGCCTTGTTCCTTCAGTACGTTGGCTATCATGGCTCTCCACAATTTCCTGTCATTTGTAACTCTTAATAAATTTTGACTTTTTGTCATCTCTTTTATACCTTGTTTCACCATCCATTTACTCAGACTTGCTCAGTAGATTATATGTTATTTTTCTCTGACATTCTTGCCTTCAATCTGTTTTGTGAATATCAAATTTTCTAAGCTTTCTTTTCTTATTATGTGTGCAAGAAATTTCAACAATCTCTTTCTATGAGTGTCCTGTTTGTTTCTATTTTTGGTTCATGGTTTTCTCAGCATCCTTCTGTAGAACAACATTTCTATTGCACCAAGTCATTTCTTCATCTGTGAGAAGATTGTCTAGCATTCACTGCTATATAGGAGGACTGATATTATGTAGCAGTTCAGTTCTCTTTTTTTGTTTTGTTTCTGATCCTTCAAGTCCCCTCTTCATTTGTGAGTGGATTGTCTATCATTTACTGCCAGATAGGAGGACTCATATTACATAACAGTTCAGTTTTCTTTTCTTTGTTTCTATTGCTTTAAGTCTCTTTTTCATCTGTGAGGTGATTGTTTGGTATTTATTGCCATACAGGGGGACTGATATTACATAACAGTTCAGTTCTTTTTTCTTTGTTTCTATTGCTTCAAGACTCTTTTTCATCTTTGAGAAGATTGTTTGGTATTCACTGCCATATAGGAAGACTGATATTACATACCAGGTCAGTTCTCTATTTTTTTGTTTCTATTGCTTTAAGTCTCTTCTTCATCTGCGAGGAGATTGTTCAGTATTTACTGCCATATAGGAGGACTCATATTACATAATAGTTCAGTTTTCTTTTCTTTGTTTGTATTGCTTTAAGTCGCTTCTTTATCTGTGAGGGGATTGTTTGGTATTTACTGCCATATAGAAGGACTGATATTAAGTAACAGTTCAGTTTGCTTTTCTTTGTTTCTGTTGCTTCAAGTCTCTTCTTCATCTTTGAGGAGATTGTTCAATATTTATTGTCTTATAGAAAGACTGCTATTACATAACAGTTCAGTAATCTTTTCTTTGTTTCTGTTCTTTTCTTCATCTTTAAGGAGATTGCTCAATATTCACTGCCATATAGAAGAACATCTAGTAGCAGTTCAAATATTTTTCTTTGCTTCTGTTGCTTCAAGTGTCTTCTTCATCTGTGAGGAGATTGTTTGGTATTTACTGCTATATAGGAGGACTGATATTACATAAAAGTTCAGTTCTCTTTTCTTTCTTTCTTTTGCTTCAAGTCTCTTCTTCATTTTTGAGGAGATTATTCAATATTCACTACCATATAGAAGGACATATTATGTAGCAGTTCAGTTCTTTTTGCTTTGCTTCTGTTGCTTCAAGTCCCTTCTTCATCTGTAAAGAGATTGTTTGGTATTCACCGCTATATAGGAGGACTGATATTACATAACAGTTCAGTTCTCTTTTCTTTGTTTCTTGCAATTTTGTTCTGTTTCCTAATAGTTTGCTTAGTTTTTAGTAGGCTTCTTTTGCTATACAAGTGTACCTTTGGATTTCTGTATTACTCTTTTCAACCTCTTTTTAAAACACTTCCTAGATAGATAAATTGTTGTACTGGTTTGATTTTAGGATATCCAATTGGTAATTTGTGCATTGGGCTGTTCCTTTTGCTAACAACCATGCATTCTGTATTCATACAACTGATGTTTAATCCTTTCTTCTCACTTTCTTTCACTGGTTGCTGTAGAAATTCCTTTAGTTTTTTGTCCTTGTCTGTTATCAACACTGAGTCACCTGCTTATCGTATGTTGTTAAGATTGTGGCTGCCAATAATGAAACCTGGTAGGTCTTTGCAAATGGAAGAATTCAATATTATAGTTAGCTGTTGTAATATAATAAAGAACACCTGCCTGTACCATCTCCTGCATGAGAGATGAAGAGAAAAACGTAGTTGGTTGATCTCTTGGTTCATAAACTGGATTGTGTGCAAGCAACATTGTTTCCTCTCTTTCAACCTTGTTTTTAGGTTTTGTTTTTTCTAATATGGGATTGGTTTAGGATGATATGTATTTTTTAGTATGATGTGGGGTAATTTCTGTTGGGACTTGAGTAATTTGCTTTTCTGTAGATTGTTTTTTCTTTTTAAAAGAATCCAGAAAAAAAGTCATAATCAATCTGAGAAAAAAAAAAAAATAGTAAACAGAAGATAAAGAATGGCGTCAATTGAAAGAAGAATGAAAATAAAAAGCAGCGAATAACGAAGCTTAAGAAAGTGAAATCAAGAAAAATGAGACATAATAAAATAAAAATGATGAAGGAGAGAAAGTGTGTGAAAATAAATGTAGATGTAGAGAAGAAGAGGATAAAAAAAAGAATTGAAAAGAAAAATCTAAGTTAAAAGAGCAAGGAAAAGAAATGAGCAAAGAAGAGAAAAATTGAAGAGAAGAGAAGTAATGAAAACCGAAAGGAGAAAAAAATGGAGGAGGATTAGAGAGAGGCAACAAAAAAGAAAGAAACAGTAAAAAAAAGGAATAAGAAAATAGAGGCAAAGAAAAAAAAAGAAATGAGAAAAAAAAGAAATAATTGATAAGAAGAAAGGTAAAGGAAAACGAAAAAATGACAGAGAAAAAAGATAAAAAAGAATGAAAAAGCAAAAAAAACTAATGAAAAAGAAGGAAAAATATCAAGCAGAAACGAGATAAAGAATAAAGAATTAGCAATGAGAAAGAAGGCAAAGATAAAACAGACAAGAGGCAAAGAAAAATAATGGAATGAAAAAGGAAAGAAAAAAATGAAAAAAGAAGGAATATATTAAAAAATAGAAATAAAGTAAAAAAGAAAGAATAAAGATAAATGAAGATAAAAATAAAACAGAAGAGATGAAACAGAAAAAAATTAACAGAATGGATACAATGAAAAAAAAGGAGAAAATAGTAAAAATAATTGAAAAAGAATTGAAAAGAAAAATCTAAGTTAAAAGAACAAGGAAAAGAAATGAGAAAACAAGATAAAAATTGGAGAGAAGAGAAGTTGAAAAGACTGAAAGGAGAAAAAAATGGAGGAAAATTTGAGAGAGACAAAAAAGAAAGAAACAGTAAAAAAAAAAAGGAATAAGAAAATAGAGGCAAAGAAAAAGAAAGAAATTTGCAAAGAAAGAAATAATTGATAAGAAGAGAGTTAAAGGAAAACGAAAAAATTACAATGAAAATGGGAGATCAAAATAAGAATGAAAAAGCAAAAGAAAAAGAAACTAATGAAAAAAGAAGGAAAAATATCAAGCAGAAATGAGATAAAGAATAAAGAATTAGCAATGAGAAAGAAGGCAAAGATAAAACAGACAAGAAGCAAAGAAAAATAATGGAATGAAAAAGGAAAAAAAATGAAAAAAGAAAAAAAAGAAGAAAGATAAATGAAGGTGTAAAAAAAAAAAAGAGAAGAGATTAAATAGAAAAAATTTAACAGAATGGATACTAATATGTCCCAGAATTGGATATATATCAATACGAGGTTGTTAAGTGGTTAAGGCTAATGTAATCCAATACATAGTCGTAATCGTCGTATTCATCTCATCATATGCAGTGTCCTGAGATGTAGGCATAGTCAGTAGATCTCTGGTGATAGATCTCTCTCACTCACTCTATCGACATCCTTGCTTTTGTCTGTATATCTGGCTGATACCAGCCAATCCCATTACAGTGAGGGGGAAACTAGGTGTGTCCATCTTCATTACATCAGATACAATGAAAAATAAAAGAAGGAATAGTAAAAATAAAAATGAAAGAAAAATATTAAAAACATTTTTGTTATGAAAATGTGTGTCATTCAGCAGGATTGAAACCTGCCAGCCCTATTCACATAGTAGAAGCCACCAAGTAATCTGGCGCATCTTAGACCTCTCAACCACAAATGACGATCAGTCTAAACAAAGTCAAATTAAGCCTATAACAGGTTCAAATCCTACCTAAAAATAGTATGAAATACATCACTTTTTTAAAACACTGGGGTGGCCTAATAATAATGGCCAGCAGTGTATCTACATGTGGGTGTATATACATGTAAGTATTTACCTAGTTATAAACAAGTAGGTGTGCAAATAAAGAATCATACAGAAATAAGTATACAATTTAAGCCCTTAAAATGGCCCTCTAATTTTTTCATATAATACTCATGTTATTCCCTGTTAAAAACTTTATAATTATTCATTCATTTTTATTGTTTAATTATCATTATTATCGTTATTATTATTAATATTTTTTTCAGTATTATTATTGTTATCATTTAGAATAATAATTAAGATGTTTTTTTTCTTTATTATCTGTAACAGTATTATCATATTTGAAGTATTATTATTGTCATGAAACCAATAAGGTTATTACTGGTGAGATGAAAATATTATTATTGCCCTGGGAATTAATATAAAAATTTAACAATTCAATTCTCCTAATTAAAATATAGCCCCTAAATTTACTGTCCTGTATTTGAGAATGGCCAACAGAAAATTCAATCCATGGTCATCATTCTAGATGTGGTATCTGCTTTTAAAAATTAACACTATATGTCTAACCTCCTCTCACATAGATAAAATGTTTTCCTTCTTCCCATTTTTCCCACCCACAAATCCTTTGGATAAATCTAACCTATTCATTTTTGTAAAAAATTTCTTTCTGAGGAATTTAATATTTTTTATAAAATATTCACAAAATAAATTATCGCCAATGGATTTGTAAATTTGTCTAATTTATTTTCACTATATATATATATATATATATATATATATATATATATATATATATATATATTGTTGTGGATCCGGGTGAGGAACCACAGAAAATAATGAACAACAAAACAGATATTTGAGACAGAAAAATAGGTTATATTAAAAGTAAATATACAAACTGGAATGCAGGTTAGTAATCCAGGAATACGATTAGTAAGGAATATAT
Organism: Ascarosepion bandense; assembly: GCA_037127315.1. Taxonomy (NCBI): domain Eukaryota; kingdom Metazoa; phylum Mollusca; class Cephalopoda; order Sepiida; family Sepiidae; genus Ascarosepion; species Ascarosepion bandense. Next base: position 465,461 of record JBBBDQ010002066.1, on the reverse strand, counting down.
ATATATATATATATATATATATATATATATATATACAAGTCTTGAAGTGAAGCAGTGTTTGAAATAGTATATCTGTGTAATATTATTTTGGCTGAGTGGAGCTCAGTGCTACTATGACTACTGATGTGGTATTCACTGTGTAACTTCAGTATCATTTGGTAACTTATGGATCAGTCCTGATGTCTCTCACGGATCTCTTCAGTTCTCTCTCTGGCAGGAGTATATGTATACTCAAGTCGAGTCTAGTATCATAAAAAAAGGGGAGGTCCCACAACATATATATATATATATATATATATATATATATATATGATGGACTCTCCCATCAATTACGACGTATGAGGTCTAGTCAACTGTTTAATACGATGTAGCATGCCTGCACTTACTCAATCGTAAATGGCATTCAAGTCCTGCAAGATATTTACAAACAAGTCCACAATGGAAGCAAGAAAGAAGATTGCATGAATGATCGGCTGGGACACTTGCAGATGCTTTGGTTCTCTCACGTCTTATGCGCAATTGGTCAATCTCAGTCTCAGAGAACTGCTTGATGCCCCTCTGGTAGGCAGATCTCCATTCAATTCGTTGAGAGGCAATTCGTTCAAAATCATGGTGAGGAATATTTGTACATGTCAAATTCATTTTCAGCTTATCCTTAAAGCGAAGTAGAGGTCTGCCCACATTCCACCATCCACTGCTGAGCTTGCCGTACAACACTTGCTTTGGTATCTGGTCATCTTCCATATGTAAGACATGTCCTGCCCAATGCAGCTGTGATTGCATCAAAAAGCTCTCAATTCCGCTAATACCGCATGTGAATAGGTCCGCATTAGACATCCGATTATTTAGGGTGAAACCACAAATTGTTCTAAGGCAATTTTTGTGGAAGACATCAACCTTCTGGATGTGATTATGATAGACTGTCCATGATTCCGATCCATAAAGCAACGTCGTTAGCACAAAGTGGATATCAGCTCGGAACGAGAAATCGGGTAGCCGAGTTCGAATTCCAGTTGAATCCATTGTATTCACTTACGCTCAGATACCCTTGGGAAAGGTATTAATCCATCTCTTCCTTCCAGTTATGGGTTAAATAGCAGGACAGATTGGGTTCTATAGCCTTGGTCAGCAACCAGTCTACTGCAGAAAGCAATGGCAACCTACTGCGAGATAATCTTCTGCTCAGTCAGTCATATCTCTTCTGAGACATGATCGCCCAAGCGTGTATCACGTATGGCACTTAACTGACTGACTGACTTTAGTCCTTAGGCTAATCCCCCTATCATCCCATAACCATATATATATATATATATATATATATATATATATATATAGGAAAAACTACTAAAAAGTTGTAAGTTTAAAAATGTATTATTTTTACAGTATTTATTTATTTCTATTATTATATATATATATTTGATATTTCAGACCGGCCTCGGCCTTTCATCAGAAACAAATGATTTTAAAATTTAAACTAGAAGCGTTCATCATGAGAAGCGTCTGTCACGAGATGTTTACATCATATGATGTAGAAAGCGTTAGAGCTTTTTGAATATTTTTAAATGTAAACCTAACTGTAATAATACTTTTAAATGTTGTTTTAAAGAAAATCTTTTTAAGTGTATCTAAAAAATGTTTAACTATTGAAATATTTATAAAGATTCAAAATACCTAAGTCCCTATTTAACCCTAGCCTATATGTAATTAATTTTAAAATCCAGTATTTTTCTTTCTTTCTGTGTGAGTATGTGGAACTAAAATCGGAATCTATCAGTAAACATTTGCAGTTTTCTAATGTATGTTCTGGTTGATTGAAGTGTTCAGCTCTGGGGGAATAAGGGTTGTTTTGGCGTATGCTTAGTTTATGATTATTAAAACGGAATCTAAAACTGTTTCCCGATTCACCAATATATCCACTATTTGGACATATTGAACAGAAGAGAAAATATATTATATTTTGACTGTCACAGGTGAGGTGTGGTGGGTGTAATTTGATGTTGGTGTTGGGTAGAGAAAATACTGCATTGTTTACTAAATGTTTGCAAACTAAACAACGAGATTTATTACATTTGTAATTCCCTGATAGGTTTGTATTTTTTAGATATTTGGTAGAAGTGAGGATAGCTGATAGGTTGGGTGTTTGTTTCATTGAATTTATTGGGTGGTTTATCAAAAATGTCTGATTTTTTTTGTTTGATTGGAGGCTCTTGTAATCATTTTTTAAATTTTGAATAAGTGTGTGGGAATATTAATTGTGGTTAAAAACCATGGGAATTCGATTGTTGTTTTTTCTTTTCTTGTATGTGTGAAGTGTGTCTGAAATATCAAATATATATATATAATAATAGAAATAAATAAATACTGTAAAAAAAATACATTTTTAAACTTACAACTTTTTAGTAGTTTTTCCTATACATATTAAGACAGTATACGTGAATCATCATTATGCTATATATATATATAGGATTTGTGTAAAATTCTTTGTAAAATAAAGATGGAAGCTGATGATGGCTCACCTGAAATAGGCCTATACTTCCGATTTACTATCAAATAATGTGTCTACCTTAATTTTTCTTATATTTGCTCTATATGTATTTATATACATATATATTTAGAGCTCTCTTAGAGAGTTATCCTACCACTGTATGTACAGGATACTCCTTTGGATTCTTCTATACCCACACTGCTTGCTGATATATATATATATATATATATATATATATATATATATTAATACAGGTTTCATTGAATAATATAGACAAGTTCCATGACAACACTATCAAGCTAATCAGATCATACGAACGGATCTTACACAAAATAGACAGAACTTGTCTATATTATTCAATGAAACCTGTATTAATGAAAAAATGCTGCCAAAATACACACAATATATATATATATATATATATATATATATATATATATATAGGCAGCAAATTTTCTTTTAAACATGTGAGATTAAATAAATTGCAAACAATATGTTTGCTTATTTTTAATAAAATCTGTTCATACTCCTGGATAATCTTTCCTGTATTACAATAAAAAGATGTCAGAAGTGAGCTGTCACATTGACAGATGTTATTTTTATTCATTTCTTCAGGTATCCAAGTCCTTTCAACCTCTTTCCAAAGTCATCTTCAGAGGTTTGACTTATGGTAACAAATGCAACTGGAAAACTGTGTTGCTAAAAATTACTGTACATTTTTTCTTGCTTTAAATATGGTTGACAAATTGCTAGCTTCATTAGAACTTGAAAATTATTTAAAATGGAAATTTTTTATATGTTGTAATGTTTCATTTTCATGCTTTAACACTTGCATGGCCATGACATTACAACAGAGAGGGTGTAGAGAGAGAGGAGGGTAGAGAGAGAGAGAAAGAGAAAGAGATATGGGTTTTAAAAGAGAGCAAATGTTTAATTTCAGTTTTTTTGTCTATATATTTTATTTCCATATGTTATTTTATTCATTTTTTATCTATGTTTACCATAATTGTAGTCAATAAACTATTATTTTCATTCTGCTAGAAATATTTGTGAATCAAATTTAGGAAGAATTTTCCAATATTTGTTTGGACATTACAGCTGAAGTAAGGGTTAAACCATTAATAGTTATGTTTATATATTTTCTGGTCATTTCTGCCTACTTTGTTTTTAACAGATTATTCTAAACCAGTGTTGAGTTTACTTTTATCTAATGCATTAATGGATTTAATTTTGGAGTTGACAAAAACTTTCTTATTACTAAAGTTAGTACATAAACGAAATTGAATTGATTTGTATCAGTTATTAACGATAGTATGGTGGTGATTTGTTTCTTTGTTGATTTATTGGTAAATTTTCGTTGTAAGTCCCGACGCTTTTCCGCTTCTAATTTATCCAAAATAGCATTATCTCTGTGCAAATGTATATGCTGAACTCAAATCAACTGTTAGTTATCGAAGAAACTTACCTTTTTTTATCTAAATGTCCGTAAAAAAAATGAACCATATCTTGCACTTTTTCTCTCCCGTAACTCTCACAAAGTCATGTAATGAACTGCAGAATGACGTACTGCGTATGCAACAAATTTTGGCAAATTTTTGGTTGATTTTTCTTCATTTACTGATACTTCTGGCAATGTACTTCTGGTAATGAAAGTATTTCTTATTACTTTCATAACAGGAAGTACATCGCCGGAGGTTTCAGTAAAGGAAGAAAATCGACCAAAATTTGACAGAAAATTGCTGCCTACGTAGAATGTCATTCTGCAGTTAATTACATGGCTTCGTGAGAGTTATGGGTACTCGGTAGAGGAAGGTGAACTTTAGTGTGTTATATACAATGTATATATATATATATATATATATATATAGTTATTTATCCAGCTGTCTATCTCATGATAATATCTATCTCAATCTGTCCATATCTATCTATCTATCTATCTATCTATCTATCTATCTACCTATCTATCTATCTATCTATCTCAGTCTGTTCATAGCTATCTTTTTGTTTTTTTAATTAGTATCACCCAATGCAAGCTAGTAAAGCCAGTATGACACACGTGGGTACAGAGTATGGAAGAATTATGAACAGAAAAATTAATAATGGGTGGGAAGAGAAAAGTGTAATCAGGAGGACAGTAAATAGTGATTGACATTCCATTTAAATTTTTACAGCTTAAAGTTGACTGGAAAGCATGGAAACAGAAAGGTGTTCTACAAAGAGAATTGCAGGAAAAAAACTTAGCATATAACTTACCTGCTACGTCTATCTTGCTCAACTTTAAATTGATGAGATCTTGATGCCAGTCATGTGCTGTGCTTAAATTAAAAAAGTCTAGGTACCATAGCAAATAGCTTATCCAAATAATTACAATAAAAGTATCTTTTTTTAACTTTTTTTATTTAATCATTTCATCCCAAGTAAGGCTTGGCTGCCACTAGTGTGCAAGGAGGTTACAGAGAAAAGGACTAGGTACAGGCAGCATTGAAGAGAGGATAAAAGATGAATGGGAGTCAAGAAAATAAGCAGATGGCAATTGATGTTGCATTTAAATGTTTGGAGATTGTAGCTATCAGGGAAGCAAGTAAATGGAAGTGTGTTCCACAGGTGGGAAATGTGAGAAAAGAAACTGTTGAGTAGAAGAGGTGGTTACATTTAACTAATCCATTATTAAAAGAGTGGGACCTAGATGCCAATCTAGTAGCATGCTTACACTCATGTGGTTTGGGCACCAGGGAAAAATGCTTATCAGAGCAGTTGCCATGAAAATATTTGTAGAAAAGACAGATGTCACATTGATGAGAAGGGGATTGAAGTTGAGATGCCAGGTCAAGACCAATTACATTGCAAATAATTTTTTTTTATTTTGTCAAGAACATCAAGATGAATACCATATATGGCAACACTATTCAATTCAAGGACAAATGGTATCGATCTATCTGAGTCTGTTTATTTCTTTATATCTATCTATCTATCTATCTATCTATCTATCTATCTATCTATCTATCTATCTATACAGCTTAATATGTTTATATCTATCTCAATATGTTCATATCTATCTATCTATCTATCTATCTATCTATCTATCTATCTAAATGTGTGCATAGAGCTCTTATTTTTGTGGTTGGCAGTTAAAAAAAGACAGCCAAGAGTTACACATTTTCCTTTGTCCTCATTAAATGTGTGACCATTTGAGGATATCAAGTGGTTTAAACAGGCTTACTACTTATAACTTGTTTGTTTGTACTTAGATTTCTATAAAGAAGCAAACAAAACAATAGGAAGTGGGCAGCATTTGAAATTTGAGTTCTGGGTCACAAATCTCTCTCTCTCTCTCTCTCTCTCTCTCTCTCTCTCTCTCTCTCTCTCTCTTATCACACACAGATGCACACACATGTATATAAACATGCATTTACAAACACTTGAGCACGCATACACACTGACCTCAAAAATATAGGTTTTGTATATAAATTTCTTTCTATTTCATTTCTCATAATATATTCTGAATGCAAAATGTTTTAGCCTTAAAATGACCTAATTTCTTATAGTTTATACATGTTATACTTCTTACTGCTATACAATCTATCTATCTATCTATCTATCTATTTATCTCAATTGGTTTATATCTATCTATCTATCTATCTCAGTTTGTTTCTATCTATGTGTGTTCATAACTAGCTAGCTTAGTCTGTTTATATCTATCTATCTATCTATCTATCTATCTATGTGTGTTCATATCTATCTATCTATCTATCTATCTATCTATCAGTTTGTTTCTATCTATCTATGTGTGTTCATATCTAGCTAGTTTAGTGTGTTTATATCTATCTATCTATCTATCTATCTATCTATCTATCTATCTATCTATCTATCTCAGTTTGTTTCTATCTATCTATGTGTTCATATCTAGCTAGCTTAGTGTGTTTATATCTATCTATCTATCTATCTATCTATCTATCTATCTATCTATCTATCATTGTCTCTCCTTAAGTTTGGAATGCCATAAATTATACTAATGTTGTTTAGCAAGTCAAATGCACATGAAACCTGATTAATCAATAAAAATTAAACAAAGTAAAAATAAAATTAACAGAATTTCTTTCTTCTTTTTTTTCCATATTCCATTCTCTGATGAAGCTTTAAAGAAACTGAAATATGTTACATTGATAAATGTTTCCTATTTGTTTTTTATTCTATCATCCAGTTAGATTCCAATTCATATTTGACCTGTACTTGATCCCAATTCACACTTCTTCATGCTAAATGCTGCATGGCTGGCTTCTTTATGCTACTTCTTTTGCTTTTGTTGCTACTTAAATAAACTGGTCCACATGTAAATGATCTGGGGAAATGTGTTCGGAAATATTCATTTGCAACCAGCAACAATAGATTTGAGGATCCAACTGCCAAAATGAAGGTTGTGAAAAGTTTTGGTAAACTCAATGAACCCATATAGCTGGGAGTTCAGGTACTGCAAGCCCCTAAGAAAATTTTTAAATTTGACCAATTCCAGGGGAATTTTGAGGCCCTATGAAATGGTTATTAGAACATATTCTAAGGCCAACATTAGCTACTTCAGCTTATCATTCTATCACTAAAATGGTATTATTTTAATTAAAATAAACACTTAAAATTGAACAATCAATTTGTTGAAAAATTGGCTCATTAAAAAAAGTTTCTTTGAGAGCATCTATAGAACTAGGGACCCTGAAGCTTATTCTTCATTAGTTTCATATTTCCACCAACACTAAAACAGGAAACAAGGCATAAGCCTATACTCTTGTTCAAAAGTCCTGGGAGGAGTGTGAATTGGACAATGGGGGAACCCATTTATTCTTAATTAAAAAAAAAATAAATAAATAGTAAATATAATTTCAGAGTTCAGGCAGAAATATTATAAGTATAAAGTTGAAGTAGACTTTAGAAGTGGGTTCTCTGGGTGCTGAACAAGCACAATTGTGCCTAAGTCAGTCAGTTAAGTGCCATACATGATATACGCTTCAGCAATCATGCTTCAAAAGAGACATGACTGACTGGATAGATCATTATCCTGCAGTAGACTGGTTGCCAGCCAAGGCTATAGAACCTAATCTGCCCTATTATTTGACTCTTAACTAGAAGAGGAAGAGAAGTATATATTATTAAGTAGTAATTAGTTGGGGATCAGTTTATTACTTCATAACAATATAAAACCGATCCCCCACTTTATGCCCAGTAGAAGCCTTAATCATGTTTTCAATTATTATATTCAATCAGTCAGTTAAGTGCCATACGTGATACACGCTTTGGATGATCATACCTTGAAAGAGACATGACTGACTGGGCAGATGATTATCCTGCAGTAGGTTGCCATTACTTTCTGTAGTAGACTGGTTGACAGCCAAGGCTATAAGACCCAATCTGTCCGGTTATTTAACCCATAACTGGTGGGAATAGACAGATTAATACCTTTCCCAAGGGTATTGTACCTGAGTAGGTATCTGTAATAGGATTGGCTAGGTGTCCTAACAAACAGGCATAACTGGATATAAATGACTACCCATTACTTACTAATGTGGCTTTCAATATAACATAAGGTTTGTTGAAGATTAAAAGATCCCTCATATGGGAATAAGACATGTATTATCTCTAAAGTATCCTGTACCTAAAAGAGACTTTCATATCGTTTTGTTATATACTGCTTTGGTCATGTCATCTAATGGTCATTAGCAGAAGTTCTTTGGCAGACAAATGAGTTAATCCCACAGGGAAAGCAACTTGAAAAATCACTGAATGAAAATTGTCTGCCTATCACCAAGCAGCCATTTTTATTCTTGCTAATGGAACGGTTGCTTCTGTGCGCATCAGTCAATAAATAATCCTAGGTAATTTGCATCTTGCAGCTCTGTATTTGACATGACGGACTGGATTGGTGACGTTCTCTTTAAATGGCTTGGATCATTAGATTTTGTGGACAGTGAACAGCACATCCAGGAAAATATAAAGAAATGCAACCCATTCTTCATCATAGCTCAACAAATAAAAACCATAAATGAAGAAAAAGAATCGATAACCAACAAAATAATAATTGTTCATTGGAAAATATTTCAGAGGTAGCAAACATAATGATTCTGTAAGATCAGATTTTGTGGGTAATATCTAACAATAATGAGAAAAAAATTCTGTTATATATGAATTTTTAAAGCATTACTCATAATTCTTATGATATCTTTTTATCTATTGTTATGGTGAAACACACCTATTACTCAGATAATGGACTCTCCCTCCTATATTAATAAGAGTTAACAGGTAGTTAACTCAAGAAGTTCTTGGGAAGTTCATTGGAGTTCTTAGAAATTCTAGCGAGTTCTTTAGAGTTCTATTGGAGTTCAGTAGAACTACTATGCAGTTGATAATAGTCGGCAGTTAGCCAAATACTAAGGAGTCAGCTTTCAGTGGAATATTCCCAAGTTCCTAACATTTAGGATGCGTTAAGTTGATTAGCAATTGACATAGCATGATTATAACATTCAGTGTGAAAAACTTCTCCACAACAGCTATAAACCATGAATTATCTTCTAGATAATTTGTAGTTGTTTTCTTATGGTTATTTTTCAGGGGAAAAATTTGAAGAAAAACCTTCTTCTTTCTTACATATAATCCTGTTTCAAAGTAAATGTCTAATTAGACACCTGTAAAAAGTAAAGACTGGTTATAGAATTTTTGTTTCTGGCTGGAGAATGTACACCAAATGTTCACAGTTTGTGAACATTTATGGAAAGGCTGTACTTGATGTAAGCACAGTAGAGAGATATGTCAGCAGTGGTGTAGCTAAAGAGGGTGGTTTACTCTTGGCAACTCTTTTATGGGAGTAGTACTTTAGAGTCTGCCATAGGCTGTATTGAAATAATAGTGATTTTAATGTTAGCTCTGTACCCACAGTTGAAGGATTTTTTATTTTATTTTGAGTAACTTAAACTATGGCATATATATTAGCCTATCTACTCTCTACAGAGCAACAATTGATGGCTGAAATAGTTTTAGACAATATCATTGAAGAATTTGTCAACAAAAAAGCAAGAAAATTTACTTCGTAGAAAGTTGTAATTTTTATTTCAGAAATAAATTTTCTTGTGAGATTTTTATGCTTTTTGCTCTATATGTCATTTTTGCTTTTTAACTTACTGATAAAGCTTAAGTAAGTTTGGTGTGTATTTAAAGCATACTTCATTTGAGTATATGATAGTAATGTTATAATGGCACACAAACTTGTTTTATAACATTAAGAATGAGTCACTGTGCAATATTTATTTTTGTGTTCAAGAGCTGTCTCAGACAACACACTCTCTAGCTACGCCACTGTCTGTCAGTAGAGTTAATGGCGGTCCTAGAGAAAAAGGTAAAGCTGATCACAGTGACAGGCTCCACACTAGCAGGCTAGCTGCTACTGAGAATGAGGATATGGTTGAACAAGCTGATGATCTTATTAAATCAGTCAATCAGTCAGAGAAATCAACAGTCCCCCTACTATAATAAAGACCATTGGGTATATATATATATATTTCTCTTGTTTCACACTGTTGAAGAGAGAGACAGTAGGAAGGAAGTATTGACTCAGTTCATTAGAAAGACAATAACAAGGCAGTGTTGATTCAGTTCATTCTCTTTACTACCAGTTATTAAACTTTGCTACCAGTTATGAAAGCCATTGCCATATGTTTGCTCTTTAACAGTGCCTTATTTTATTTTTTTTGCAATAATTATGTAGTTGAGTAGTGAAGAATATATATATATATATATATGCAAAAATTAAGACATACATTATTCCATGGTTAAGCAGAAGAATAGTCCTATTTCAGGTGAACCATCATCAGCTTCAGTCTTTATTGTACAGAAGATTTTAATCAAATTCATATAAAATTTTCTGTACAATAAAGATAGAAGCTGATGATGGTTTGCCTGAAATAATACTATATTTCTGCTTAACCATGGAATAACGTGTCTGTCTTAATTTTTACATATATTTGCTTTAAATGTATTTATATAGATTATGTACTTAGAGCTCTCCTGAAGAGTTATCCTACCACTTTATGTACAGGACACTCCTTTGGATTCTTCTATATCTACACCACATGTTTTTATATATATATATATATATATATATATATATATATATATATATATATATATATGTGTGTGTGTGTGTGTGTGTGTGTGTGTTGTATGTATAAATAATCCTCTCAGATATTTTGCCATCATTTTTATGGCAGGAGTTCACTTATAATAAGAATAAAATTGAAAAATAACAGAAGTGTTCTATTTCCAGGAACAACTGTGTAGTCATTGGAATTAGAATTGCTAGAAGAACTTATAGAAATTCCATGTTATCTAACCTGAAAATAGGTAAATAATATACCCATTTGGCCATTGTTGTTCTCAAACCTTAAGGAACAATTAGTTTTTAACGGATATACACTCCTGATCAAAATTTTAAGACCACTTAAAAATCATTAAAAAGTAATATTTTTTTTACAGATAGATTTTAAACTCCTACCACTTAAGGTTACCAATACTACAATCTAAAAGGTTATGGAAACAAAAAGCTATATTCCAAACATTTTATTTAGAAATTTACTTTTTTATAAAATGAGCCAATTTACACATGATCAAAATTATAAGACCAGAGACAAAAATTCTACGAAATTGCACAAAAAGTGTATGAAAAGTGTATGAAAACATTCAACAACCAAATTTAATGATGAGTTCTACCTCCAATGCTTTTGATGATTTCAGAAATTCTGTCAGGCATGCTAGAAATAAGCGTTTCCATTAAGGTGCGGGGGATGTTGCTCCAGCTTCTGAAGATGACTTCATGAAGTTCATTTTTTGTTGAATATTGTTTGCCATTTTGATAAACATCTCTTGTCATCCATCCTCAAACAGTTTCAATTGGGTTCAAGTCAGGTGAGCATGCAGGATGTCCCAAGAGATGGACCCCATTTTCTCGTAGAAAGGTCAAGGTCTGTCTTGCAGCATGGATTGCAACATTATTCTGTTGGAATAACCATCCATCCACATACAAACGATGGCCCTCCATCATCAATGATGCTTTTTGTAGCATGCTAACATAACCAGCCACTGTTTAACAACCCTGTACCACCTGGAGCTCCATCGTCCCTCTGTAAGAAAATGCACCCCATACCATTAGGGACTCTCCACCACTAAGATGTGTGGAGAAAATTTCAGGAGGCATGTTTTTGTTATGCCAATATTGTTGGAAGCCATCAGGAACCATCTAGATTGAATTTTTTCTCATCAGAAAACAGGACTTTCTTCCACTTCTCAACATCCCATGTTTGGTATTCACAACCAAACTTTAAGCGGTCCATCGTGTGACGTGGAAGCAGCCGAGGAATTTGTTTACACTTTTTATTTACCATGCCTTTTTGTCGTAAGTGTCGTCTGATGGTTACGGGACTGCAATCAGCATCTGTAACTGCCTTAATTTGACTAGAAGAAAGTCCCCCCTTGTGCATAACAACCTGTTTTATTCTCTTACTCAATGCAGGAGAAATATTTGGGGGCCTACCAGAGGATTTTGTTTTTCCATAATTCTCACTGTTCTTTAGAAAGCTGCAAATCACAGTTTTACTGCGATTTACCTTAGCTGCTATTGCCCGCTGTGACAAACCTTGCTTATGGAATTCTAGAATTCGAGAACGCTCAACTTTGGTAAGTTTGCTTGCTTTAGGCATGGTAACACCTTTACGCAGTGATTGATAATCTCTAACTGAACTAAAAACATTGGAATTACCATAGATCTAACAATTTATACCCCTGGTCTTATAATTTTGATCATGCGTAAATCGCCTCATTTTATAAAAATGTAAATTTCTAAATAAAATGTTTGGAATGTAGCTTTTTGTTTCCATAACCTTTTAGATTGTAGTATTGGTAACCTTAAGTGGTAGGAGTTTAAAATCTATCTGTAAAAAAAAATTCTTTTTAAAGATTTTTAAGTGGTCTTAAATTTTTGATCAGGAGATGCTTTGGAGTCTAAGACACAAAGTATTCAAGCATTTTCTTTTTAAACTGTAATTAATAATGAGGTTTTTAACTGATATATTCAAAATTCTTTCAAGAGCCCTTGAGTTTTGAATAAAAGGAGAATTTAGAATAAACTGGGGAGTTAGATTTTTTTCTTAATTCTTTATTCAATAAATAAACAAGAATTAAAAATATAGAAAAAGTCAGACCTTACTAGGAAGTTGGTGAGAGACATGATCACCCACGTCCTGAAGGGAACACGGCGTATAGAAGAAGAACAACTTACTGTAGGACAACTTTATATTTTAAACAAAGCTTTAATCCGAAAGACAGTCATTTAATTGCCATACATGATACATACTTGGGTGATCATGTCTCTTGCAATACATGACTGAGTAGGCAGAAGATTTTCCTGCAGACGGTTGTTATTACTTTCTGCAATAGACCAGTTGCCAACCAAGGCTATAGAACTCAATTTGTCCAGCCATTCAACCCAGAGCTGGAGGGAAAAGAAATAGATTAATACATTTCCCATAGGTGTTTGTATATAAAATATAAGTTAATAAAACAAATTTGACTGGAATTCAAACTAAGCTCTCCATTTTCTCATTCGGAGCCAATATCCTATTGAGCCAATATCCTACAATGCACACGCATGGCCTAATGAATTAAAGTCTTGGTTAAAACATATGTGGTTCTCTGTCAATTGTGAATTCAATTCCAAGGTTGAGTAGCAATCTGCCTTCACGGATTGAATAAAGAGTACAGTTCAAAATTCCAAGAAGATTACTGAGTACAACAGATATCTGAAGAAGGCCAAAGGATACAATGGCTAAAATGTTGTGAGTAGAACAACCAACATTGTATTATGTTCTGAAGGGAAATGCATATAATTATAAATTATTTGTTTGTTACATTATTACTGACAGTAATCTTAGTGTTTCTAATGTTGTTGAGTACTGAGTTCTAACCTGACAGGGTGCATCATATACAATGTTTGATGTGCTGTAAAATCAACTAACCTAACTTAAATCACTTTCCAATGCATTTTCATAGTAAAATCACTTTCCAATGCATTTTTATAGTAAAATCCTTTTCCAATGCATTTTCATAGTAAAATCACTTTCTAATACATTTTCATAGTAAAATCCCTTTCCAATGCATTTTCATAGTAAAATCCCTTCCCAATGCATTTTCATAGTAAAATCACTTTCCAATGCATTTTCATAGTAAAATTCATTTCCAATGCATTTTCATAGTAAAATCCCTTTCCAATGCATTTTCATAGTAAAGTAACTTTCCAATGCATTTTCATAGTAAAATCACTTTCCAATGCATTTTCATAGTAAAATTCATTTCCAATGCATTTTCATAGTAAAATCCCTTTCCAATGCATTTTCATAGTAAAATCCCTTTTCAATGCATTTTCCTAGTAAAATCCTTTTCCAATGCATTTTCATAGTAAAATCCTTTTCCAATGCATTTTCATAGTAAAATCCCTTTCCAATGCATTTTCATAGTAAAATCCCTTTCCAATGCATTTTCATAGTAAAATCCCTTTTCAATGCATTTTCCTAGTAAAATCCTTTTCCAATGCATTTTCATAGTAAAATCCTTTTCCAATGCATTTTCATAGTAAAATCCCTTTCCAATGCATTTTCATAGTAAAATCCCTTTCCAATGCATTTTCATAGTAAAATCCCTTTCCAATGCATTTTCATAGTAAAATCCCTTTTCAATGCATTTTCCTAGTAAAATCACTTTCCAATGCATTTTCATAATAAAATCACTTTCCAATGCATTTTCATAGTAAAATCCCTTTCCAATGCATTTTCATAGTAAAATCCATTTCCAATGCATTTTCATAGTAAAATCCCTTTCCAATGCATTTTCATAGTAAAATCCCTTTCCAATGCATTTTCATAGTAAAATCCCTTTCCAATGCATTTTCATAGTAAAATCCATTTCCAATGCATTTTCATAGTAAAATCCCTTTCCAATGCATTTTCATAGTAAAATCCCTTTCCAATGCATTTTCATAGTAAAACCCCTTTCCAATGCATTTTCATAGTAAAATGCTTTTCCAATGCATTTTCATAGTAAAATCCCTTCCCAATTCATTTTCATAGTAAAATCACTTTCCAATGCATTTTCATAGTAAAATCACTTTCCAATGCATTTTCATAGTAAAATCCCTTTCCAATACATTTCATAGTGAAATCCCTGCAAAGGGTTGGTTAACTGTAGAAAATAAGTCAGTCAATCTACATATATATGTGATGTTTATACTTGATTCAATATGTACACATAGGTTGGACTTGAGCATACATGTAGATTTAGGACTTGAGGTTATAGGTAGACATAGATTGTTTAATGATGAATTTTTTTTTTATTCTTGATTCTCCAGGTAAACAACTCATGTTTATATGTTAGTCTGTAGGTAGACATATGTTGTATTTAGACTTGAGACCATAAGTAAATATAAATCATCAGTAAGTTTATAAACATTCACCAGGTGGGTGGCTCCATTTAGGGAGATGTCTTAACCCTCTGCAGTGAATGCAGTCAGCATATTCATGAACCCTGTCAACAGGGCAAGCACTCTGGTCATTAGGATTGACATGACTGAATTTCCCAGAAGTCTCTGTTTAGCTAAAATATGAGATGGCAATTGTCAGTAGATCTCAGTGTTAAGTTCGTTCTTTTATCAGATATAGATACAAAGTTATGCAGGAAAAAGAGAAAGTGTTATATTAAGCATATGGTAGCAGAACAAAGAAGAAACGATGGATGTTTAAGAAATAAGCAATTATATTAACGAAAAATGTAACAAATGGTAAATTGGTGTAAATGTCTCTCATTGAAATAAATAAATAAGTAGAGTTGTAAAAATTGTTCACAGAGGCATACAGTAGAAGAGGGAGGGTCATTTGTGACTTACTGTGATGACAGCTTTTGGCAGGTTGTCTTTTGGAGATAGGAAGTCACATACTGATGAGCTGAGCATTGTGAATCCTGGCTCTTGTGCCATCTAGCTGCCTAAGATGTCTATTTGATGGGCTTTTATGTCCTTTTCTTAGGCTCAGATTGGCTTCAATTTTTATTTTGTTTCTTAGGCAAGAGTATTGCATTGAGTGGAAATTCTGGATTTATTTTTCCTTTGAGTCTGTAAGTAAAACAGAAGCTGACTGCAGAGCCAATGCACAGTTGATGGAATTTTTAGTTCAATGTTGAGTTTTGAAGTGTTCACATCTGGACAGTGGTAGAAATTTGTGTAACATGAATCAGAAGATCTAGGAAGATTAAAACAATAATTTTTTTTTTATTTCTTGACGATTTGATTCAAATAGAATGAGTCATGGCATAAGTTTTGTGGATTCTGTAAATGCAAAATCAGACAAAAATATGTGTGAATAGACTTTTTCTACTTTATTGTTTTCTATTTTCAGCCTATTGTATGCAAGCAGTTTTTGATGGAGTTGGTGTGCAGCATTTTGAAGAACATTCTGCGGTTATTCGAAAACAGCCAAATCATAAATACACTAATGAAGAAAGGTAAAAATCCTTTTCATATTTTTTCCCTCAGCAAAAATTCTAATACTGCAGTATTTAATACTATTTTTTAAAGTTATTTTTTTAAGTTTAAATGTGGTGTTGTCTCAAATGTCTGAATTGTGAGAAGAAATTAAGGTGTTCCCCAAACCACCTGAATCAAACTAATATCATCAAATCTTTTTGTATTAACAGCTATCCCACAAAGCTCTGCATTGATCCTAGTTTTCATCAACGACTTTACTGATATCATCAACTCTCAAATCAATATCTATACTGTTATGAGGATGCATTTATATATGAAAATAATATTAATAATGTATAAAAGTTATAGTTATGGATACTATTGAGTCCTAAATGTTATTCCAAAAAAAGTTTTAAATCAGAAAGTAGTCATAAAAATAAGGAAATTAGAAATAGAACGTTTGGAAGGTACTAGAATGATCGAGAATGTTCCAGTAAAATCAAGAGAATTCAAAAGGTTCTAGAAATATGCAAATTAGGTGTTAGCCCCTATAAAAATAGGTTTGGTGCAGAGAACAGTCAGTTGTTACCAGGGTTTGCTGATGTTATCAACTCCGGTTATGATTCAAGGATTTACATCCAGCTGAAAGAATCTCATAAAATGTCATACCGACTAAAATTTGAAAGAGTTGTTAAAAGGATTTGCTGACAATTATCAACTCTGGTTTTGATTCAAGGATTTATATCCAGCTGAAAGAATCTCATAGAAAATTCCAACCAACTAAAACCTGAAAGAGAACCTCATGGAACTATATGAGTAAATACATATTTTTTACTCTTTCATTGACTATACTTAAAATTATTCTTTATATACTCATTTGAGGATTTCCAAAAAGTATAGCACTTAACTTCCTTGCCAACTTAACTGGGTAAAGATACTGACATTACCTTCCCCTTCTCTCCTTGTAACACTTGCCAGTAGTAAACTCTATATTTCTTGTTTTGAATTGTATATTTGTAAATATTTTATTTGGTGTGTTTTGTAAATTAAATATCTCACCGCCCACAAACTGTTCTCCGACAGGCAATATGGATTCCGATTTGACAGGTCCACAGCCGACCTGCTAACAACTGTAATGGAGTACATGCTACAGGCCCTTGATGAGTCTGACGAGGCTCACGCGGTTGCTCTGGATATCTCCAAGGCTTTCGACAGGGTTTGGCACCCTGGCCTCCTATGCAAACTACGCGGTTATGGTATTACCGGTCGCCTGCTTGACCTAATCCAATCTTTCTTAAATAACCGCAAAATGAAGATCGTTCTGAATGGGCGTGCCTCTTCGTCCTACAGCACGAATGCTGGTGTCCCACAAGGCTCTATCCTGGGCCCAACGCTCTTCCTTATTTTCATCAACGACCTCCCAGATGAGATCAAGTCCCAAGTAGGCATCTACGCAGATGACACTACAATATACTCCCGCTCCAGTAAGAAACCTGTCGTGGCAGACAGACATAATCTCGCTGCTGACCTTGAGCGGGATCTACACTCTGTGGTGAACTGGGGCAAGAAGTGGCTTGTCAACTTCAATTCCTCTAAGACCAAGCTGTTGTCTGTCAACCATTACAGGCAACCTCTTCTGCCTCCCATAAGCATGGACCAGATGATTCTCCCGGAGAGTAATACACTACGCCTCCTCGGACTTACCCTGTCCTCAGACCTCAAATGGAAGCACTATATTGAATCCATAGCAAAATCTACTGCTAAGAAGATTGGGTCACTATGTCGATCCAGGATGTTTTTTCCACCTGAATCCATCCTGCATATATACAAGTCAACCATCCGTCCGTGCATGGAGTACTGCTACCATTTATGGTCAGGTGCCCCTGCCGTTCTCCTCAGTGTTCTTGACAAGCTCCAAAGGAGAGTCTGTAATGTGATAGGTACTGATCTGGCGACTCGTCTGCAGCCATTTTCCCATCGTCGAAATGTGGCCTCCCTCTGTCTCTTCTATAAATACTTTCATGGCTTTTGCTCGGATGAGCTTAAGTCACTGATGCCTCCTCAACAGGTGTTTACCCGTGCAACCAGACTGGCAACTGGGTCCCACCCATTCACAGTCAGGTTAGCCAAACGCAGACAACAATTCTACTCCTGCAGCTTCCTCTCTCGCACTTCCTGCCTGTGGAACTCACTCCCGTATTCTTGCTTTCCTGACGGCTACGACCTCCAGAAATTTAAAAGCAAAGTTAATACTCACCTACTAACCACTGGACTCTAGCTCTCTCCCCTCCCCTGTATAATCTTCACGTTCTCTCCGCCCATGTATCTGTCATTGCACCTGCTTTCTCAGCTTTCTATTGTTCCTTTCTAACTAGCTTGTACTCCTCACTCTTTTCTAATTAATCTTTCTACATTTGTGTAACCCCCTGCACATCAGTGGCGTTTCTGCCTTGCTCGGGGTGAAATGATTAAAAAAAAAAAAAAAAAAAATTTGTCTGTGATTTATCACTGAGTTTTTGGTCAATTATTTTTTTTCCTTTCATTACACTTAACATGTAACTATTTACTTCTGTCTTAGTAGTAAGTCTGATCAGTTTGATATGGTCCAATTAGCAGGTGATAAAAAAAAAAGACCTACAATCTGTTGTTTCCCTGGGCAAGAAATGGCTTGTTAATTATAATGACTCCAAAATAAAAACAGCCAAATTATAAATACTGCAATGAAGAAAGGTAAAAATTCTTTTGGAGATCTTAACTTGTAGGGAGCTGGTTAATTTTTCTTGTATTCAGCCTTGTGTTAGACTTAACTGAACTCCCTACAGCTTACAAATTTTATGTTGAATTATCATCATTAGAATTATTAGTAGAAGGTTTTCATCAGAAGGTTGTTAGTCAGCAGGTTGGAATGTGGGAGTAGTGTAGAAGAGTGGAATAATAAAATATACATTTTGAATTTTAAAACAGAAAATTATTATAAGAAGGAATAACAAGAATTTTTAGAAATGTTCAATGAGAAAGTTAAAGTATCAAGAGTTGTAGAAAATGTTTGTAGTAGTAATTGTTGAAAAAGTAAGTACGTATGTAGATAAGTATTCAGTAGGAATGTCTTTGGATGGAGAGGAAAAAGTAGAAATAATCAGTACACGAGAAATAAGGAGAAAGAGAACAAGGTGCGGCCTGACCTTATCTCTGAGTTGATTTGAAGTTGAAGTTACATTTTAGTTGTTTCGTCTCGCTGCTCCCATCTGACTCTGCAATTATAGCAAAATATTATGCATGGCTATTTGAGGGCGGCTAGAACATGCAAATCTTTCCCCCGTATTAATTAATGAAAATTGCTTCTTCACTTTAAGCCATTTCGCATTGTAGTGTAGGGAGATGTTTAATGTTTCTTTGATTCGGCCTTATGCCAGACTTAACCAAACTTTTTACAGCTTACAAGTTTTATGCAGAATTTTTCTTTCCTCATCAGAATTATCAGAAGGTTGGTTGTCAGTTGGTTGGAATGTGTGAATTAGTGTAGAAGAGTGGAATAATAAAATACTACATTTTGCATTTTAAAATAGAAATTTATTGAAAGGAAAAAATAACAAGTTGTACAAGTTAATGTGTAATTAGAAACATTATTAAGAAGTTAAGGGTAGAGTTCGTGTTCAATAATAAAGTTGTGGGTGTCAAGACTTGTAGAAAATGTTCGTAGTAGTAATTGTTGAAAGAGTATGTACGTGTGTAGGTATGTATTCAGTAGGAATGTCTTTGGATAAAGAGAAAGAAATAGAAATAGTCAGTACATGAGAAATAAGGAGAAAGAGAACAAGGTGTGACATGACCTTATCTCTGAGTCGATTTAAAGTTGCCATTACATTTTAGATGTGTGTCAACAAAACCGCCTCCCCTGACTGATCACTGTGACCGTTTAGTGGCCATCCTTAAATATTCAATTTAGTCACATGGGGTGGCTCCAGAATGATTCTTTCTTTAGCTGTGGAAAAAACGTTTCTCGAATGTATTTTGAATTTTGCAATTTGATGACCAATCAGGATCCATAGTTCCTCTACAATCTCCTTTTACAGTTAGATCAACCAATGCAGGCAACAATTCTATTCCAGCAGCTTCTTTTCTTGCAATTCCCACCTGTGGAACTTCCTTCCATATACTTGCTTTCCTGGTGGCTATAACCTCCAGGAATTTAAATGCAAAGTCAATTCCCATCTTTTATCCACTTAACTCCAGCCCTTTCTACATCCCCCTGTGTATCTTGTTCTTTTCCTTTCTCTCTACCTTCACAACTGTCTTCACTTTTGTGTTTACATCCTTCTCTTGCCCTTTCTCTTTCATCCCCTGTAGCTGGTTTGTCTTTGTCTTCACTCTCCTCATGCCTAATACTTCAACTCTCTTATGTAACCCCCTGCACATCAGTGGTGTTAATGCCTTACTTGGGGTGAAATGATTAGAAAAAAAATGAAACTATTTTTTTTAATTGTTTAAGAGATCTTTTTTTGTCTTCCAGCAGCATGACTGATGCTAATCTCCAAATAAGTGACTCATTAAATCTTCTCAGGCTAATGTTTGCCTCTAACATAAAGTGGAAAAATGATATTTGATCAATTGCTAGGAAAGTTGGTTCACTTTTACATGCTAAACAATTTTTCTTGCCAAAATCTATCTTACACATTTATAAGTCTAACATTCATCTGTGCATTGAATACTGCTACCACACCTCATCTATTGGTTCTGCAACTTATTTAAAAATTCTAGATAAAATTCAGAGTAATCAAGAATCAGGAAAAGATAGCTAAAGTTCCTGGAACATGTAATGAGGCAGGAGAGCTTGGAGAATTTGATACTCACAGGCCAGACACAGGGAAAGGGAAAGAGATAGGGAAAAGCAGCGTATGATATGACGGCCTGAGCAGGTGGATTGCAGAGTTGAGGTTGGGTGGTGTAAAAGGAGAAAGAGTGATAAGAGCCACCAGAGATAAGGAGACATTGAAGGCCATGATTGCCTATGTCTTGAAAGAATATGGCACGTAGAAGAAGAAGAAGAAGAAGAAGAAGAAGAAGAAGATAAAATCTAAAGTAGAATTGTCAATTTTATTGGTCCTGATCTGATATCTCGGCTTCAGTCATTTTCCTACTGACATAATGTAGCTTCTCTGTTTTTTTTTTTTGTTTTTTATAGATATATTCATGGTAAATGTATTGATGAGCTTTCATCTTTGGTACCTACACTTTATGAATTTAAGCATACTACCATATGAGTGGCAAGGTTTTACCATTTTACAGTTGAAATGTTTAGATGTAATCATAAGTTATATGCTAACATTTTCTTTCATCATATTTCTTATTTGTGAAACTCTTCTCTGTCTCTTTTCTTTCCAGACAACTTTGATCCTCAAAAATGTAAATGCAGTATCAATCATTATCTTTTATCTTCTTAATTCTTGTTCTTTTATTGCCTTCTTTCTTTAAAAGTATATTTTTCTCATATTTTCTAACACTCAGTAACCCTTGCATCTTAGTGGCTTCGCTGCTTTATTTGAGGTAAAATGATTAAGAAAAGAAAAATAATTCCAACAAATATCCATTGGCATAATCAGTATTTGATTATCAAGTTGAAGTGAGACTAGAGAGAGGGAGAAAAGCACAAGACGAACAAGAGGCAGATAGAGCTTAAGGAAGCTTTATTCCACAAACAAACGTTCACATAGACAGAGATAGTATCGTTCGTCCATCTTGTAAAGGTCCCTCTGTAGAATCCCAGGTAAAGGGGCGCAACTCCGAGATGTCCAGCAGAAAGACAGCGTGGGAGAGTTACACCATTATCACCACACAAGTGATAAGTGAACTCTAGTTTTTAATATCAAAATAATTATGGAAATTTTATTACGTAAATATTAGTTTAGTGGTGTCTAAATTATTTCAATAAAACACTCCCCTTATTTTTATCGTATACTGATGAGAATTTTTTCTTATCTTAATTTTTTTGTTTCTTTGCAGTTAGTATTTGCAATGAATGTAAGTCTGTAGTCTGAAATTTTTATGATGACACATTGTCATTATTTTTAATTCATGACTATTTTTTCTTTCTTATTTACACTTAGAAGCACTAATAAATATAATAGTGTTAAATTATCCAAATTTGTTAGCTGAAACTTTGTAATAATTTCCCATTTATAACAAGTTCTTCTTTGGTCATAATTTTGTTTCTGTTTTGTTTTGGTTTGGTTGGTTTGTTTAATGGCATATCAACTCCTTATGGGTCATTTTAAATTTAATTTTCTTGGAAGCTTTGGTTAATTTTTTCTTTTCAAAAATATATTGCTGGTCATGGTTTTTATCTAAAATTTGTGTGATTGTATAAAACTCTTTGATACTGCCTTTGAACTTCAACTGCATTTTTGTACTTTAGTAGCATTATTGTTATATATATATATATATATATATATATATATATATATATATATAAAAACTTATTTATAAATGGAACTTTGTCTGTGTATGTGTGTGTGTCTCTGTGTGTGTGTGTATCCGTTACCTATAGACACCGAAATGGCTGAACCGATTTTCCTAAAAATTTACACAGTTGTACTATAAGCATCTGCAAGTGTTCTTAGTGAGGTTATGTGTTGAGGTATCCCTGATAAATATCGAAAATCGATAATCAAAAAAATTGGGTTATAGAAAGAGTGGTCCAATTTTAATCAAATTTGATACACTCATAGACAAAGCCATAAGAAACGATATTCAGAAGTTTCAAGGTTGCAGTTCTTACAATAGTGCAAAAAATTTGATATTGATACCAGGAAATCAAAATTTGACTTCATTTTTCTTTCAGTCTATGGTTTCGCTTTAACTGGAAACAACTATTGCTTTTTAGACTTTCATGCCAACGTCCAAAAAGTCTGGGCTCCAAGAACATGGATTAGTTTTAAAGCTTCCATTACATCCGAGCAATGCCGGACTATACTGCTAGTATATATATATATATATATATACACATTATTCAGACTTTTTTCCTCATCTTTATTGCCATATTCACACTATTTTGGCTGTTACATGGTCTGGCCTTCTTCAGGTGATTTACATTGGAAATTTCAAACCAAATGCAAGTTTGCATAGCCCAGGAGATAAAAATGTTGATTGAGCAATCCATCTGGTCACAGCAATGGGAACAAAAACTTGAAAAACTGAGTTATTAAAAGGTAATTGATACTGAGATATCAAAAAAAGCATGGTATGTAGAACTAGAACAATCTATCCCCATGAATGAAATAAAGGGTACAGTTCAAAATTCCAATGTATATAACCTGAAGAATGCTGGAGCATACAACGGCTAAAATGTCATGAATATGGCAATAATGATGAGGACAACAGCCTGAACTTTGATTTAAATGATGTGTGTTGTTTTGTGGAATTTTTTTGGCATTTTTGAAATATTGTTGGTTTATTTTGTAGAAAATAAATTTTGGGTGTGTTTTAATATGATATATATATATATATATATATATATATATAACCCAACGAGGACTACCTCGTAGGTTAAATAAAGGGAAAAAATAAAAAAAGAAACAAACCAAGCACAGGAACAATGCGTCAAGTGCTTGTTTGAAAGGAAAAAACCCCAAGATAAAAACTTTAACAGTAAAGTGCTCTATACGAAAGTACGAAAGTAGACCAAAAATGTATTGCTGGTCATGCTTTTTATTTCAAATTTGTATGATTGAATGAAACTCTTTGATACTGTCTTTGAACTTCAACTGCATTTTCGTACTTCAGTAGCATTATTGTTGTGCCTGGCCCCTGATGATCTGTTGTGTGAATCCGTGGTCGGTGTTGGCTCATTTTTAGATTTAGTGTACTATATATATATATATATATATATTTCTTTATTTAGATATGGAATCTTTTGACAATTTGACAAAACACCTGAAAACACAGAAAAATGATGTAAATGTCTACCAGACAGTGAAACGAAATCATTTCACAATATCAAATTGTCAAAAGATTCTGTATCTAAATAAAGAAATATTTTTGGTTTGGTGTCCTTTCTTTTCCCTTTTTTTTTTTAATCGTTACTTTTCACCAAATCCTGTTGAACTCAAAAAAAATCGAGATAAATCAATGAAAAGACACATTGAAAATGGTATTAACAACAAAATGCCTGAAAGCACAGCAAAACGGCAAAAATGTCTACCAGACAGCGGAATGAAACCATTTCACAATATCATATATATATATATATATATATATATATATATATATATATATATATATAGTTATGTAATTGTGTTGAAAATAATGTTTATTACTTATATGTATACCATGTGATTTGTTTGAAAGTAAGAAGTTGGTTTGCCTGAGGTATAAGCCTCCCAAGATAGGAAACATGTCTTCATATTACTGTATCCTGTGGTTAAGAGCGTAAAATGATAAAGAGAGTTTATGTTATTCCCTTTTTTATGGCTTTATACCGTGCCACCTGAGGAGGTTACCTGGCTGATAAGGTAGAGATAATCCGACAGATGTTTGAATGCATTATTAATTCAGCAGTCATAGGTAATTTTACTCACTGTTTCATATTTATAAATTTAACAGCAAAAGCAAAGTTTGAATAAAATCAATATTGTTCTGCGTTCTTCTCATTTCTGTTTCAGTAGCAACCAATGGACAATAATTCCAGGGTTTCCAAGAGATCTTTACCATTCCCAAGAGACAGCTTTCAGTTTGGAAGACTTAAAAAAGTCAGAAATTGAAGAATCTTGGCACTTAATGCAACACAAGGTCAGTAATGGTTGGGGCTTGTTATGTCGGAACTCCTTAAACAACTTTACTAAGAGAGATAGTTAACTATGCTGTGCTAAACAGTTTTTCTTGCCAGAATCTATCTTACATATTTTTAAGTCTACCATTCATCCTTGCTTTGAATATTGTTGCCACATCTGGTCTGGTGTTCCTGCTATATATTAAGAGATTTTTGATAAAATCCAAAGAAAAATCTGCAATGCCATTGATCCTGACCTGGCATCATGGCTTCAGTCACTTTCCCACAGCATAGATATTCTATGCATTTTATTTCTGTCACATCTGATCTGGTGATCTTGATATATATTTGGAGATTCTTTATAAAATTCAAAGAAGATTTTGCAATACCACTGGTCCTTCCCTGGCATCTCAGGTTCAGTCACTTTCCCACAGCATTACTGTCACCTTCTGATCTGGTGCTTTTACTATATATTTTGAGATCCTTGATAAAATTCAAAGAAGAATCTACAATATCCCAGGTCTTGACCTGGCATCTCAGGTTTAGTCATTTTCCCACAGCATGAATTTTCTATGCATTTTATTGCTGTCACATCTGATCTGGTGCTCCTGCTATATATTTAGAGATTCTTGATCAAATCCAGGAATAATCTGTGATGTCAATGGTTCTGATCTGGCATCTCAGCCTCAGTTACTTTTAAAATTGTTGTAATATAGCTTCCCTATATCTTTTCTATAAATACTTTAATGGTAATTGTTCTGATGACCTTTCTGTTGTACTACCTTGACTTTATGAATTTTAGTGCAGTACTAGATTGAGGGAAAGGTCTCAGTTGAAATGGCTAGATGTAACTGTAAGTTCTATGCTAACAGTTTCTTCTATCATACTTCTTTTTATTTGTGGAAACCTATTCTGGTTTTGACATTCAAGAATTTAAATGCAATGTCAATCATTACCTTTTTTTTTATAATCGTATCGCCCCAAGCAAGGCATTATACTACCACTGTTGTGCGGGGTGTTACATAGGAGAAAAGTTATGAGAAGGAGTGACAGAATAAAGGGAGTGTCAGGAAGTGGGTAGGAGAGGAATGAGAATATTGCAAGAATGAGATGAGAGCATGAGAGAGAGGATGCAAGTTAGTGAGATAGGAGATGACTATTGACTTTATATTTAAATTCTTGGAGATTATAGCTGTCAGGGGAAGCAAGTAAATGGAAGGGAATTCCACAACCAGAGAAAAAGAGCTGTTGGAGTAGAATTTGCATTTACATCTTACTGGTTTCACAGTAAAAGAGTGGGACCTAGTTGTTAATCTTGTGGCTCAAATAAATTCGTATATAGGGGGCACTAGAGAGCTAAGTTCATCGGAGCAAAAGCCATGAAAGTACTTGTATAAGAGACATAGGGAAGCCACATTGCGCTGGTGAGAAAGTGACTGTATCAAAACTGCCAAGTCGAGATTGATCACATTACAGATTCCCTGTTGGATTTTATCAAGGACCTCTAGATGGATAGCAGGAGCACCCGACCAGATATGGCAGCAGTATTCAATGCATGGAACAGATGGTAGATTTATATATGTGCAGGATTGTTACAGCCAGGGAAAAACTTATTGGCCCTACACAGAGAACTGACCTTCTTAGCAGCAGATTTAGCTATGGATTTAGCTATAGTCATTCCACTTGAGGTCTGTTGTGAGAGTTAATTCAAGGGGTGCAGTGTTTTACTTTCAGGGAGACTAGTCTGATCCATGCTAATGGGGTGCAGGAGCAACTGTCTTTGATGGTTACTGTCTTAAATGTTTTTCTATTCTTCTCACTCACTAAAGTTTCTCTGTCATCTTGTTCTTCAAACCTCAGTAACCCTTTGCATGGAGCGATATAATTAAAAAAAAAAGTTGATAATGTTTTGTTATTTTTTTCTGCTGTTAATTTTACAGGAGAAACCCGGTGAGATCTTATTTCCAGAGATTGTCATCAACCAGAAATTACCAAAAACAGATATTTCTTTATGGCACAGTGAATCCCAAATTTGGATAATCAACAAGGTATTTTACATGTGATTTTTATTCATATAAAGGGTAAATAATGTCATCAAAAAAAGAGAAAAAGAAAATCGAAGCTGAAATTCTACTTCTTTATTTTGCCATGTCACTTCAGAATGTAGGCAATCATGGCACTTCACAATTTTTTTCTCCTTCGTAGCTCTTAATAAATTTTGACTTTCTGTTATTTTGCCTAAACCTTGTTTCACCATCCATTTACTCTAGGTAGGCTATGCATTGGTTTTCTCTTCCCACTTGCTTTTAATCTGTCTTGTGCATATTAAATTTTCCAAGCCCTCTTTCCTCAGAGGTGCACTGGAATAGCAAAAAGGCTTAGCAAGGCATTAAGAAACAGGAAAATTTTGCTCTCAATAGAGAAAATAGTATTGAAGTGTTATGTAATATCAGTTCTCCTATATGACAGTGAATGTTGGCCAATTTCCTCATAGATGAAGATATTTGAGGCAACAAAAAAGTAGTTCTACCGAAGGATGCTGAGCATACCATGGACTGAACATCAAAGAGCAGTTGAAAAAAATCAATAGTATTGGTGATATTACTAAACTGACCAATAATCACTGGACAGTGGTATTCTATTACATTTTTCAGTATTTTACAATGGCTCTCTTTATCTCTCCTGTGAGTATCAGATTTTCCAAATGCTTTTTCCTAATTATATGTCTCAGAAATTTCAGCTGTCTCTTCCTGATGTGAAGTTTTTATTTTCTCTAAAACTATGTTTTTGCTCATACGTTCGGTTCATGGTATCCTATACATCCTTCTCTAAAACCACATTTCTGTTGCTTTGCATGTAAAACAAAAAAATGGGGAAACATTTGGATAATTTACTAAAATCTTAGTAAGAAAAAGGGGACACTTTGTAAATAGGATAGTAAAAACTTGTAGTTTGATGTTCTTTATACCTTCCTTAAACTGTAACATTTGTCACAAAAAAAAAAAATGGAGATTTGTTATTGTTTTGATACAGTATCAAATCAATTGATAACTTTTACAAACAGTGAGAGGTTGACCAGGGTGTCAGTTTGACCAATGGCAAGTGAGACCCCTATATCAAATAAAATGCGATAAAGAAAAAAAGTTTTAGTAATATAAAGGAATAAGGACTTTATTATGTCATTTGTACACAATCAGTTACTCAAGTCCAATATGAGAGGACAGTTTCAGAGCTAAAAATCATAAACACAAGGTTAAAGAATTTTCTGTCTGAGGAGAATTAGTAATAATACATGTTGCTATCCAGTGAAAAAGAAATTGTTACATGAATTGGATGCAGAAAAAAAAAATTGGTAGCTCCAAGCATTCATCTCGGGAACACAAGCAATTGTGGTTAACATAGTAGACTGTATCAAATGATCTGTTGGTCTTTTGAACTACCAGTTAAATATTATGCCTTCATATTCTCTTATTCTTGCTCCTTTGGATTAGGTGTTGAGGTTTTTGGAACCTTTTGGATGAAATTAAGGTTGACATCATGAGAATAAGGTGAACATGAGCTGGTTGCATATTTTACATCAAAATCTCAAGCAATTTATAAACGCTGCATAGGAATCAAGGAATGATGATTAAATGATGATTGATGATTAAATATTTCTATAACCATTATTATCTTTATTTGTAATATATGCAATCAAATTAAAAAAAATTTCATTTCAACTTGACATACACTCACATACTTAAACACACACTCGCACACTCTTATGCAAATTAATTGAAACAAAATGAATTGTCTTCCTATGCAAGAATTTTCAGATTCATGAAAAAAAATCCTGTTGTGACCAAAGGGAAAGAAAAAAAAATTAATATAAACAAAAGGTTTAAATTAAAGAAAAAACAACACTTTATTAATAACAGGTAGGAGTTGTGTGCTGACTGCAAAACTAGCCCGTTTGCAAAGACTATAGTTAATAGCCTTGGTACCACAAAAAAAATTAAAAGTCCTTTGCAAATACCTTGCTAGTCCTGAGGCTTCTCTTCTTTCTTTCCTCTTTCTTTTAAAAGAAATCTTCCCCCTTCCTTTTTTTCCTGCAAAGGGAGAGAACTTAGGAGAGAGTTGCTTCCCTTTCACCGCTGAATTAGCGACTCTCTTTTCCTTTTTTTTTTCTTTCAATGTCCGATATTCAAAAGTTCCTTCTTCCTCCTCTTCAAAGGCTGGAAGAAAAAAATCTCTCCTTTTATATTCTTTTTTTTTCAACCCTTGTGGGTTATTGGCTGACCTAGGAAACTTTGTTCTTCTTTAGTAGAAATAAAACTTTCTTTCTTCCTTCGGAAGAAGTTATATCCAATGTTATTTCTCCTCTGTATGTCCGAAAGGATCCTTTTTTTTCTTCTTTAGTGAGCTACTCAAGCCCACAAACTAATTCAAACTTCTTGTAACGTCTTTTGTCTGACGGAGCTAAAATTTTCTGAATTGCTCTGGTAGGTGAAAATCAAAAATCTGATGGTTCTGGTCAGTCAAATTCTGTCAAAGGGAGCCAACCAATCAGAGGCAAGATATGCAACACTTGGTACAGCATAGGCATTTCAACTTCCCAATGGCCTCAGAGAGAAAATGAGAGAAAGAAAAACCAAAGAAACAAAAGGACAAATAAAATTTCCACACCTAGGATCTTTCA
Source organism: Ascarosepion bandense (assembly GCA_037127315.1). Lineage (NCBI taxonomy): Eukaryota > Metazoa > Mollusca > Cephalopoda > Sepiida > Sepiidae > Ascarosepion > Ascarosepion bandense. Next base: position 435,994 of record JBBBDQ010002066.1, on the reverse strand, counting down.
CACTTTCCCTGATCATGTATATGTCATCTCTTGGCATTGATTTTCCTTTCCAACGGCATTTTCCTTTACGTCTTAGCCCGCAAGATCCAGTTTGTTTCTTCACCTTTATAACTTGACTGACAATATCCGTGATCTCTCTGTAAGGCTTAAGGGGTCTGTGTGCTTGTGCAGTCTTACAATTTTCATATACTTCCTTGGAGTAACATCCATTGTAGACAATGGCTGTAGAACATCTAATTGACAGTCAAGACAGTAGTGTCTGGGCATGATAAAAATCTGATGCAATGACAGATGATACAATATTTTTTAAAGCAAACCAAATTTCATCATACACTCAAAAAATTGATTCATATTACTGCACACTACTGTAAAGGATGTGCGTTGTGGTGCAGTGGATATTAATCCACATTAATTACATATATATATATATATATATATATATATATATATATATATATATATATATATATATATACTAGCAGTGTAGCCCGGTGTTACTCAGGTATAATGAAAGCTTTAAAATTAATCCATGGTCCTGGAGCTCAGACTCTTTGGACATTGGCACGAAAGACTAAAAAGCAATAGTTGTTTCCAGTTAAAGTGAAATCGTAGACTGAAAGAAAAATGAATGGATGTAAGTTAAATTTTCATTTCCTGGTATTGATATCAAATAAGTTTTTTTCATTGTAAACTAAATTTTGAAGGCTAAATAAGTCCTCTGAGTAAATGGTATCATAGCTGAGACTAAGAACTACAATTATACCTACTTAGAGCCAAACCCGAAGCAAAAACTAAAATAAAAGGGCTGAAGAAAATACAGACATACAGGCAGATAAACAGACACACACACACAAATATTTTGCCTTTTATACATATATTATCCATTTTCTGCACTATTGTAAGAACTGCAACCTTGAAACTTCTGAATATCATTTCTTATGTCTTTGTCTATGAGTGCATCAAATTTGCTTAAAATCGGACCACCCCTTCTATAACCCTCGATTTTTTCCATTATCGATTTTCGATATTTATCAGGTACCTAAACACAAAACCTAGCTAAGAACACTTGCAGACGCTTATAGTACAACTGTGTAAATTTTCAAGAAAATCAGTTTAACCACTTCAGAGTCTATAGGTAATGGACACACACACACACACAGACAAAGTTCCATTTATAAATAAGTTTAGATAGATAGATATATCCCTTGTGCAAATTAATTGAAACAATTGCTTTAGTTTCCTTTCATTCACCATAGAGTCAGTCTTAGACCCACTGGAATGACAAGGTGTAATCAATTTCTATTTTTTTTTTCTCAGATTATATCATTTACAGATAGTTAAGTGCCATACATAATACACACTTGCTTTGAGCAATCATGTCTCGAAAGCGACATGACTGACTAGGCAGAAGATTATCCCACAGTAGGTTGCCATTGCTTTCTGCGGTAGACTAATTGCCAGCGAAGGCTACAGAACCCACTCTGTCCTGTTATTTAACCCATAACTGGAGGGAAGAGACAATACTTTTTCCAAGGGTATTTGCATGTAAGTGAATGCAAGAATTTGACTGGAATTTGAACTTGGCTCCCTGATTTCTCATTCCAAGTCGATATCCACTGCACCACAATGCACATCCTTCGTGTCACAAAGTCAAAATGAAGAAAGTCAAGTAAAACAGTATTGCTTTCTCTCATTCTAATCATCATCAGTAGTATACACCACATGTTGTAGATTATACATCAACATGAGATATTCTCATGTTAATTTTTTGAGCCTACTCTTCCATGCTGGCTCAAGACATGTTGGAAGAGAGTGCTTGGAGATTTTCCCTAATGTAGATTGCCAGTTCTTTCTGCAGTAGACTGATTGTCAACCAAAGTCATATAACAGTCTCTCCTGCTATTAACCCTCTCCAAGCTGGTTTTCAATTCAGATTTTCTTTCTCCTAGATCAGTTTCCACTAAGGCTATAGAACCCGGTCTGTTCTGCTATTTTTCTATAGCTAGGGTGAAAAGAGATTGATTCATACACTTCCCAAAGGCATTAGCTTGTAAGTGAATGTTTTCTCTATTGATGTCAAATAAAATAATATTGAATGACTGGATCTGAAATGTATCTTTCATATTTTTTTTTCTTCTGCTGGGGGTACATTATCTGACTTGATTTTAAGCTTTATCACTCTGTATATGACTTCATTTGCTTTGCAAAATGTTTATCCTTCCACTGAAAGTGACTTTGATCCTTGAATTTGAATTTATTTGAATTTTATAGTTGTGTTGTCATATCTTACTAGGGCAACAGGAAACAACTTAGGAGCAAAATTAAAAATAAGGATACTGCAATTGAGAGACAATTGAAAAAAATTTGGAACGGGAAGTAATGTTAACAACGCAGAGTTTCTCTTAGCCCCATCACTCCTAGTGGAGCGTATGCCATTGACTCCCTCTCGGCATTGCACTCTTTTCTAGACTGGTTCATTATTGTTGATGCTTCTGTACTGACCCTACATAAACTCTTTTTATCCTTGCAAGTGAGGGAGATCCATCTCCAGGCTAGTTTTGAATTTAGGCTAGTTTTTATCTTCTCCTAGATCAGTTGCCAACCAAGGCTATAGAACCTAGTCTGTCCTTCTATTTATTCATAACTGGGGTGGGGGAGAGGATTCATACTTTTCCCAAGGGTAATAGTACATAAGTGAATGTAATAAACTTGACCAGAATTCAAACTCGGCTCTCTGATTCCTCAACCTGAATTGCTATCCATTACCCCACCATGTCTCCTAACAAATGCAGAGTACTAAAGCTTAATGTCAACCAAAGTTGTACAAATGACTGCTCATTGGTGTTGTACTTTCTTTGTAAAAAAATTAAAAGAATATCAATTAAAATATCATTGAACCCTTTTGTTTCTTTTCAGAATGGCGTTATCTACAGCAAAGCAATGCCCCAGTTGTGCTTGACCATTTGCACACACTTATCTGTGACAACCAAATTGCAATCTAGCTCCACTGACATCTCTGGCTATGTTGTTGCCTTACAACAAAAAGAAGTTTCCAACCAAGCACAGATGTGGACATTTAATCAGGATGGAACCATATCAACCCTGGTAAGATTTGTCATAATTATGTTTCTTCAAGTGTATGCTTTTTCAATCTGCTAGATAGATTCACCTACTGTCAGGTGTAGGTTTATCCCTTGTTTCCTGTTTAGGATTTTATACTTGTATTAATTACAGATAGATAGATAGATAGATAGATAGATAGATAGATAGATAGATAGGTTTGAACTTGTCACCTCCCACATTGTTTCTGACATATACAACCAAGCACTAAAATTTTATTCACTAATTATTTATTTTTCTTCTTTCCCAAGAGCGGTAGATATGTTTTGTTATCGTCTGTTTGACACTTCTCCCTGGGTTTTGGACAGAAGTACAGGTTTATCCTTTGTTTCCTATTTAGGATTGGGTTTCTGGTTCCTTCTAAAGTCTACTTCAACTCTATACTTCTGACATATACGACTGAGCCCTAAAATTTTATTCACTAATTATTCCTTTTTCTTCTTTCCCAAGAGCAGAAGATATGTTCAGCTATAATCTGTTTGACACTTCTCTCTGGGCTTTTGAACACAAGTAGAAGTTTATCCCTTGTTAGTTCCATGAGGTTCTCTTTTGGGTTTTGTTGGTCAGTAACTTTTCATAGAGATTCTTTCGGTTGGATATAATAATCTACAAATCAAAAGCAAGAGTTGATTATGCCAGAAATTTTCTTTTTACAACTGATAACTCTCTAAAAAAAACTATTTTTATAGGGGCTAGCACCTTATTAGCATATTTCTCAAATGATTTAAATTATCTCGAATATACTGGAATGATCTAGAATCTTCCAAACGTTCTATTTCTAATTTCTTTATTTTACAACTACTTCATGAATGAAAACTTTTTTATATTAACAAGTAGGACTTAGTAGAATCCCTTACTATAATTTTTAACCTTTTTGTTGACAATTTAGATATTTTTGAACAGAAAAAGAAAAGCAAAAAATCAATGTCCTCTACCAATTTTTCCAAGAAACAGAACTCAAGATAAATTTAGGTGCTCAACACATGGGTCCTATCTGAGGAAATGCACATTCATCATGATTGCTGATAGTTCAGGATGAAATGATTTTTTTTTTAAATCTTCACTTTAGTTCCAAAATTGAAGAGCTGAGTTTGAATTTTATTCAAATTCGTTTCATTTGCTTAATCACAAATACCCTTGGGAAAGGTATTAATCCATCTCTTCTCTCTCCAGCTATGGGTTAAATAGCGGGACAGATTGGATTCTATAGCCTTGGTTTGCAGCCAGTCTATCGCAGAAAGTAATGGCAACCTAAGTGTGTATTATGTATGGCACTTAACTGATTCACTGACTAGATTAGCAACAAAGTTTAATCAATTCATAGTTTGTGTTATCGTCAGCAACAGGAACAGCCCAAAATGCAAAATAAGAACTGGAGATGTCAAAATGAGGCAAATTCAGAAATTTAAATGTCTGGGAATTGTTTTGACAGACATGGAAAATATGATACATCTGAGGGTCATTGGAAGCAGAAAAGCTGACTACCATAATGACACAAGAGTGTGTATCACATATGGCACTTAATTGACTGATGTAAATATATATAGAAAGAAGCAAATGTTGATCAGATAGTAAGGGTTACAAAGCACTGGTTTAGGGCTTTAAATAAGACTCAAAACCATCCCAATGGTTGGAAGGTTCAGAGTTAATATGAACTGACCCTGACTCTATATAATGTTTGTAGGTAGTTTACTTGGTGCAGATGTAAAAAAATTTTGATCTAGATAACTGATAATATTGTGGCAGTTCTTTAGTCATTGATGATGATTTATTTTATGCAAATTTTCACCCAATACAAGTGCTAAGAGCCACTCAAGTTAGGAGGTTACTGTGAGATGTTATACAACATCTCACAGTAAGCATCTAACTTAAATGGCTCTTAGCACTTGTGAAAAGAAGCAAGAACTGAAATTCATGGGCTTATGCAGGAAAGATAATGGTTAACCTTAAACTTGAAGAGATCAGATTGTAGCCATTGGGAAAACATCCTGCCAAGAGTTTTTGTTGCACAAAACAGAATTTTTTTGGTAAAATCCATCCAAATGAAAATTCCTTCTTAGTAATGTAATACGAAGGGAACTGGGATGATTCACTCTTGTGCACATTGCATGGTAGGTCCAAGCTGATGCTCATCAGAACCCTTGCCCTGGAAATAGCGATAGAGAAGTGAGAGGCTTGCAAAATTTTGTCTGTGTGAAAGGGGTTGATGAGTAGAAAATAAGTCATCACCAACAAGGATGCATAGATGCTTGTCAACATTATTAATACAGGCAAATAAGGATTGTGCAGATCCACCCCAGATATAGCAACAATATTCTATATTTGGTCTAATATGGCTCTTGTAGAGATAGGGCATAGCAGGCAGAGTCTGATATTTGCTGGAGTGGTACAATGAACCAGGCATTTTTTTAGCATCTTTAGTAAGAGATCATATATGCCTCAAGATCTTTTTGACTTGGTGAAGACAGACAAGAGAAGACTAGGCAGCTCCAGACCAGATATGGCAGGAATTTTCCACTTTTGATCTTTTAACTTTAGTAAAGAGGGAATCAGATACAAACTAGAGTGGTATAATGAATCAACCATTTTTCTAGTAATTTTAGCAATAGGTTGATTATATGAGTTGATCTTGTTCATGTAAAGATAAAGTATAGCAGGGGAAATCCGATACTTACTGGTGCAGTTCAATGAACCAACCATTTATCCAGCATAGCCAAATCTAAATGATGTTTAAAAATATTCCAGTTCACTTAATTCTACAGAAATGCTCCACATATGTGCGTGGGTGGGGCAGTGAATATCTACTTGGAACAAGAAATCAGAGAACCAAGTTCAAATTCCAGTTGAAGTAGTTGCATTCACATATATGCAAATACCCTCAGGAAAGGTATAAATCTGTCGCTTATCTCTCCAGCTATGGGCTAAATAGCAGGACAGATTGAGTTCTATAGGTTTGGTTGTCATTCAGTCTACCGCAAAAAGTAATGGCAACCTACTGCATGAAAATCTTCTGCCTGATCAGTCCTGTCTCTTTTGAGATATGAACGTCCAAGCATGTATAACTGACTGACTCCACATATCTGATATAAGTTGTTATAAGTATATCTGTTGTTTGTGATTAAAAAATGATTATGGGAAATACTTCATCACCCACATGGATGCACATATGATTTTGGACTGAAAAGTAAAGACTCGGAAGCTCCTGCCCATATATGGCAACAGTACTCTATGTGTGGCTCAATTTGGCTCTTGTAAAGGTAAATGATAACAGGTGTCAGGTATTTACTGGAACGTTACAGGGATTTGATATCCCTCTAGTATCTTGGATCACATTGTACAGATGAGATGAAGTCATGTGAGTCACATGACAGGCGCTTAGTAACATCACTTCATAGATTGATGAAAGCGGTCAATCTGTCAGTTAATTTCCAGAATCAAACTAAGTGTTTTGCTTTTTTAGCCTGGGCAAGGCAAGTCCTCTACCCAGGCCACAGCCCATGGTGCCATTTCCCATTTGGGAATATGTCCTCATGAGAGACATAGAAAATGATAAATCCATTGACTCTGATCATAGAAACTATCTCCAGCTTCCAGCCCTCATGTTGGGAAATACCTATTACTTGGCATTTCCTGTTCAACCCATTTTAACCTAGTGTCCTCAGGTTTTAGAACCTTAAATTCATTTATTTACAAATAACAAGAATTTTTCTTCCAACCGGGCATATTTGAAAGGTAATTTTACTGATGAATCAATATGCCCTCACTACCTATATATAATAATGGCTTTATATAATGATTTATACCTATTATTTTTTTACAGTTTTTTTATGCTATCCTCAAATGAGGACACTAGGGTAAAATGGGTTAAGGAATATGTCCTTGCTAGTGACATAGAAGATAAATCTGGCCAGCTCAAACCTCTGTTGGGAATATTAAATATGTTTTCTCCAGAAATATAGAAAAATCCTCAAATTCCTGTTGAGAACATTTATAAGTAAGACTTTCTATCTTTTCACCATTTTTTCCCTGCTTGTATGGCATATATGTGCTATAGTTTATTCGTGAGAAACATGTAAATGACATAGATATTAAAACTCTCTCTGAGAACAATACATGTTTGTCATTTCTTTTCTTTCAGCTATTCTATTCCATTCATGAAATAAGTTATTATTATATAGTGGATATAATAATGCCCATAATGGGAGAAATAAAAATTTTGAGAATATTACTTTCTTCCATAGCTCATCTATTATCTGGTGGCTTACCTGTGATATTTGTACCCTATTGGCATCTACAAGTTCCACTCAAGATCTAGGTTGACCTTAAGTCCCAAGGGATTGTTAAATATCCCTCTTGTCAGGTATATATTTCTTCTGAAAAAACCCAAAACGCTGTTGTTGGGAAAACAATTCTGGGCCCATGATGTTGACAAAGCTTAAACTTCTACCATGAGGATGATGAGAATTAACTTGAAATCTGACTCCCAAAAATCAAACTAAATTTTTATTTCACAGCTGTCAGCTAGACATCACTTCCGCTCTTCTGACAGCTGTCTACTGGTACAGATTTATCTGGGACAAAACTTTTTTGACCCTTGGCTAGATGAAACAAAAATCTCCAAATCCAAAGGTATTGCACCTGTTTGACATTTCAACAAAACACATTTTCAACTCCTAAACCAACATCTGCATCATCCAGTGCAAATACACTTCATGTCCAAAAATCCACACCAACCAAAATTGTACAAGGTGCTTGAAGCATGAGAGGAACAAAATAGAACATATATGGTTGAATTATTCTATGTACAAATATATAAATATTGTCTTTGAAATTCAGTAAAAAAGAAATGCTGTTAACTTTTGCTCAAACCTAATTACCTTCACTGGAGGACAATGCAGCAGTGTATCATATGAGGTGCCTGAAAGTGCATGCCAGTGTGATTAAAGAGATATTAAAATATATTTCATAATCATAGTGCATGACACCATATTCCTTTCAACCTTTAAACTGTTAAAAACGCAAACAATACACTGGCTATTTCTAGAATTTCTCATCTTCTTTCCTTGAACATAACCAACAAATGGTAAGAATTACTTGAAATATGAAACGCAAGTTCTGCAAGACCCTGACAAGTTTACAGATTCAAATTTAAATAACTTTATTCAGATTTTATCAAAAAACTCAACAGATATTCCCTGTCTATTCTATTTAATGTTAAAATGTAAATATGTCTGTACGTCACTATATGCGGATATGAGTTCTTGATACACGAGTGGGCATTTGCAGTAATTCTAATCTACGTGGCCATCTTTCTACTTGATACTTTCCACTTTAGTTGGGATGATTGTTTTACAAAAGTGCTTACACCAAGCCAAGACATGTTTTAATTTTCCATCATCATCACCACCACCATTTTCTTCATCATGATAGAACAAAAGTTGATCCTTGATAAAAACCAAAGTAAATCTGCAATACCATTGATCCTGACCTGGCATCATGGCTTCAGTCACTTTCCCACAACATAGATATTCAATGCATTTTATTTCTGTCACTTCTGATCTGGTGATCTTGCTACATTTTTTTTAATAATCATATTGCTCCAAGCAAGGCATTTTATTGTCACTGTTTTGCAGGGGGTTACATAGGAGGAAAGTTATGAGAAAGAGTGACAGGTTATAGGAGTGTCAGGAAGTGGTTAAGAGAAGAATGAGAATACTGATGAGAGTGGAGTGGATGGAGAAGGAATCATGAGAGAGAGGGTGCAGGTTAGTGAGATAGGAGATGACTATTGACTTTACATTTAAATTCTTGGAGATTATAGCTGTCAGGAAAGCAAGTAAATGGAAAGGAATTCCACTGGCGGGAAGTGTGAGAAAAGAAACTGATGGAGTAGAATTTATTTAGAGAATCTTGATAAAACTCAAAGAAGAAATGGCAACGTCATTGTTCTTGACCTGGTATTTTGGCTTCAGTCACTTTCTGACAGCATTGATTTTATACGCATTTTATTGGTGATCTTGCTACATATTTAGAGAATCTTGATAAAATCCAAAGAAGAATCTCCAATTTCAACGGGCCTGACCTGGCATTTCATCTTCAGTCACTTTCAAACTGTTGTAATGTAGCTTCCTTATGGCTTTTCTATAAATACTTTCATGATAATATATAACCACTCTTTCTCATCACTTTCCCCTAGGCCTGGGATATATTGAGTGATGTGTTACTTTTTAAACTTTATTATTGGTCTTTATTGGAAGAAGTAAGATGAAAAAGTAAACTAGATAAAATTGTAAGCATGAACCCCTTTATATAATGTTAGTCTATAATGGTGTCCATTGACTGAAATAATTTGGTATTTCGTACCTGTGACAATGATCAGTGTTTAAGTTGGTGTATATAAAAATTATATGCAAGTTTTCTTGGCAGATTCTTTGAAAATTGTCTTAGCCCAAATTTTTCACACTCTTTCTTGTATAGTAAGCTTGAGTCATACTAACTTAAGCTTAATAAATGTGGAAATAAAATTGAGTGAATTTAAGCCATCTCCTCATGTTGTCAGTTGAAATGGATACCTTTTTTTTGTTTCTATATATCTATCACATCTACTAATTAGGGTCATAAACTAAGGACACTTTGGTTGGCTGTATGTTACAGGTTGAATAAAATTTTGAATTCAGATTTGTCCTCCTAGACTGGTTACCAACCATGGCTAAAGAGTCCAGTTTGCTCTGCTTTTAACCCATAGATGGAGGAAGAAGAGATGGATTCATACCTTTTGCAAGAGTATTGTAAGTGTAACACACTTCACTAGAATTTCAACTTGGCTTGTTAGTTTCTCATTCTGAGCTTGTAACCATTACACCATGTGTACATTCCATTTCGAATAATTTTCATGTTCTAATAAACACTAAGCAATTTGTCAACCGTTATATTTGAAGCAAGAAGAAAATTTACAGTAATTTTTAGCAACACAGTTTTGCGGTTAGTTTTTGTTACCACAACTCACACTCCTGAAGAAGATTGAAAGTACTTGGGAACATCGAGAAATGAATAATAAAATCATTTGTCAAAATATCAATGTTACAGCTCATTTCTTACATCTGTCAATTATAATATGTGAAAGATTATCCATGAGTATGAACGGATTTTATTAAAAATAGGCAGATACAATGTTTAGAATTTATTTAATCTGAGATATATATATATATATATATATATATATATACACGCATTGTAATTTTCAAAATTTTGATATTTTCCTGAAATATGCTGGAAAATTTGTAAATTTTCATCGAGGGAAAAAAACTTAGTTTTAAGCAAAATAGATGCAGCATATGGAGAAGGAGGATAAAAAATAAATAATTTTTTCCTTTCTCTGTTTGGTTATATGTATCCTTTTCATGTTACAAAGTTTGTAAAATAATTCAAAAGTAGTTAAAGTGCCATTTTTTTCCTCTGTAGCTTTAAGCAATTGAAATCTTAAGAAACATGTCCATATTTTCACTTTTATCAACTTTTAAGGTTATCTACATATTGATGTTTTCTGAATTTCAGTTTCCAGTAAAGTAAAATTGAAGTAGATAGACTAAACTATTGCCCAGTTCATACTCCACCCACGTCTATTGAACAGGTGAAGAGGCTCATCCCTTGTTCCCTGTTTAGGATGTGGTTTCCGGCTTTCTCTTTTCCAATCTTCTCACTTTGTTTTTTTTTTGTTTTTCAATTGGAGTAGATAGATCTATCAATTGCCTGGTTCACACTCCACCCACGTCTATTGAACAGGTGTAGAGGCTCATCCCTTGTTCCCTGTTTAGGATGTGGTTTCCAGCTTTCTCTTTCCCAATCTTTTCACTATTACGTAGCCCCTGCACATCAGTGGCGTTACCGCCTTGCTCAGAGTGATACGATTAAAAAAAAAAACAAAAAAAATCCTAACCACTCTTTCTTATCACTTCCCCTATGCAACCCCCTAACCACTCTTTCTTATCACTTTCCCCTATATAACCCCCTAACCATTCTTTCTCATCACTTTCCCCTATATAACCCCCTAACCATTCTTTCTCATCACTTTCCCCTATGTAACCCCCTAACCACTCTTTCTCATCACTTTCCCCTATGTAACCCCCTGCGCAACAGTGGCAGTGAAATGCCTTGCTTGGGGTGAAATGATAAAAAAAAATTTACTCACCTATGGTACCTAGTCTTTATGAATTTGAGTGCAGTCTTAGTTTGGTGGCAAGATCTCATCTTTTTACCTTAAAATAGGTAGATGTAACCCTAAGTTCTATGCTAGGGTTTCTTCTCTCACACTTTTCACTTGTGAAACTCTCTTCCAGCTTCTTGCTTTCCACTCAACTTTGATGTTCAAATGTTTAAAGTGTTATCTTCTGTATTTTATAGTTTTTGTTTCTTAACAATATTTCCTTTTTCTTGTATTTTTTCACACTCAATGATCCCCTGTATCTTAGTGGCTTTGTTACCTTACTTGAGGGCAAAATTATTTTAAAAAAACTAGGAGTAATCTAACTACTTACCTTCTACTGTGAGTCAGACAATCCAGTAATAGTAATGGTGGTAATTACTCACGTTTGATGGATCCAATTTTAAGTCACAAAATGAAATAATTTAAATGGTCAAGCTAAAATTTTATGTTTTTTTTTTAACATGCTTCATTAACATACTTCATTATTGTATTTACATTATTCGGACTATTGTCCTCATCTTTGCTGCCATTTGTATGACACTTCAGCCGTTGTATGCTCCAGCCTTCTTCAGTTACTAGAAATTTCGAACCAAACCCTTTATTACAAGGCCAGAGTGTACAACAACCAAAATGTTGTACAAATGGCAACAAAGATGCGGACAATAGTTTGAATACTGTAAATACTACCTCATCTCAGAAATATAGACAAATACTTCATTATATGGTCCCCTATGCAGGAAGATAACTTATTTTATGTTAGCTGCTTCTCTTTTAATAGAACAGCCTTCCGAATCTGGAGTCTTTCTGTGTACTGTTTCTTATGTAAAATGTTGGTGTTATCTACTAAAATTCATCTTATGCTTATACTACCAGTATAGCCCGGCATTGCTTGGGTGTAATGAAAGCTTTAAAACTAATCCATGGTACTGGAGCTCAGACTCTTTGGATGTTGACACGAAAGACTAAAAAGCAATAGTTGTTTCCAGTTAAAGCGAAACTGTAGGCTGAAAGAAAAATGAATGGCTGTAAGTCAAATTTTGATTTCCTGGTATCAATATCAAATAAGCTTTTTTTATTGTAAACTGAATTTTGAAAGCTAAATAAATCCTCTGAGTAAATGGTATCATAGCTGAGACTAAGAACTACAATTATACCTACTTAGAGTCAAACCCGAAGCAAAAATTAAAATAAAAGGGCTGAAGAAAATACAGACATACAGGCAGATAAACAGACACATACACAAACATCTTGCCTTTTATATATATTATCCATTTTCTGCACTATTGTAAGAACTGCAACCTTGAAACTTCTGAATATCATTTCTTATGTCTTTGTCTATGAGAGTACCAAATTTGATTAAAATCGGACCACTCATTCTATAACCCGATTTTTTTGATTATCAATTTTCAATATTTATCGGGGGTACCTTGACACAAAACCTAGCTAAGAACACTCACAGATGCTTATAGTACAACCGTGTAAATTTTCTAGAAAATCAGTTCAGCCATTTCGAAGTCTATAGGTAATGGACACACACACACGCACACACACACACAGACAAAGTTCCATTTATAAATAAGTTTAGATTATTTTGATTATTTATCATATATTGATCTACAAAAAAATTTCAGTTTGACAATTGAAATGATTTTGTCAAAAATCCAGTAGACATCTCTTTTCAGAGTTGCGTATCAGTGACAGAAGTTTAAAATGAGACTTTGGGATCATTACAAAACTTGCATGATAGAAATAAGAATAAGACAGTTAAAGTTCTGTGAAATTATCCTGAGTAAATTCGATGAAGATGAAACTTTTCTTGGTAAGATATGTGGTTAGATGAAACAGTCTTTAAGTTAAATAGGCATATCAATCACCATAAATGTCTATACTGGAGTTATGTTAAACTACATGTTATCTTAGAAACCAGGAGTAATGGTTTGGATCACAGTTTCATTCATGAGAATAACAGAGTTGATGTTGTTTGATGTTATTGTTAATTATTATTTCCATATGCTGCAAATTGAATTCTGATTCAGATTTAGAATTCAGAATCTCATTTGCTTTCAACAGGATGGCCCACCACCCTATTATGTCTTACACATTTGGGAATAATTAAATCTTAATTTTCAGCTGAGGTGGGTAGGACAGCATGTAGTAATTGAGTGGCCATCATGATCACCAGACCTAAAACAACCAGACCTTTTCTTGTGGAATTGACTGAGAGATCTTGTTTACAGGCTCAAACCAAAAACATTTTCTGAATTAAAACAAGCAATTTATGATAGATTACCTGAAATTGTGCGTTGTGGTGCAGTGGATATTGACTTGGAACAAGAAATCGGGGAGCCAAGTTCGAATTCCAGTTGAATCCATTGTATTCACTTATGCACAAATACCCTTGGGAAAGGCATTTATCCATCTCTTCCCTCCAGTTATGGGTTAAATAGCAGGAGAGATTGGATTCTATAGCCTTGGCTGGCAACCAATCTACCGCAGAAAGCAATGGCAACCTACTGCGGGATAATCTTCTGCCCAGTCAGTCAGGTCTCTTTTGAGACATGATTGCCCAAGCATGTATCATGTATAACACTTAACTGACTGACTGACTTTATAACAGTAAAAATTACGAAAATGTAAAATATATATCCATTAGTTTAAACCAATATTATATATATATATATATATATATATATATATATATATATATATATATAAGTAAAAGTTTGTCTCTTAGCTGGTTGATGTTATCTTCAGTATCTCAACTCCAGAGTTTTGTAGTAGACCTGTCTGTCCACTCTTCAGGAGATATCAGTAAATTACTGCTTATATTTTTTTTTATTTTTAAGCTTTGGTTTAAAAAATGACATCCCAGCATAATAATATATAACTACTATGAACAACGCAAGAACCAAAAATTAAAATCCTGGAACAGTCAATTCATGATATACACCTGATGTATAGAGCATGATGCTCCAAATTGTGCTATAGATATAGGCTAGTGTATATATTTATTAATACATATCTAATAACTCTTTTATATTATATTGAACACTGTTTTACTAACACCAGAAAAATATTTTTTATGTGCATGTAGTGTGTATGTATATGTAAATTTGTTGATATCTATATATATATATATATATATATATATGCACACACACACACACACAGATAGATAGATAGATAGATATATATATATGTGTGTGTATATACACACTCACACACACACACACACACACACATATATATATATATACACACACACACACTACTAATTATTAGTCCACCCCAGTGTTTTAAAAAAATATGTATTACATACTATTTTTTAGTATTTATTGCCAAGTGAATAATTGTAAATGAAAATAGAATGGTTCTTTTGTTAATATTGCACAATAACATGTGCATCAAATGAATTTATAAATATTTAATAATTACCTATATTGCAGTTTCATCAATGAAAGAATGAAGAAAATTTAGGGTGATTTGGACGAGTTCATTTTTGTTTCCTTGCTTTGTAGCATTTTACAAAGTAATAATAACAGAAGAACCATTCTATTTTCATTTGGCAATAAATAATAAAAATAGTATGAAATACATCATTTTTTCTAAAAAAAACTGGGGTGGCCTAATAATTATGGCCGGTAGTATATATATATATATATATATATATATATATATATATATATATATATATATTTGTAAAGGCATTCTGCAAATAAATGAGAAAATGTTTCAACAGTGTATAAACAAAGAAAAATGAGTTCTGTTTTTTATGAGTTCAAATGTCAGCGTGGTACTGATTACATGTCAGACCTATCAGTGATTAGAAACCAGAATCAGTCAGCATGTGTCTGTATATATAAAATCCTGCAACCAATGTCTCTTTAGAAGGACTACACTAGCTGTACATGACTCATCAATCAACCAGCACCTAATGGTGAGTTCAGATTGTGCCAAGGCATATGAAAACAGCTGGCTTTCCATCTAGCTTTTCCAGCTCTGTCTGACCAGCTTCTTCATGTACTTAAATCTGTTTGCATTAAACAACACAAACCATATCTTTGCAGATGATAGAAGTTTTTACATTTGCTTCTTTTGTTCAGTGGGCTTTGAGTAAGCTTTTAAGCTTTTCTTTTATATATACATATATATCTGTGTGTGTGTGTGTGTGTGTGTAGTTTTTGAAATAGGAGTGAAAATATGATTCATTAAACATTCATTAAGTGACTATTTTATATATATATATTGGTAGTTTTTGGAATAGGAGTGAAAATCTGATTCATTAAACATTCATTAAGCATCTACTTTATATATATATATATATATATATATATTGGTAGTTTTTGAAATAGGAGTGAAAATCTGATTTATTAAACATTAATTAAGAGTCTACTTTTGCAGTTTACAACCCAGACACAAGGCAGATAAAACGTTTACAACCCAGACACAAGGCAGATAAAATTTATTAAAGCGGGCGTGAAAATCCCACGAAATAGAAAGGTAAATCCAAACCTGCTATCTCCTGCAACAGACTGGGAACTAAGGGCCAATATAGGCTCAAGATTGAAATTTCCAGAGCAAATTGCCATCACAAAACTTTGCCCAGATATAGTTTTCTTCTCACATAACTTGAAGAAGATAGTCTTGTGGGAACTGACATTCCCCTGGGAAGAAAACGCAGAGGAAGCTCATGAAAGGAAGAAGTGTTGGAGAGTTGCAGGGTTAAAGGCTGGAGGGCTAGCTGCACTCCTATAGAAGTGGGGACTAGAGGATTTGCAGCAAGGTCCTTATGCAAAGCCTTAACAGATATTGGGATAGTGGGAGTAAAAAAAAGAAAAGCACTCAAGTCCATAACCGAAACAGCAGAAAGAACAGCTAATTGGTTATGGATCAAAAGAGAGAGTGCCTGGATTCCAAATTGTTAACTAAAATCCCAAGAAATTCTGCGTCTAAATTAATGTTTCAGACGAGCTCATGTGCGGTTCGCCTCTAAATGGAAAGTGGCTCTGACTGTCACCAATCAGAAGCATTTGCAGGGTTTTGTACTGGGCCTAAACATAATTTTCCAGTGTCTGAAAGCGCTTATCGAGGGTGGGCCAGAGGCTGATCATCTCTGGTCGGGTCGGCGCGGTGAGGGGGGTATGATGTTGAAAGACCCGAAACCTCCTAGTGATCCTCGCGATGACATTACTGACAACACCCTCTAGCACCCCATTACGGTGCATATGTTTGAAATCAGGTAGTTTTTGAAATAGGAGTGAAAATCTGATTTATTAATCATTAAGAGTCTACTTTTGCAGCTTATATATATATGTATATATATATAAAAAAATTTTTTTTCTAAACATATACTGTTAAATATAAGAGACAATGAATATATATATATATATATATATATATATATATATATTGATAATTTCTTAAATAGTAATGAGAATATGATTCATTAAACATTCATTAAGAGATTAATTTTGCAGCTTCTTTAATTTTAGGGTCTTGGGACATAATGTGTGTTGCCATGTAAAAAAGAATTTAATAAATATTAATTACATGTTAATAATAACATTAATATTTTAATACATATTAATTACCATGTAATGTAAGGGTCTTTGGAAACAATGTGTGTTGCCATCTAAAAAGGAATTTCATACATATTATTTACATATTAATAACATATTCATATTTTAATACATGTAATTTAAGCGTCTTGAGAAATGATGTCTGTTGTGATGTAAGTCTTGATTAATTTTTTTCTGCACTTTGTTTTTATTCCATTGTGTCGATATTTTTATTCATATCTGAGCTATGATCACTTAGTTTTCTTTGACTTTTATCCTGATTTTCCAAATGCTGGTCTCCTCTTCAAGATGCATCCTGATTTTTACCTCACGTGGCTTGGCAATAAACCTTTGGATAAAGATGAGGAAGCAGCCAACCCTGTGGAGGGTATCAGGGAGGGCCACAATGTCTTCATAATTGCAGCTGAGCGACTGCCAAAGAAAGAAGTTGCCCTCCAGAGGTAAGATATTATCATTTCAACCCACTGCACACCTCCCTTTTGATTTCCTTTCTGTTATGTATACCAGTGGTTCCCAATTTTTTTTTATTTCATTTCCCCCCACACTCAGTTCAGCCATCCAGATTTCCCCCTTCATGTGTATGAGAAAAAGAGTAGAAACACACTGAGACTATTTACTAATTTATTTTTCAAATGTACAAATATACTGATAAACTAATAGTTACAGAGTAAAGTGGATAGAGATCGGTTAGTACCAACTAAGCATAGCCATAGAAAGTGGTTAGTAACAAATAAAAGCACTTTTGTTTGCTCTTCTACTTTAGAATTAAATTAGTGAGAAGGGTGATGTTGTTTCTTGCGCACCAGTGTATCAATATCAGGGTTAGTTTTGGCAAGCACGCAACATATGTCACATTCCACCTCCTGTTGATTTCGTGCTCTGGACTTGATTTTGAGTCAAGTAGAAAATCCTGACTCACAAAGGTAGGTTGTGGAAAACAGAATGAGGATTTTCGATGCGTTGTTGCTCAGTTGTGGGTATGCTTCATGCATATTAACCCAAAATTCTTCAAGGTCTTGTGCACAAAACTCATCCTTGGCAGAAGAGTCATATTTGAGCACCAAGAACTCATTTTGCATGTCCTCAGGGACATCATCCACCTGACATATAAATGGGTTTCTTGTCAGCCTCATTGAAAAGTCTTCAGTGTTGATATCAGGGAAATACCGCTTGAACTCATCCCCCAAATGATCAAGGTAAGTGATGATTCCTCCTTCAATGGTTCCTTGATGTAATCTACAACAGTATCTCTCTCTCTGTCTCTGTCTCTGTCTCTCTGTCTCTCAAAACCACCTGAGATTTTTTTTATTTAGCAGGTAGTGTCATTATTTCCACCAGTTTGGGAATCGCTGATATATACAAAACTTTCTATAAAAAGCTTTATTCAATTACAAAATATGCAATATATATGTGTATTTCTGAGATGAGGTATTCACATTATTTACATTGTTTGGACTGTTATCCTCATCTTTATTGTCATTTTCATATTGTTTTGGCCATTGTATGCTCTGAACTTCTTCAGGAGATTAGGGTAGACTCTTTCCAATCATATTTTCAGTATATTTTCAATCTTTCAATATTTTTCTATATTTCTGAAAATATTTCTGAAAATAGCTCAACAACAAATGTGCAGAAATAGAGAGACTGAGCATGACTAATAAAAGAGACATGTATAAAAAAACATAACAGAACTAACAGAACAAAAGACATGATCCTCAACAGGATGTATAATATCAAAAATAGAATGATCATATTAGAGAAAGAGGAAATACACTTCAGCAATGGGAATAATATATAAGAGATCTCTTCACAACAAGAGAGAACAACTGACAATACACAAAGATGAGGACGGACTGGAAATATTAAAATCTGAAGTGGAAGCTGCAATGGCCAAACTGAATAGAAAAAAGTGGTTTGAACAGATAGCATTGTAATAAAGATGCTGACAGCCTTAGAAAATTTTGGCATAGAGAAAATTACAGAAATAATAAGTGAAATCTATAACAGTGTTGAGATACCGAAAGACCTAAGCAAATTGATTTTTATAGCACTGCATAAGAAGCCAGGTGCAAAGAAATGTAAGCAGTACTGAAACAATGAGCTCAATGAGTCACACAACAAAACTCATCATCCAACTCTTGATGACTAGTGTGTGCAGCAGAATCAGGCCAGAAATAGGACAAGAACAGTGCAGTTTTGTCAAAGATACTGAAACAAGGAATGTGATATTTATACTGAGGATGTTATCAGAAAGGGCAATAAAAATGCAGAAGGATGAGTACCTGTGTTTTATAGATTACGCAAAGATATTCAACCCAGTACACCACAAAGACTTGATACGCCACAAAGACATTCAACCAAGTATGCCACAAAGACTCAGCAGCCTAAACATATTTTTGAAGGGCATTAGAGTAATCAAAAACCTCTACTGGCAGCAAACTGCCTGCATATAGACAGGAAATGAGGTATACAAAGATAGAAAGGGGTGTAAGACAAGGATGTGTCTTTTCACCAGATATATTCAACTTCGCAGTGAGACAATTCTGAGAGCCCTAGAACTCATACCAGGATTCATCATTGGCAGTCACAATCTGAACAATATAAGACATACAGATGATACAGTGCTGATAGCAGACATGGAAAGGAAACTACAAGCCCTCCTCCAGAAGGTAGCTAAAGAAAGTGGAAAGAAAGGACTACAAATAAACTAGAAGAAAACTGAATGCATGGTCACCAGTAAAAAGAAGAGCCTAAAATGCCAACGACAGATGGGGGATACTAAAGTCAAGCAAGTGCAGAAATTTAAATACCTGGGAAGTGTTCTAACAGAAGATGGAAAGTACAACACTGATATCCAAATGCAAATTGGTATGGCCAAGAAAACATTCCAGAAGCTGAGTAGACAGGAAAATTTTGCTAGAAACAAAGAAGAGCACACTGGATTACTCTGTGATGTTTATTCTTCAATATGGCAGTGAATGCTGGACAATCTCATCAATGATGAAGGAGAGACTTGAAGCAAGCAAAATGTGGTTCTACAGAAGGATTCCTTGAATACCATGGACCAAACATGTGAGTAAAAAAGAAGTTTTGGAGAGGATGGAAATAAAAAGGAAACTAATACTTAGCATCAGGCAAAGACAGTTGAAATTCCTGGGACATGTAATGAGGATAGAAGGCTTGGAGAATCTGATACTCACAGGTCAGACAGAGGGAAAAAGATACAGGGGAAGGCAATGGATAACATACTTGACACGGTTCAGCAAGTGGATGGCAGAGTAGGGTTTGGGTGGGATAACAGGAGGAAGTGTGTTAAGAGCCACTAATGATAGAAAGATGTGGAGAGCCATGATAGGGAGGTGTGGAAGGCCATGATTGCCTATGTCCTGAAGAGACATGGCACATAGAAGAAGAAGGCTAGATTTTTACTAAATCTCACCATTTTACAGTAAAAATTGTTAGTTGTAACCATAGGTCTTTGCTAAATGTTTTTTCTCTCAAAATACTCACTTCAGATATTAGAGGTCATTTACATTTCATCAAAGCAACCCACACTTAATAAAATCACATTTCACTCTGGTCAAAGCACATTACATTGCATTTAAACATATGGTTCTGTTAACATTTTGGTCTCTCATGTGATTACAAATTTATGAACTGCATCTACTATTCGGTGACTGTTATTGTTTCATGGCAATGTTTTATGCCAACACAAGATAAAATCATCTTTGATGGTGGATGTCTTTATGTTAAGATACCTGTAACCTCTCTGAAGATGGCTCATGTGAGCTGAAAGCTGAGAACTAGCATAATAAAAATATATCCAAATGCTGGACAATTTTTTTCTTTATTTTCACCTGAAATTAAATCCAAAATACGATGTTTAGAACAGCTCATAATTAAACATAATAGACATTCATTGTCTGTTATATTTAACAATATATGTTTAGATAAATTCTCACTTGTGGATCTTTTTCTTAGGTTAAGGCTGACATTGATGTTTTCATCCTTGTCAGGAAGTTAAGACTTAAATCCCACTCCCCCCACCCCAGTTCTCCTCTGCCTGATCGGCCGCCATTGCTCACCGGAAACACTTCTTTTGGCTTTACCGGAGTCACACATCAGACCATAACAGGCTCTATTTTGCATCGGCTTGCAATGAGTGCAAGAAGATACTTAAAGGAGCTAAGCTGATATTTGCAGCCAGAATGAAGCAGCACATAGCATCCCGTAAGTTCAGCCCAAAAGACAACTGGAGGCACTGTAAAAGTGTGCTAAACAACAGCAAGCCCTTAATCCCCTTGTCTAATCAATGAATTTGAGGTTCTCACCTCTTCAACAGACAAGGCCGAGTGCTTCACCAGCAGATTCTCCTTCAACTCAACACTGGACTTGTCTGGAGTATCTGTACCCAACTTCCCATCCCAAACTGAGGTCCAACTGACACATAAATCTCTTAGTGGTCTCCAAAATAATTTCAAAACTTGACCCCCATAAAGTGAGTGGTGATGATGGAATACCAATCATTGTCCGAAAGAAATGTGCCCCTAAACTTTCCTCTGTTCTCTCTAAACCCTATAACTACTGCCTCTCTGCTTCTTGCTTTCCTGTCTGCTGGTTCCTATATATAAAATACCGGAGAACCCTCTGATCTCCTACTGATCTTTGGCAAAGTGCTCAAAGCCATAATCAATGCCAAGGTAGTACAACATCTCACAACCCATAGATTCTTCTCTGACAAACAGTATGGTTTCCACTTCTCCAGGTCTACTGCTGATATGCTCCCGACCATTACTATGTATATACACCAGGCTTCGACAAGAATGGTGAAGACCGAGCTGTTGCCCTAGACATCTCCAAAGCATTTGACAGAGTCTGGCATGCTGGCCTTCTATGCAAGCTTCTGGATGACAGTAAAACTGGACACTTGTTTGACCTAATCCAGTCATTCCTTTCAGATTGCACAATGAAGGTAGTGTTGAACAGACATGCCTCCCAATACTATCACACGAACACAGGTGTCCCTCTAAAGCTCTATTCTAGGTCCCACACTTTTCCTTATCTACATTGACGATCTCCCCAATGTAATAAGATCCCAAGTAGGCATATACGCTGATGACATTATGCTTTCTTCTTGCCTAAATAAAAAATCTGCCAAGGCTGACAAAGCAAACCTGACTTCCAAGCTCAAAGATGACCTCCAATCCGTGGTAGACTGGGATAAAAAATGGCTCATGAATTTCAATGCTTCCAAAACTGCTATCTAGTAACCACCACAGACAATTGCTCCTACCCCCCATTAGCATGGATCTGTCTAGTTTCCCTGAAAGTAAAACACTGCACCTCCTCGGGTTAACTCTGACAACAGATCTCAAGTGGAATGACTATATAGAATCCATAGCTAAATTCGCTGCTTAGAAGGTCATTTCTCTGTGCAGGGCAAGGAAGTTTTTCCTGTTTGAAACAATCCTGCACATATACAAATCTACCATCTGCCCATGCATTTAATACTGCTGCCATATCTGGTCAGGTGCTCCTGCTATCCACCTAGGGGCCCTTGACAAAATCCAATGGAGAATCTGTAATGTGATCAATCCCGACTTGGCAGCTCAGATATAGTCACTTTTTCACCAGTACAATGTGGCTTCCCTGTGTCTCTTCTACAAATACTTTCATGGCTTCTGATCAGATGAACTTACCTCACTGGTACCCCCCCCCACGAATTTGCTCGTGCCACAAGATTAGCAACTAGATGCCACCCTTTTACTGTGAAACCAATAAATTGTAAACGCAAATTCTACTCCATCAGCTTCTTTTCTCGCACTTCCTGCCTGTGGAATTCACTTCCGTTTACTTGCTTTCCAGACAGCTACAATCTTCAAGAATTCAAATGTAAAGTCAATAGTCATCTCCTATCTCACTAACTTGCATCCCCTCTCTCTCTCTCTCTCTCTCTCTCTCTCTCTCATGCTTCTTTCTTTGTCCACTCTCATCAGTATTCTCATCCTTCTCCTACCTTCTTCCTGACACCCCCTGTGACCTGCCACTCTGTCTCATAACTTACCTCTTATTTAACCCCCTGCTCAACAGTGGCAGTAAAATGCCTTACTTGGGGTGACGCAATTATAAAAAAAAAAGAAAAAATTTAAATTCAGTGAAATTTATAAAATCTTTCTCTTAAAACAGTTTTCATAAAAATAGATTTTCCTGTTTACTGTTCTCACTCTTTCTAATATTGTTGGGAGTTTACGTCCTAACTTTTTGTTTGAAGTAGTGTGGAAAGTCATCATCTTTGAATTAGATGTGCTATTCATTTTAGTTATTGCTGCTGTAAAAATCTCCAAGGAATGTGTGTTGTGGTGTAATGGATATCAGATAAGAATTAAAAATTGAAGAACCAAGTTCAAATTCTAGTCCAGTTTATTGCATTCACTTACACAGAGATACCCTTGTAAAGTTATGTATCTATCTCTTCTCTCCCTAATATATGGGTTTAATAGTAGGAGAGACTAGGTTCTTTAGCCTTGGTTGGCAACCAGTGTACTGTAGAAAAAAATGGCAACCTACTGTGGGGAAATCTTCTACCTAATCAGTTGTAAATCAAAAGAAACATGATCCCCCAAGCATATATCCCACATGACTGACTGACTATTTAGAAAAGTTTTTTGCTTGTGATTCTGTTGTGCCAGTCTATAGGGTCTGATAATGAATAGTTTTAAGTCTGAAAGGATTCAGTTGCTTGATACTATTATTAGTCATTGATTTGAGAAAATAGTTGTATATCGCTGTTAGTTCAGACATTTCTGAATATGTTGGATGCCATGCCTGATCTCCATATGAGAGTCTCAAGCTGATGAGATTATTTATGGACATGACTGCCGCTTCTACTCCAACAGTTTCTTTTCTCACACTTCCTGCTTTGGAACTCCCTTCCATTTACTTGCTTCCATGATAGCTACAATCTCCAAAGATTTAAATGCAATATCAACTGCTATCTTCTATCTTCATTAATCCTATCCACCTCTTATCCTTTCTTCAGCACCCCCCTGTACCTTGTTTTTTCTTTCGCTGTAACCCCCTGTGAACCAGTAGCGATCCTGCCTTTATTTACTTTTTTTGTTATCATTTCACCCCAAACAAGGCAGAAATGCCACTGGTGCGTAGAGTGTTACAGTGAGAGAATAAAAAGGTGCAGGAGATGTTGAAGAAAAGATAAAAGATGGATTGGAATCAAATAGATAAAAGATGCCAACTGACATTGCATTTAAACATTTAGAGATTGTAGCTATCAAGGAAGCAAACAAATCAAAGTGAGTTCCAATGGAAAGTATAAGAAAAAAAAACTGTAAAAATAGAAGAGGACTTCTCTACCTGAATGTGAGAGGAACGATATATATATATATATATATATATATATAGTCATCCACAGACAGATCTGTTTTGCTGTATCACAGTTCATCAGTATGGTTTACCCAGGATTGAAACCCAACCAAATTACGGGCACTTGGTAGGAGGCAGACATTTTAGCATGTATATTATCATTATACATTCCCAATAGCTGAGAGTGTTCTAATTCATTGCTGAATGAACGATGCGTAAATGCCAGAGTAGCTACTGTTTTTAAAAAGTCTACCATTCTTCCAGAGTGCTCAATCAGGGTGTGAGAGCATAAATAGTCATCCGCAGACAGATCTGTTTTGCTGTATCACAGTTCATCAGTACAGTTAGACAGCCAATTGCCTTTTACCCAGGAATGAAACCCGACCCAATTGGCGTCAGTTGGCAATTCTACCTCTGAGCTACGGGTGCTCGGTAGAAGGAGGCAGACTTTTTAGCGTGTATATTATCATTATGCACGCCCAATAGCTGAGAGTGTTCTAATTCATTGCTACATATATATCATCTGTTACACCCAATGGTGTTTAGGGCAGCAACAAAGCTTCTCCACCTCTGCCTATCTTGGGCCAGACTAATTAATGAACCCCAAGAGTGCTGCATGGCTTTCATCTCATTCTCCACCATTCTTCTCCATGTTGTTCTTGGTCTTCCCCTCTTTCTTTTGCTATCTGGGATCTAGTGCAGAGCTATTCTTGTGATCAACTGTGGATCTTTCCAAAGAACATGCCCAATCTATCTCTACTGCCTTCTTGTAATGATGGTGCCCATGTTCTCTTGCTTGCATCTCCTTAACAGGTCTTCATTGAACAGGCCTGCTCCTGTCAAAGTGAATGGAGAAGATCTACGTCGTTCAGACAAGTTCACTTACCTGGGCAGCATCATCAGACCTGAGGGTGGTATGAAAGAGGATATTCAAAGCGGACTGGGCAAGGCCAGGAGTGTGTTTAAGGAAATGAACAACATCTGAAGATCAACACAGTACAGCACCAACACCAAGCTCAAGCTATAACAGAGCTGTGTTGTATCTACTTTCCTCTACGGATCTGAGTGCTGGAGAATGACTAAGGCAGATTTTGCCAAACTTCAATCCTTTCATACCGTATGCCTCCGACAAATACTGAGAATATTTAGGCCAGAGAAGATCTCCAATGAAAAATAGAAGAGGAAGTTACATTTAACTAGTTTGAGGGTAAAAGGGTGAGACCTTGATGTCAATCTAGTGGCATGAGTAAATGCATGTAGTCAAGGTACCAGGAAACAAAGCTTGTCAGAAAAGTTGCCATAAAAATACTTGTAGAAAAGCAGAGGAAAGCCACATCATGTTGCTGAAAAAGTGACTGCAGATGGCCTGCCAAGCCTTGTTTGGGGTGAAATAATTACAAAAAAATATAAGTTAGATGGAGAACAATACAACTATATCCGTGGATAGCTTTTTGCCCTAGTGCCTTGACCATGTGAATTTAAGTTTGATACTAGATTGGCATCTAGGTCCCACCCTTTTACTACTGAAATAGTTAAATGCAACTACTGCTTCTACTCCAACAGTATTTTTTCTCACATGTCTCACTTGTGAAATTTCCATCTACTTGCTTCCATGATATCTACAATCTTCAAAAATTTAAATGCAATATCAGTTGGCAACTGTCTCTTGAATCCGTTTTATCCTTTTTTCAATACCCGCTGTACCCAGTCTTTCCTCTCACTGTAACCCCTGTACACTAGTGGTAGTCTCACCTTGTTTGGGACAAAATGATTAAAAAAATATCTAAACTTATTTATAAATGGAACTTTGTCTCTGTGTGTGTGTGTGTGTGTGTGTGTGTGTGTATGTGTGTGTGCGTGTGCCTGTTACCTATAGACTCCAAAATGGCTGAACCAATTTTCTTGAAAATTTACACAGTTGTACTATAAGCGTTTGCGAGTGTTCTTAGCTAGGTTTTGTGTCGAGGTACCCCCAATAAATATCGAAAATCGATAATCAAAAAATCGGGTTATAGAAGGAGTGATCTGATTTTAATCAAATTTGATACACTCATAGCCAAAGACATAAGAAACGTCCAAAGAGTCTGAGCTCCAGGATCATGGATTAGTTTTAAAGCTTTCATTACACCCGAGCAATGCTGGGCTATACTGCTAGTTATGTATAAAGTTAACCTTGTGTTTTAAATGTGTCTTTTTTATTTTTTATTTTGTATTTTTCAGATGGGCTTTGAAGCAAGAAAGATTAGACAGTTTAGGTCAGTGGAAGTATACACA
The DNA here is from genome assembly GCA_037127315.1 of Ascarosepion bandense. NCBI lineage: Eukaryota > Metazoa > Mollusca > Cephalopoda > Sepiida > Sepiidae > Ascarosepion > Ascarosepion bandense. The sequence goes on along the minus strand of JBBBDQ010002066.1, from coordinate 409,438 downwards.
AGTGTCAAACCCAGAATGGAATAAATTGGCTTATTCATGGCCTGTGTGCTCTGCTACAGGCAAGCTTAATGAGGTGACAACTTTTGATTTTTCTTGTCCCACTTTTTGGAATGAATTCATTAGTCCTTTTTTTTATTTTTTTATTTTGAATGTGCCACAAAGTGCAAATGTTAAAAAATGCTAATCTTCTTTTTGGAGAAATGACCAAAAACAAAAGATTTTTCATTTTTTTCTTGTCTTTTTATTGAATAGTCATATTTAATATCTTAAAATTGTTGTGTCCTAGACTCCCACCCACTGACAAAGTTTCTAATTTCTAACAAGGAAAGAAGGTTTTGAAAATTTGGCACTTATGGGACATATTGAGGTGATGAGAGGAATATTGAGTAAGCTACCTAACAATCATGACAGAACAGTGACTGGGAGGAACGGTAAGAGGAAAAACACTGCTTAAAGCTACAAGGGAAAGAAAGTTGTGGAGGGTCATTATCTCTCACGTTCTGAAGGAATGTAGCATATAAAGGAAAGAAAAAACTGAAATTCACATGACTGCTCATATGTTATTAGCATATCTTGAAAATGTTGCCAGTATTTCCGTGTAAATACTGTCTTCCTGAAATCTGATAATGATTACTCATATAAAATGTTGCCAGTATTTCCGTGTAAATACTGTCTTCCTGAAATCTGATAATGATTACTCATATAAAATACCAAAATATTCTCAAACTATCTGTACTGTGATTATAATGTTGAATGCTCTTTCATATTCATCCCACTGAGTCAGAAAGAGGCATTTGAAATTTCTGGGTCACATAATGGGGGAAAGAAGGCTGGGAGAATTTGACACGCAGTGGACATAGTGAAGGCAAGCTTTTATAAATGGACAGAAAATGAGAGGGATCGTAAGATGATAACATTGCTTAGAATTGCAAAAGATAGGAAGTTATGGAAACCCATGATCAACCTACTTAGTGAACTTGTGAAAATGAATGGCCGAACAGGAACTGGGAAGGGACAAATATTGCTTGGAGCTATGAATAATAGGAAGTTGTGAAGTGTCATAATTGTCCACGTCCTGAAGGGACAGGAGGAAACATCGAATAACTTTTTTAACAAGATTGTGTAAATGGATGGCAGAATAGGAATTGGGAGGGATAGTATGAGGACAAATATTGCTTAGACCTAAAAAAGATAGGAAGTTGTGAAGAGCCATGAAAGTCAGTAGTGTTAAAATCAAAGAAAAGAGTACTGAACTGTTATGTAGTAAAACCTCTTCCATATGGTAGTGAATGCTGGACAGTCTCTTCACAGACGAAGAAGAGACTTGAAGGTAACAAAAATGTAGTTCTACAGAAGGATGCTGAGGATGGTATTGACCAAACAAAGTTTTAGGACAAAAGGGAAACAAGAAGAAAACTTATATTTAACATCAGGAAGAGAGAGAGCTGTAATTTTGGGGCTACATAATGAGGAAGAAGGGTTTGGAAAATCTGATACTCACAGGACAGATTGAAGGCAAGAGGGACAGAGGAAAGCAATGCATAACATACTAAGTGAGCTTGAGTAAATGGATGATGGAACAAGGTTTAGGAGGAATAACAGAAAGATCAAGTTTATAAGGAGCTATAAAGGACAGGAGAGCGATGATAGCCAAAGTCCTGACGAGGCATGATACACAAATTTCTGTTCTGTATCTGCTGGATTTGTTTATAACATGACTCAGTTAATTAACTGCCATACGTGATGCACACTTGAGCGATCATGTAATGACTGACTGGGCAGAAGATTATCCCACTGTAGGTTGCCATTGCTTTCTGTGGTAGATTGGTTGCCAGTCAAAACTATAAAACTCAATCTGTCCTGTTATTTACCCATAACTGGAGGAAAGAGATGGATTGATACCTTTCCCAAGGGTATTTGTGCATAAGTGAATGCAAGGAATTCAACTGGAATTTGAACTCAGCTCTCTGATTTATTGTTCCAAGCTGATATCCGCTGCACCACCCATGCACATCTAGTACTGTACTTAAAATTCCCTACAAATACACTTACTTTGGCACAAAATCCAACATGTTTAACACTATGAAAAACAAAGTTGTTTACACTTCGACAAAATGACATAGACTGAATTTCAAGCTTGCTTATAGTACTTCCTTATAGATGTGTTACCACCTGAAACTGTATGCACACAGTTCTGGGAACACCATCTGTTGGAAAACTGTGAGAATCTATTCAAGGTCCTTAAAAAAATTTGATGATTTACCTAAGAATAAGTATTTATATAGATAAACCCTTTAAAATTTTTCTTTCCTTTGTATTTTTTTTAAATGCATCAGTTACCAACTTTATATTCAATATTCCATTTTTAGCTCAACACTGAATTCTTTTATAAGCAAGAGTGAAACGTGTTAAATTTATAAAGTTTTTCCTTTTTGTTATCTATTGAAACATTTTGTCAGATTTAATCCATATTTTCAACTCAAATAAGTAAATATATTGAAGATATTCTCACCAACAGTTCAAAAATCCATTACTCAGATTAGCTAAATGCCAATATTTGACCCCTTGCCAAAATGTCATTAGTTGCTTTCTGCCTCAAATCTTATCTTCCCATAATGCAGCAGCAAACTACGTTCAGTTAAAAATAGTCTTATAGTAAAATCTATTCTTTGAAAAATCTTGTTTGAAGATCAAGGTTGAATTCTGATTTTACCAAATATATATGAGCAAAGTCTGATGTAGATACAAATATTTACCCAAACATTAGAAAAAAATAAAATATAATAAAGACATCTCGGGAGAAGTTTGAAGAACATAAAGGAAAGGTTTTATTTTATAAAAAAATGAACATACTAACAAATATAGAAATATATTACATACCTTCTCTCCAACCCTGAAAAGCAAAGCTAGTGAATGTTACAAAAGTCTTCTTTATTCCCAAATTCAGATTGTTGTAAAGGAATCCATGTCTTATTCACATGCTAGTAAAAACTGGGCTTCAGTGATTGATTGTTAAGGATCACATAACCAATCAAGTGTGGTGAATGCTAATTATGGATGAGGAAGGTGAGTCATCTTCCAAAAGCTAGACAAAGTATTAAGAAAGAAGAAAATCTTGTTAGAAACAATGAAAAGAGTACTGAATTGTTATATAATACCAGTCTTCCTATATGAAAGAGGTGAACACTACTGGCAGCAAACTGCCCGCATACAGGCAGGTAACGATTTCAGCGATTTACAAAGATAGAAAGGGGCATAAGACAATGGTGTGTCTTTTCACCGGATTTGTTCAACTTGTACAGTGAGAATATTTTGAGGACCCTAGATGCTATGCCAGGATTTGTAATCGGAGACCACAATTTGAACAACATAAGGTACGCAGATGGTAGAGTGCTGATTGCAGACACGAAAAGGAAACTACAAGACCTCCAACAGAAGGTAGCTGAAGAGAGTGACAAAAAATACTACAAATAAACTGCAAGAAAACTGAATACTTGATCATCAGCAAAAAGAGCAATCCAAAATGCCAAATACAGGTGGGGGATGCTAGAATCAAGCAAGTACAAAAATTTAAATACCTGGGAAGTGTTCTAACAGGAGACGGAAAGTGCGACACAGAGATCCAAAGACGAATTGGCATGGCAAAGGACACATTCCAGAAGTTGAGTAAAGTACTAAGATACAGGAAAATTTCACTAGAAACAAAGAAGAGAGTGCTAAATTGCTATGTGATGTTAGTTCTTCAATACGGCAGTGAATATTGGACAATATCATCAAAGATGAGGAAAAACTTGAAGCAGCAGAAATGTGGTTCTATAGAAGGATGCTGCGGATAGCATGGACTGAGCATGTCAGCAATGATGAGGTGTTGGAAAGAATGGCAACGAAAAGAAAATTAATAGTGAGCATCAGGAAGAGAAAACTGAAGTTCCTGGGACATACAATGAGGAAGGAGTGCTTGGAGAACCTGATACTGACAGGCCAGATAGAGGGAAAAAGAGACAGAGGAAGGCAGCGGATAACATATTTGAAGGGTTTGAGCAGATGGATGACAGAACAGGTTTGTGTGGTGTAACAGGAGAAAACATACTAAGAGCCACCAGGGATAGGGAGACGTGGAAAGCAATGATCAACTATGTCCTGAAAGTACAGGGCACATAGAAGAAGAAGAAGAAGAAGAAGAAGAAGAAGAAGAAGAAGTTATACCTTTTGCAAAAGTATTTATGCATACGTGAATATAATGAACATGACTGGAATTAGAACTCTGCTCCCCAATTTCCAATTCTGAGCCATTATCCATTACATCACCTGCACACCCAACATTACAGCACCTTGTATTACAGACAACCTCATCACTGATGAGGAAGAGACTTCAGGTAACAAAAATGTGATTCTACAGAAGGATTCTGAGAATACAATGGAACTGAACAATCAATGATAAAGTTTTAGAGAAAATAGAAACAAAAAAAAATACTTGTACTTAGAAGGCAGTTGAAATTTCTAGGGTACGAATAAGGAAAGAAGACTTTGAAAATTTGATGCTCACAGGACTTATAAAAGAAGATGGACAGAGAAAAGCAATGCATAACCTTTCTAACGAGCTTGTGTAAATGCTTGGTAGATGTTGTGGCCTGTTAGGCCCAGGAAGAAAGACATGACAACAAGAAGGTAGGTTGAACCAGTGTATTGGAATAACAGAATAACAGAACATATATACAAAATAAGAATGTTATTAGTCAGCAGATAGATGTGTCTGTCTGAACTGTCAAGTTACACTGTGTCTCAACTGCCTCCTTTAGGAAGTCTCGCAGGTTAGTATTTATGAAGGAGGAAGAGTTCATTTCAATGTAGATAGGGGGCCATAACAGTAGAACAGGTATTAGGATAAATAGTGAAAAGACAAAATTTATTAAGAGCTACAAAGGAAGCAAATTGTGAAGAGACATGGCTGATTGATGAATAAGTTATACAGCATTTCACAGTCTGCTCTTTTCTTTCTCTTTCAGAAATATGATTGGCCAATGGAAGGTTATTTTATACCAAATGCTCCTCCTTTGTCAAAGAGTGATAGCAAAAACCTTTTGTCTGGTAGTAAGTAAAAGAGAAATGTCATTTTCTTTTTATTAATTTGTTTCTTTCATCATTATTTTTATTTTGTTTTATACCAAATGCTCCTCCTTTATCAAAGAGTGGTAGGAAAAACATGGCCTAGTGAATAAAACTGTTCGTTGGATCTAGTGACTTAACCCAAACTGTTATGAGTTCAATACCTGGCTGCAGCAGTGGTGAACAAAAACTTAAGAGTTAAGTTAAATAAAGATAACTTATACATCTGGAAGTAGCAATGACTCATGGAATGAGAACAATCTACACCAGTGAACAAAATAAAGAGTTCAGTTCAAAATTCTAATCACCTGAAGAAGTTTAGAGCATACACAAGCCAAAATGTCATGAATGTGGCAACAAAGATGAAGACAATAGTCTGAATAATGCAAATAGATTCTTCTTTGTACTTTATCAGCTATCGCAAAATATATAGCAAAAGAATCAGACCAGACATATTTTTTTTTATTTTAATAATCATTTCATCTCAAGAAAGGTAGGACAGTGAGAAAAAAAAACAGGGTCCAGGGTATGTCAAAGAAAAAATAAAAGAATGATGGGTATCAGGGAAATAGAAGATGGCAATTGATGTTGCATTTAAATTCTTGGAAATTGTTGCTATCAGGGAAGCAAGCAAACAGAAAAGAGTTCCACAAATAGGAATTGTGAGAAAAGAAACTGTCAGATTAGAAGAGAAGTTACATTGAACTATTTCAACAGTAAAAGTGTGTGACCATGATGCCAGTCTAGTAGCACGCATAAATACATGTGGTTGGAAAACCAAGGATAAAAAGCTTGTCAGAGCAGTTGCCATGAAAATACTCATAGAAAAGACAGAGGTAAGCCACATCATGTCAGTGAGAAACTGACTGAAGGTGGGCTGCCAAGCCAGGATCGATTATATTGCAAATCCTCATTTAGATTTTGTCCTGAACCTCAAGATGAATAGCAGGAGCACCTGACAAAATATGGCAACAGTCAGTCAGTCTGCAGTAGACTGGTTGCCAGTCAAGGCTACAGAACCCAATCTGTCCTGTTATTTAACCCATAACTGAAGGGTAGAGATGGATTAATACCTTTCCCAAGGGTATTTGTGCATAAGTGAATGCAAGGAATTCAGCTCGAATTCGAACTCGGCTCCCCGATTCCTCGTTCTGAGTCGATATCCACTGCACCACAACGCACATCCATGGCAACAGTATTCAGTTCAATTTAGCAAGAAATATTCATTGTGTGTGTGTGTGTGTGTGTGTGTGTGTGTTTACTAGAATTTTTTTTACTGATGTTCACCCTATAGAAACCCCAAAAGCCACTAAAGATATAGGGTTATTGAAGAGGTTTGCTGTATGAGGGATAAGAATAAGTGGTAAGAAACACAGTTTACAAAGATATTTTTTTAATGATTTTAACTCAAGCAAGGCAATAAAGCCACTAAGATGCAAGGAGTTACTGGGTGTGAAAGAATATGCAAAATATATGCCTTCTCCCACCTTAAAATGTGCAACTGTTTGTGTTAGCCTGGAATTCTTGGCTTTGTCTCTTTCTCAAAGACATTGGTAAAAATAGATGGCGATTTTTATCCACTTTGTTACTTCTATTTTAAAATGTCTTTTTTTTTATAATCATTTCACCCCAAGAAAGGTAATAAAGTCACTAAGATGCAAAGGGTTACTGAATGTAAAAGAATATTTAAAAAATTATTATTAAAGAGAGAGAACAAAAAAAGAATAAGAATTAAGAATAAAGAAGATAACGATTGATATTGCATTTAAACTTTTGAAGATCAAAGTTGACTGGAAAGCAAGAAGTCAGAAGATAGTTTCACAAGCGAGAGAAGAAACTGTTAGCATAGGACTTACAATAATATGAGAAGAAGAAAACATAATTAAGTAGAGGGAACAATAAAAGAACAGGAATTAGGAAAACAGTAGGTAACAATTGGCATTGCCTTTAAATTTTTGATGATCAAAGTTGACTGGAAAGCAAAAAGCTGCAAGAGAGTTCAATAAGCAAGAAGTCTGAGGGGAAAAAACTGTGAGGATAGAACTTATTATTCCATCTAGCCATTTCAACTGGAAAAGTGATGAGATCTTGCCTGTCAATCTAGAATTATGTATAAATTAAGGTATCAAAGAGGAAAGCTCATCAGAACAATTACCATGAAAATATCTATAGAAAAGGCACTGGGAAGCTACAGGGAAAATAACTGAAGTTGAGAAACTATGTTAGCACTAATAACATTGCAGATTCTTCTTTGGATTTTAGTAAGAATCTTTAAATATATAGCAGAAGTAACAGACCATATTTGGCCGCAATATTCAAAGCATGGATGAATGGGAGACTTTTAAATGTGTAAGATAGATTCTGGCAAGTAAAATTATCTACCACATAAAAGTGAACCAACTTTCATAGATGCAGACCCAGCAATTGATTTAGTATAATATTTCCACTTAATATCAGCAGAAATCATTAACCTGAGGAGGCACAATGGGTCACTCTCTTATAGGGTATGCAGGAAAGATCACGGTTAACCTAGACTTGATCAAGTTGAGATTGTAGTGTTTGAGAAAGCATCGACTTGAGAGTCAATAATTACAAAAGCCAAGCCAGGGAAAAAAATGGAGTACAACTGCTATATCTGAGCTGGAGTCATCCAGTCTTCACTTTCCAGTCCTAATAGAGTTCAAAATCTTCTACACGGCTTTTCGGGTAATGAATTATTTTCAACCTTACAACCACTTTCTAAAAGACGAAACATTGTAAGCCTCTAACTACTCTATCATAATTTCAATGGAAAATTTTCAGACGTTCTACATTCCTTAGCTTCCACTAATTATAAGCCTCCCAGCTAAGACCTTGCCACACTTCATACACTGGGGCAAAACACCATCATTCCTTTTGTGTTCTATTAGTGAGAAGTAAGTTCTACTTTTCCTTGCTAACTTCTTTGAGAAATTGACTCCCAATATTTAATTACACCAAGCTCTACATTATTTATATTGTTTGAACTATTGTCCTCATCTTTATTGCCATGTTTACAATATTTTAGTTTATGTATGTTCCGGCCTTCTTCAGGTGCTAAGAATTTTTAACTAAAACCTTTATTTTGATCACTAGGGTATATAATTCTCATTCCATATGCAATGCCACTTCTGAATGCCATGTAGTTATCTCCCTTTAACTTAACTCTCTAAGTTGTTTGTTCACCACTGCTGTAGCCTCACAACTCTTTGGGTCAAGTCACTGGAACTAAACAATGTCTATATCCACTCATTGACATATGGTTTAGTGGATATAGACAACATAGATAATTAAACATTTATTTAAGGCTAACATTTTAAAATCAATAAAAATAAAACTTTTTATAATATATATATATATATACATATAGCCTTTGAGATTTCACTTGCCTGATCGACTCAGTGAATTAAAAATTTGATTGGGCGATTAAAGTTTATTGCTTTACTCGCCCGCGATCAATTAAAATTCTCACAATTAAACATGTCCATTCAAATATAGAAAAAGGAAATCTGATTCCTTTTACAACCCAAAAGTATGCCATTGAAGATTCACAAGTTACTTAGAATGACCTACAATGATATTATTGAACTCTTTGATCTCGCTTTTATTGTCTTGGTCAGTGTAAACATTCATTTAACGCTTCCAGAGTGGAGCTAAAATGTCTCTGTCACCCAGATTAAAGATGCTCACAGATTTTTAGATTTATATTTTCTATCCGTTTACGAAAAGTAAAAACAAACATTTGAAAGAAAGAAAAAAATACACATACTTTTTTCAACCACACACCGAAAAACAAATTATACAAGTAAATTTTTTATAGAAAATTGTTGAGAAAAACAGATTTGTTATAATTTTATCATCTATGAGATTGTGGTTGTAGTCAAACAGAAGAAAGAAACTACAAATTTAGGTACCTCCAATCAATTGCCAAAAAAACAAGACAGCATATCATGATGTTAAAAGGGCCCAAACTTAATAAAAACAATGTTTTATCATCAAAATGTTTATGCTATTTTTAAGAGGAAAGATCAAATTTTGTTGTTATTTTTTAAAAATTTTCAAAACCTTTCTAACACATTCGAAATTTTAATTAAAATTCACTTTTTTTGTTTTCTGTCAGCAATTCACGGTATGTTTATGTAAGGCGACTATTTAGAAAATGGAGTCGGTCGAGTAAAATGGTTCTGGGGCGAGTAAATTTTCCAAGCCCTCCTTCTTCATTGCATGTCCCAAGAACTTTAGCTGTCTCTTCCTGATGCTCAGTATTAATTTTCTTTTCGTTGCCATTCTTTCCAAAACCTCATCATTGCTCTCATGCTTGATTCATTACAACTTGTCATGTCATGCATATTATCATGAACCACCCTCATTTTTTTCGTATTCCGTTGGTGATATGCTAGCTCCACTCAGTCGCTTTTCCCACAAACTGTTGTTTTGTGGAACTGACCTCCAAGAAGATTGCTACAATCTTAACCTGTTAAAATCTAAGTTTAACCATTATCTTCTCATAAAATGTGCCTCTTACTCTGTAACATGCTGTCTTGAGTGACTCTTGGGCCGGTACAGATGGAAAAACACTATAAACAAAAAAAAACTATATTTTAATCTACTTTCTTTAATTCTATGAGCTCTAATTTTCATGACTAAAACCTGCCTCGCCCTGCAGATTGTAGAAAAGCACCATCATTTCATTTGAATTCTATATTCCTAGAAACTGCTGCTTTGTGGAACTGACTTCTAAGAGGATACTTCATTACAATCTTAACCTTTTCAAATTTAGGATTAACCATTATCTTCCAAACATATCCTTTTCTTATTCTGCACCTTGAGTGGCTCTTGGGCCTTGTATATGGTGAACATGACTTTACAAAAAAGAAAAGAAAGCTGAAATATTTGGTAATGAAATGAAAATGGTTTTCACTACAAATTATGGCATTAAAATGTTAGATAACAATTTTTATTTCCTCCCAGATAAGATGGTTGGTCAACCGCTAGGTCAAGAGAAACCTTGAAGGTTTCCTTTTCTTCCACTGTTATCTGACAATCTCTTGCACCATAGACAAGCACTCTACCATTGGCCGTTTCCTCTAAAATACCTGGTGACAAAATATCCAACTTATCTGATTCCATATATTTTGCTTATTCGCTTAACGCATTTTGCATGGTTGCGTGCATGTATATGAAAGATGAATGTCTGTATTTGTCCATACTTCTGAGATGAGGTTGCATTTATATTATTTACATTGTTCAAACTCTTTTATTCACTGGGCCATGTGTCTTCAGTGGATTAAAGTGTTGGTTAGATCCAATGACTTAAACCAAACGGTTGTGAGTTCAATACCTGGCTACAGCAGTGGTGAACAAATGACTTAGAGAGTTGAGGTAAAGGGAGATAATTACATGACATCTGGAAGTTGCATGGCACATGGAATGAGTATGATACACCCCAGTGATCAAAATAAAGGGTTTGGTTAAAAATTTCAAGCACCTGAAAGTTGAAACGTTGTGAATATGGCCATAAAGATGAGGAGGACAACAGTCCGAACAATGAAAATGTTATTGAGGAATATCCTGTCCTACCCCGGAATGGATATGGTCCGCTCTATAAAAGACTGTGACTAAAGCGAACTATAGAGTCATCCTCACTAGACGGGCAATGCTCGCAGTTGACGGCTTTATGCACTGTCAAGCCCTCTGCCTTCAGGTGGAGAGCATTGACCCAGTCATGACTACACCGAAGGGTGGAGTCACGACTGGGATAAATTAGACAGAAATTTTTGGCCAGGCTATATGGCCCGGGGGATCTCACTTTAAAAAGGCCTTGTGCCACATTTTACCTTTAGTGGGAAGACGAATAAATATTGCCATCGTCATTAGACAAGAGCCATCGTCATTAGATGAGAGCATACGTCACTTGACGGAAGCATTCTTCACAAGACGGACACATACATCCTAGGCAGAGACATTGTCTACTTTATTGCTATACCTGTTACTATTCGTTGGTGTCCTTGTATTGTCTATTGGTTTATTGTATTGTGGTATAATAAATCCCCATTAATCTATTTCAGTGTTAAGTATTATTCTTGCACTATTCTTTTCCCTGATTATCCCCTAACGGGATATATCAGTAAATAATATGAATGTCTGTGGAACACGTGTGTGTGTGTGTCTAGTTCGTTATGTCTGCATTTTTCTTTTTCAGTCACACCGCTTCGATTATTGGTCCTAAGAAATGGAGAAAGAGATATGTCAAAGGCTGTTCCAGTCATTGGACCTAACATCAATAGTGTAAGTCTTGTAAAATTCTGTATGTTAAGCAACTATTTTTACAGTAGCATCTCAAGTTTCTCTCTCAGTATTGCTGCCACGCTCTTCTAAAAATGTGTGAGATTGATTTCCTGAGTGTCTACAGGGTGTCAATGGGTAAATTACCACCATTTTATATTTTTAACTTTGTTTTTTTGCATGGTTTGTTTTTTATTTTGTCAACTACACAATATAGTTGGGTCAGTTGGGCAGCATCTGCAAAAAAATGAGTACCATGACATAATTCACTCCATTGGGAATTTAGAAATGGCATGTTGTACTGCTTAAAATTTATGCCAGAAGCTCCAATAGAAACATTTCAGAGAACTTGGATGTCAATCTGAGGGCAATGCAGAGGATTAGAAAAGAGTTGGATGAGTCTAATGGTGATTACGAATGTATCAGCTTGGAAAAATTCCTGTGATTGTTCTGATAAGAAAAGAACTCCTGAATTTGTTGGGGTAGGCCTCAAACTCATCATGCAGGCCTATATCAAGTGCCTTGAGGAGGTAATACTGGCATGAGTCAAGACCCTATGTCTGGCAACTGGACTCTGCACCTTTCTACACAAGTAGGCAAACTCAGTCATGGTTGTCAAACAGTTTCTGTGACCACATCAATCCTTACATCTGGCCACCTAACTCCACAGACTGCAACCCCCACCCCTTAATTATTATGTGTGGGGAGGAGTTTAGTGAAATTTCTTTGTAATACCAAAGATGAAATAAATCTATATATAGTAATTTTGTTATTACAATGGTTTATAAAAGCATTGGGTTTTAATCTATGCGTTCTTTTACTTTTTTGTAACAAATATATATATATATATATACCAGCCATAATTATTAGGCCACCCCAGTTTTTTAAAAAGAATGATGTATTTCATACTATTTTTAGTATTTATTGCCAAGTGGATAATTCTAAATGAAAATAGAATGGTTATTTTGTTATTATTGCTTTGCAAAATTTTACAAGGCAGCCAGAAAGCCTTTGCTTTGGCCAGCCAATAAGAAGAAGAGACTAGCATGGGGAAGAGAGCACAAAAACTGGACACCAGAACAGTTCATTTGATGCACATGTCATTGTGCAGTATTAGCAATAGAACGATTCTATTTTCATTTAGAATTATCCAATTGGCAATAAATACTAAAAACAGTATGAAATACATACTTTCTTCTAAAACACTAGGCTGGCCTAATAATTATAGCCAGTACTATATATATATATATATAGAGAGAGAGAGAGAGAGAGAGAGAGAGAGAAAGAGAAGGAAAGAGATAGTATGGACAGATTAATAAAAAATCCATGGTAACTGTCAGTTTCATGCCTCAAACTGATTGCCACAATGCAGTGTTGATTTTTATGTCCACACTTTAAACCAACAAATGTTCTGTCCCTAATATTGAGTCTGCTTCCTCCATAAATACAACAGATTTTAAACAAAATAATTTTTGCTCTCCATCCCCCCACTCTCTCTCTCTCTCTCTCTCTCTCTCTCTACATATATATATGTAGAGAGAGAGAGAGAGAGAGAGAGAGAGATTTGTGCATGTGTATGTAAGAGAATATTTTTCCATTCAGGTATATATATATATATATATGTGTGTGTGTGTGTGTGTGTGTGCATATAAATTGTAATATATCTACAGATATTTTGTAGCATTTGTTCTAGATTGTTTATCATTGTTTTCACCTTTGACCTTCAGATGAAAAAAGCTATAAAGGAGAAGATGAATTTTCAATTTAAACATAAAGTCAATTCTCCATTCATTTTCAGCATTTCTCATGATTTATATTTTCTGACATTTGTTTGTCTTCTGTTGCCCCTCCATACATATATACGGGCCTGCTCACTTCTTTGAGGACATTTGCATGACTTTATTAAAAGACACAGAAGTCATGAAGGAATATCTTCAGTTGAGAAGAAAATTGGCACGAATAATCTTGAGACTCATCTTGCCACATCGACTCAATGTATCTGCTGTTAGTACCAATGACTGCTTCAATATGAGGCCTGAAATGTCAACAAACCTGAACCAACCAGATGATTGTCTGTTTTGGACGTTGTGCTAGTTATGACAGACTTCAGAGTTTTTATAGTATCATGGGGTGTTAACTGAATTCCATTTTGACTAGTCTAACAGATCCAGGTCTGGAGAATTAGGAGGCTATATGTATGGCATGATGTGATCTTGGAGATTGTAACTCATTGATTCTTAGCTTGTCTTTAATTTATAACAGAGTGCAGAATCTTGTTGGTATGTGTACAGTCTTTTTTTGCTCACACTTTCTGTCCAACATCTCACAACCATCTCCAATGCCTCCTTATAGTCAGCAACATTGACTCTTAAACACTGAGATCTGGAGAGCTAGAAGACCATATCTTTGGAGTGACATGATCATGGAGATTGTAACTCTTCTATTCTTGGATAGTCTTGACCTTAGAAAAAGTACTTTTTTACAATGATAATTGTGACATGAAATTCTCATTAAAGTCCAAATATTTGACTAATAGAGGGTTGATGTTTTTTGAGAATATTTACATGAATTGATTAAGAGATGCTTAAGTAATGGTGAAAGAGCTTTATTGGAGAAAAAATTGGCATCAATAATCTTGAGACTATTTTTGAAGCATCTCTTTAATGAATCTGGCATAGGCAGAAATGACTGCTCCAATATAAAGTCTGAAGCATTTCATGCCTGAACCAGAAAAATCTTTATTTGTTTTGGACATTTTCATTTACTGAGTTAGCTTGATGTTTGTCACCATTTATTTGAAAAGAAATGATAATCGGAACAAGTCAGAGCTATTGTAAAAGTGTCCTCGAAGAATTGTATGATCTCATCAATAAAAACATTAGTCTAAAGATGTTCTTTTTAAAGGAAGAAATGTGGTACATTAGATTTTTCCATTTCATCATTCAACTACACATCTTGTTATAGATTGTAATATATTTACAGACGTTTTTTAACCTTACTTATAGGTTGTTTGCTTATTACTGTTTTTTCCCCTTTGACCTTCAGATGAAAAAGGCTATAAAGGAAAGGAAGAAGAAAGAAAAACAGAACAGATATAATAAGCATGGATTGTCAGCAAACAATGCTGCAGGAGATTGTCCTGATCATCAGGCCAATGTACATTGCAGTAATATCACAGTTAGAGAGCTGGAGTTCCGATTGGTGAGTGACTCTTTTCCTCTTTATTTTTATATAGTTGTCACACTGGGAGCAAACTGCCTGTGAAGTATAATGTCTGGTACTTTGGACAAAAATTGAATAACATATATATAAAAATATAAACTTATACTTTTATTCTTTGTCGGTGATGGTTGTGCAGAATGGTAGTGAGAGGGAATCACATATTAGGGAGTTGACTAGCTGAAATTGTCTTTTTTCTTCACTCTTCCCTGTGTTCTCTTGGCATCCTATTGATGTTCTGCTTTTTGGCATGAGAAACCCTCGATCTTATATAATCTGAAATTTTCACGTATTTTACTTTCTCGAATTTTTGCTTAATTGTATCATCTATGGCTAGGCATATCTGGCAATCATTTTCGTCAACTATTTTCTTTGAAGCCAACTGCCTTTGATGTAATCACACCCCTGTTGGTCTTGTTTATATTTTCTGCTTTCGACATCGCCCACACTTCTGTTAGTCCTGCTTTTGATGTCAATCATATTTTTGTTGGGTCACAGAAATATATTACACCTGTATACAGAAAGAAAACGAATTCTGCAAACACAACAAAATAGAAAGAGGAATAAGACAAGGATGCATCTTCTCATCAGATTTATTCAATGTTTACAATGAAGCAATTCTGAGAGAGTTAGAAGTCCTACCAGGATTCACTATTAGTGGTCGCAATCTTAAGAACATTAAATATGCAGATGACACAATTTCAATAACAGACACAGAAAATAAACTGCAGGAGCTACAGACAGTAGTAAAGGAAAGCAAAAAGAAAGGATTAACCATCAATTGTAAGAAGATAGAATGTATAGTTGTTAGTGAAAGGAACAACCAAAAATGCAAACCAAGAATATGAGGCACCAAAATCAAGCAAGTACAAAAATTTAAATACTTAAGAAGCATTTTAACTTAGTGAAGATGCTTTCCAAAAGCTAAGCAAAGTATTAGGAAACAGGAAAATTTCATTAGAAAACAATAAAAGAATATTGAACTGTTAAGTAATTTCCATCATGCCAGTGAATGCTGGGTAATCTCTTCACATACAAAGAATGGTTTGAGACAACAGAAATGTCTTTAGGTAGATCGATGTGAAGAATATCATGGATGAAATATATGAGCAATGACAGAGTAACCTACCTAATGAGCTTGTGCAAATGGTTGATAGAACAAGGATTGGGAGAGACATGAAAAAGGCAAACATAACCAACAGCTACAAATGACAGGAGTATGTACAGAGTTATGATTGCCTATATCTTGAATAAACATGGCACATAGAAGAAGAATATACAATTTTCTCCAGGAAACCCCAAAGGTCTGAATTGAATTTAATGTCCATCAAAAACATTTTTTCAAAGAAGAATTGATCTGTGGTGACCTCAATATATACTGGGCTCATCCTAAAAGATAACAAAGTAAGTTTTGTACCAGATATCACCTCAGAATGTCAAAAAATCTAGGAGCCTTAAGGGTTGGCCGAGAGGCCACTAAGTGTAAAATCAGACCTCAAAGAATGTTTGTGAGGGCACCATGATAAACAAAGAATTGAACTTAGCTGGATTTGGGATTTACACACATAAGGCAACTGGATAGTTGGAAATTATATAAGTGGCCAACATAGGAGGATAAAAGGAGAACCCCTCATACTTTCACAAGAAGATTGAACAGTTAAAAAAAAAGACCTAAAACTACATACCCTAGATGCAGCTTATGTTAATTTGACGGAATCCAGAATTAAATAAATTTTTTTTTATTTACATCATTCAGACTGTTGTCCTCATCTCTGTTACCGTATTCATGCCATTTCAACTGTTATAGGCTCTGACATCCTTCAGATGATATACATTGGAATTTTGAATCAAACACTTTATTTAGTCCACGGAAGTAGATTGTTCTAATTCCATGTGCCATGCCTTTTTTGGATATCCTAAACCTGATGCAGATGTTGACTTTCTGTACACAAACAATATGATTTGAAATGGGAGTAGACATATATTCACAAGGTGATGGCTTAGCAATGAGCTCACTATTCTCACAATATATAAGTAATATATAATACAATATGTGAATCAGTAGTACAGAGAGCTAGAGAAAATCAACAGCAAAAGAAATTGTAATATGAGCTCTGGTAAAAAAAATTTTCCTGAGATATTAGTCCTAAAAATCCACTCACTGATGTTCCCAAGCACACATGTACCTGTGTTTGGTTAAGTAATCAGCAAAAGTGACTTGATCAAAAGAGTTGTGCGTTCAATACCTGGCCACAGCATAGGGAACCAAAACTTGAAGAGATGAGTTGCTAAAGGAAATTAACTGAAACTGAGATATCCAAAAGAGGTAGGACATGTTGAATTAGAACAATTTACTCTGTGGTCTAAATAAAGGGTTTGGTTTGACATTTGGTTTGGTATGTCACCTGAAAAGGGAGCCGAGTTTGAATCCCAGTTTAATTCCTTGCATTCACTTATGCACAAATATCCTTGAGAAAGGTATTAATCAATCTCTTCTCTTTAGTTATGACAGATAATAATAGGGCAGATTGGGTATTATAACCTTGGCTGGCAACCAGTCTACCGCAGAAAGCAATGGTATCCTACTACAGGATAATCTTCTGCCCAGTCAGTCATGTCTCTTTCGAGACATGATAGCCCAAGGCATATATCACATATGGCATTTAACTGAATCCTATCTAGTCTTACTAACATGATATGGAAACTTGGTGAAACTGATTCTGAATTTGTGTTTGAAAAAAAAACATTTTATTCTCTTGTTTATTTTATAAACTAACTAGTACTTAGTGCTATTTACAAACCAGTGTAGAAAGTTTGTTCACTATGTCATGTCAGATAATTCTTCTTGTCAAAATCCATCTTGGACATTTATAAATTACCCATTCTATGCCTTGAATATTACTGCTATATCTGGCCTGGTGGTGTTTTTTATCTTTTTTTTATGTTTTTGCCCAAGCAAGGTGGAAGCACCACTTGAGCCCAGGAGGTTACAATGAGAGAAAAGTCTGGATACAGTGGGTATTAAAAATAGGATAAAAATGAATGAGATTCAAGAAGATAGAAGATGGCAATTGACATTACATTTAAAGTTTTGGAGATTCTAGCTATCAGGGAAGCAAGGAAACAGAAGGAAGTTCCATGCATAGGAAGTGCAAGAAAAGAAAATGTTAGAGTAGAAGTGGTGATTACATTTAACTATTTCAATAGTAAAAGGGGTGGGACCTAGATGCCAATCTAGTAGCATGCTTAGATTCATATGGTCAAGGCACAAGGAACAAAAGCTTGTCAGATATGGCAACGGTATTCAATGCACAGAAAAATGGTAAATTTATAAATGTGCAAGATGTATTCTGATGAGTAAAACTTTCTGTCTCAAAACAGAGACCCAGCCTTCCTAGCAGTAGATGCAGCTATAGATCTCATATATGCGTTCCACTTCAGGTCGGCTGAAAAAGTAAGGTAAAAAAGCGGGATGTGCTGATCTCAAGGAGACCTGCATCATTCATGCTGATGGTTGGCAGCAGAGTTTCTCTATGGCACTTAAACAATTTTGTTTTGGTGGTATTAAAATTTACATGCCATTTCCTGCCCCAGTTAACCACTGACTGAAGATCTGTTTCAAGGGCAGCAACCAATCAGTGATTAGCTTACTTATATCTTACTATGTATCTCAAAATTCTAGTCTGGCATCTCGATTTCAGTCACTTGCTCATGAATGTGACATGATTTTCTACAAATACACACTTGTGCAAATTGAAACAAAATGAATAACATCTTCCTAGGATCTTTCAGACTTTCCCTGATCACGTATACATCATCTCTTGGCATTGTTTTTCTCTTCCAACTTAAATGTTCCTTATATTTTGGACCTTGATGACATGACTCACAGTTGAAAGGCTGATACCAACAATATCTCTAATCTCTCTGTAAGGCTTGCCAGTGTGTTAGTGCAGTGTTACAATTTTCCTTACTTCCTTGGAATAACCATTGCAGATAATAGCTGTAAGACAACTAATTGACAGTCAAGACAATAGTTTCTTGGCATGATAAAAATTTGATACAATCATAGATGACACAACATTTTTTCAAAATCAAACAAATTTTATCACACCCACTGCAAGCAAATTCATATTGCTGCAGACCACTGCAAATGACCTAATCTAAGGAAAAAAACAGAAATCAATTACACCTTGTAACTTCAGTGGGTCTATATGGTGAAAGAAAGGAAACTAAAGCAGTTGTTTCAATTAACTTGCACAAAGGTGTATGTTCACTGCAATTGTCTGATAAACTTTTCCCCTGAATGCCTCAACTATATGAATTTACTGTATTGGCAACTAGATCTCACAATTTTACTGTTGAACTAGCTAGATACAGCTGTCATTTCAATTAAGTATTACATTATTGCAGTTCCAATTTCTTGTTGTCCTGACACTGAAAATCTTGAAAAAATTAAATCCAAATATTTTAAAATCTCCTTCCAAGAGATTATCCATGAATATGAATGAATTTTACTAAAAATAAGCAGACCCAATGGTTGCAATTTATTTAATCTGACATGTCTAAAGGAAAATTTGCTGTCTAAATACACAAATTTTGAAGATATATGTATACATGTGTATGTATGTATGTGTATATGTGTATGTGTAAATATATGTATGTGTATGCATATGTGTGTATATATATGTGTGTGTGTGTATGTGTGTGTGTGTGTGTGTGTGTGTGTGCGTGTGTGTGTGTGTGTGTGTGTGTGTGTGTATATCAGTGAATATAGAATGAGGAGAGGAAAAAGAAAATTTTTTTCTGTCCAAAACATTAATTTAAAACATATATATATATATATATATATATATATATATATATATATATATATATATATATTTTTTTTTTTTTCATTTGTAAACAAGTTATTACGCAACCCATGTTTCTACCATTTTGGTGTCTTCAGATGATTTATAATAACTGATTTTTTTTTTTTTTAAACTCTCACATAACAGGGATCTTTTTGAACAAGCAATTTTTTAAATTAGAAGTTAGAATGTTTTCATCCATGACTGTATGATCCTAATAAGTATTTGTTGCTATGGTTACACTTGGTCATAATTTCTGTTCTTTCATTTAGTAATTCATTTTTGTTTGGGAATAGCATAATAGCTAACTTTTCTTCCTGACACAGTCTACATATTTTGCCAAAGTTGTAAGGCTTGGCTGTTTTTCTATACTCCACATTATGTCTGGGTCTTTTCTATATTTTAATTTCAATTTCCAAATGTTGCTAGCTAATTTTGTTCAATTTTTAAGTTTTCTAGTCTTAAATGTGTCTTTGGTTGATCCCAAATGTTTTGTTTTGACTATTTAAGTCATGTACTTTTGCTTTGAAAATAACTTCTTTTTTATTACAAAGTCCTTGAAGTGGGCATTTATTTTTGTCTCTACAATTCAGTCAGTTTAGTGCCATATGTGATACATGCTTGGGCGATCATGTTTCAAAAGAGACATAACTGATTGGGCAGAAGATTATCCCGCAGTAGGTTGCCATTGCTTTCTGGGGTAGACTGGTTGCTATCTAAGGCTAAAGAACTCAATCTGTCCTGTTATTAACCAATAACTGGATGGAAGTGATGGATTAATACTGTTCCCAAGGGTATTTGTGCATAAGTGAATGCAAGGAATTCCACTGGAATTTGAACTCTACTCCCTGATTTCTCGTTCCGAACCAATATCCACTGCACCAGTTTTTTGTTTTGTATGTTACGTAATAACTATTTTACAAATGAAAAATATTTGAGGTTCTACAATATAATTGTATTGAATACTTTTTAATACAACTGTGTACTGGTCTAATTTAATTGTGAACAAAAACTAAATATTTAAATAATTAATATGTGTGTGTGTGTTTGTGTGTATGTGTGTGTGTGTTTGCAATTTCAGAATTGCTATGGATATGTTTGGTAATGACCATTTCCATAATAATTTTGGATGTGGTTGTAATTATTTTAACATTTTGTTAAAATTTGGATAAATAGCTTTTGTTTTATTATCACTTCGCCCCAAGAAAGGTGCAAATGCTGCTAGTACGCAAGGGTTTACAGGTAATAAAAATGAAAGTGAAGACTGAGAACAGAGAGGATTGAGGATAGGACAAAGGATGAATGGGATCCAAGATGACAGAAGATGGTGATTGACATTGCATTTAAATTTTTGAAAGGAGTTCCACGGGCATGTAGTGGACAAAAGAAATGGACAGTTGCAGTTAAGGAGTCAGTAGTCAGTAATATACGTCTGCTTTCATCTAGTTCATTTCTCGTTGTCATTGTTAGTGTCATTATTAACGTTATTATGTTTTCTGTGGTTGTATAATACGACTCCTGGCTGAGTCCAGTCAACCATCCTGACCTTCAGTCGATTCCACCCACGTTGTGTTGTTTATCTTTGATTTGCCAAAGCAGGATTGTTTGTTGTCACTTGATGAGGTTGGCACAGTCACGCAAGGGATCGGGATATAATGAAAACCAGATTTAAGACCACAAGGACACAGGGTAGATTTATATATATTTATATATATTGAATAAATACAAGATTTACAAGCAAGTCAAAGATCGTGACACCCAACAGCTGGTTGGTATTTTAAAATTATTTCAGTAACAATGTTTTCTGAGTTTGGGTTTACTCAGTCGTCTTTTAGCAGCATGTCCATTTCAGTCCGACCGCATTATTCAAACTGCCATTCAAATCACTTCCACCAACATAACCCTTTCTTTCTACCTTCTTATTCCAAACATGGGCCAAACTAACTAATTTCATCTTGCACCCTGGTTTTATTAAACAAGCATCAAAACTGGGGTAGTAGGGGGTTTCTATTTTCTCCTCCCAATTATCTTGACATGTAAGTAATATCATTTAACATTTTGTCTTCCAAGGGAAGGGGAGAAAAACCCACTTTCTGTTGTTGTCTGCCTGTTCTAATCAGCTGTCCTAGTAATCAGTATACAGGAAATCCTCAAGGCCATATTTTGACTTAGGGTCACATATCATTAAAACCCACTAGCAAATATTTTGACTAAATAGCTTTGATAAATTTGCTTACTTCTCCCAACAAAAATAATTTTGTACTCATTGTATCTTGGAATGTATATTTTCCACTGTTTATAACTTTGGTTACTTTTCCCGACAAAAATAATTATATTCTACAGTTATAGAGAAATCTTTTCTCATCTTGAAAATCACTTCAAATTAATAGCAGTTATCCAAAAATTGGGTTGCAGTTTCATATTTTGCATGCCTTTCTCTTAGTGTTGTGGATGAAATAATGACGAGATTGGAGGTTTTTAAAGGTATTTTCTATTGGGCAGGAATATTCATTATTAAGTTCTACTCCGATGAACTCAGCTCACTGGTGCCCCGTATAAAAGAATTTACTTGAGCTACAAGATTAGTAACTAGGTCCCATCCTTTTACTGGGAAACCAATAAAATGTAAATACAAATTCTGCTCCATCAGCTTCTTTTCTTGCACTTCCTGCCTGTGGAATTCCCTTCCATTTACTTGCTTCCCCGACAGCTACAATCTTCAAGAATATAAATGTAAAGTCACTAGTTATCTCCTATCTCACTAACTTACATCCTCACTCTCATGCTCTCATCTCATTTCCTCAGTATTCTCATCCTTCTCTTACCCACTTTCTGACACCCCCTATAACCTGTCACTCTTTCTCATAACTTTCCTTCTATGTAACCCCCTGCACAACAGTTGCAGCATAATACCTTGATACGATTATAAAAAAACAAACTATATACCGAAACACATTATTAAAAGAGACAAAATTTAATTTAAATTTAAAATTTAAAGTTCCCTTTTCCTTTATCCTCATGTGTAATTGCATCAACGTAAACACCACTTTAGTCTAGTAATAAAGTACTAAAGGATGAAACACATCACACAAAAGAAACATTTCCATTTTTCTGATATATAAAAAATTGCATATTGTTTTCCTATATATATATATATATATATATATAGTCTTCATTTGTAAACAAGTTATTACATGACCTAGGTTTCTACCATGTGGTGTCTTCAGGTGATTTGCAGTAACTGATTTTATTGTTTACCATTTTTTTTTAAGAATGCTAACGTAATAGTGTTTTTTTTCTGAATGATCAGGTGACAGGGAATTTTTGATTGCGCAGTTTTTAAAATTACAAGAAATTATAACATTTTCATCCATGGTTGTATGAACCTAATAGGTATTTTTTTAGTATGTTTACACTTAGTCATAATTCCTTTTCTTTCATTCAATAGTTAATTTTTTGGGGGGGAATAGCATAATTGCTAACTTTTCTTCCTGGTACAGTCTACATATTTTGGTTGTTTTTACTATATTCCATGTTATATCTGGGTCTTTTCCGTATTTTAATTTCAATTTCCACATGGGGCTAACCAATTTTGTACAATTTTTTAAGTTTTCTATTTTGAATGTAGACTTGTGATTAAACCACCTGGTCTTAAAGGTGTCTATAGTTGATCCCAAATATATTTTTTTTTTGGCCATTTAAGTCATTGACTCAGACATATCGCTTGAAGTCACCACATGGTAGAAACCTAGGTCGCGTAATAACTGGTTTACAAATGAAGAATATTCCAAAGTTCTACAATATAATTGTATTGAACACTTTTTAATGCAAATGTGCACTGGTCTAATTTTATTATGACCAAAAACTATAGATATATATATATATTTAATTTCACCCCGGGCAAGGTGTAAATGCCACTGATGTGCGGGGGGGGGGGGGGGGGGACATAACTGAAAGAAAATTAATTAGAGGAGGGAGAAGAGGATTAAAAACCAATTAGAAAGAAGCAATAGAAAGATGAAAATGCAGGTGTGATGACAGTTGCAAGGGGGGAGAGAAAGGGAAGGATATACGGGGTGGGGGAAGGGCCAGAGTCAAGTGATTAATAGATGAGTATTGACATTGCATTTAAATTTCTGGAGGTTGTAGCCGTCAGGAAAGCAAGAATGTGGGAGCAAGTTCCACAGGCAGGAAGTGTGAGAGAAGAAGTTGCAGAAGTAGAATTGTCATCTGCATTTGGCTAACCTAACTGTGAATGGGTGGGACCCAGTTGCCATTCTGGTTGCACGAGTAAACACCTGTTGAGGAGGCACCAGTGACTTAAGTTCGTCTGAGCAGAAGCCATGAAAGTACTTATAGAACAGAAAAAGGGAAGCCACATTTCGTCGGTGGGGAAGTGGCTGTAGTTGAGCCGCCAAGTCAACACCTATCACGTTACTAACTCTCCTTTGGAGCCTGTCGAGAACATTGAGGTGAGCGGCAGGGGCACCTGACCATAAATGGCAGCAGTACTCCATGCAGGGTCGAATGGTAGACTTGTATATATGCAGGATGGATTCAGGCAGAAAGAACGTCCTGGATCGACACAGTGTATATAAGAATAAATCTAACTAAAAGCCAACAGACCTACCTAGGTTTCACCTAACAGCTTGTCAGGGTAAGCCAACTTAGCCTGACGAGCCGTTAGGTGAAACCTAGGTAGGTCTGTTGGCTCTTACTTAGATTTATTCTTATTTGTTGCTCTACTATTGTATTGAGCACTTTAGTGTTAGGTTCTCGTCTCAGGGTGTTTTTTTTTTCTACGAGTATTTTGATGTAAGTTCAAGTACTTAGTTTGTTTCTTTTTTTACTTCCCAGTTTTTCCCCTCCAAGTTTGTTCTCAGTGGGTTTTTCGAGACAAACTGAAATATATTATAACAATTATTAGTATTAGGATTATTATTATTGTTATTATTAATATTATTATTATTATTATTATATATAAATATATATATATAGATGGATAGATAGAGAGAGAGACTGAAAGCAAGAGACATAGTTATTATTAGTGTTATTGTTGTATGCCACTTCAGCGAAAATAAACTTAGATCAATTCTTCCCTTCAAAATGACTGTCTTTTCTCTGATAAAATGACAGGAAATAAAAACCTTAGTCAAAATGAAGATCTTTTCACTGATTAAATCAATTGAACATAAACTTGGTAAAAATTCAGTGAGAATAAGCTCAAACCAAATGCTGATTATCTTTTCACGAAAAATTAAGAAATAGAAATTGGGCCCAAAGTGGCTTGCATTTTTACACTGCAAAATCAATGACATTTTTTCACTCTTAAAATAACAGACTGCAACACTTGATGTATAAATAAAAATATCTGATATTTTATTCGCTTCTCTTCGGTGACTCAGTTGTATTGTGGAGGGGTTGATTGGGTCAGAGGTTAGCACACATGCATCGAGTCTACAGCCAGCCAGAAGGCTGCTTCTTCTGTCTTCTTTCTCAATCTGAACCCAAAGGGAAGCCTTTTTTATAAATACTATAATTGTTCTGATGACCTTTCAGTATGGTACCAAGACTCTATGAATGTAA
The DNA here is from genome assembly GCA_037127315.1 of Ascarosepion bandense. Classification (NCBI taxonomy): domain Eukaryota; kingdom Metazoa; phylum Mollusca; class Cephalopoda; order Sepiida; family Sepiidae; genus Ascarosepion; species Ascarosepion bandense. The sequence continues at coordinate 384,374 of JBBBDQ010002066.1, read as the reverse complement.
GTACAGTACTAGATTGGTGGCAAGGCCTCATCATTTCACAGTTAAAATAGCTAGGTGAAACCATAAGTTCTATGCTAACAGTTTCTTCTCATGCCCTCTCTTCCAGCCAACTTTGGTCTTAAAAAATTTAAAAGCAATCTCAGTCTTTATCTTCTGCCTTCTTAATACCTGTTCTTTTATTGTCCTCTTTCCTTAAATGTTTCTCTTTTTTCTTATATTCCCTCATACTCAGTAACCTCCTTGCTTCTTAGTGATTTTGTTGCCTTGCTTGGAGTGAAATGATTTAAAAAAGAAAAGATAAAGAAATTTAGAAAAAAGAATTTGTATTATACTTTAGTATTACTTGAGGGCATTAAAAAAAACAACTAAAATATCTTGATTGTGTATCAGAAAATCGAGTGATAATGAAATTGTTACAAGCTTTTAGAATTGTTTCCGATATTTCCATTTATTTATTTGAAAACTGTAACTGAAAAGAAGAAAAGAAATATTAAAAAGCCAAGAAAACAAGTGAGTAGAAGAATTATTTAGCCCAAGGGGAATAATTAAAAAAATTCGAATTGAATATGATTTAGCATGAGTTATTTCCCTTGTTTTGTTACTTTTGAAAAAAAAAATTTTATGGGAATGGTCAAGGAAACAATTCATTGAAATAAAATAAAATAAAATAATTAATGCCAGTTATTTTTTATTTTTATTTTTTCTAAATTTTTTTTTCTGTTATAAAATTTCAATCTTTGCTAATGAATATTTTTGAATATATATAAATAGAAACAATTCTAAGTATGAGTAATTTATATATATGTATATACAATAGCGAGAATAAAGAACATTTTATCAAGGAAAAATAAGGATATAAAGGTAAATTATATAATTCCAAAATATCTGGATAAAGTTATCAGAATAATTATATAACATTTGAAAAAATAAATGATCAAAAACATCAGAACAATTAACAAAATCATATTATTACAATGGATACATCATATCTAAATGAAAATAGCGTTCACAATTCATTAGTACTTGATATGTAAACCTTTACTTTCAATAACAGCTTCTTGACATCTTTTGCTACATGAGTGAATTAATGTCTTGCATTCATTAGCAGATATTTTCTCCCATTCTTCTTTCAAATTAGTCCATAGTTCTTTGACGTTTGTTGGATTCTTTTCCTTAGCTCTTTCATTTAGTAACTTCCAAACATTCTCAATAGTATTCATGTCTGGGCTTTGAGCAGGCCACTCCATAACAGTAACATCCTTCTCAGAAAGAAATGTCTTAACAGATTTTGCTGTGTGACACGGTGCGTTATAAATACAGCTGGTTGATTATTTGTAGTTCTCAAATTAGGTATATGTTTCTTGAATATCTCTTTTTATACAGTTGCATTAATTTTGCCAAGTATCCTAACAAGAGGTCTCGTACCAGCAGCAGAAATCATGCCAAACACCATCACACTTCCTCCTCCAAATTTAATGCTGTTTTTAGTGCACTAATGCAAATATTGTTCCTTAGGACTGCATCAAATGAACCTTCTCTCGTCACAATTGAAATAAGTTTATTGAGCTTTATATTTTGGAATTATATAATTTATTTTTATATACTTTTTTCCTTGATAAAATGTTTTATGAAGCTTTAAAATAAAAAGCTATTTAATATTTAGATTTTTTCTTAACATCGCTCTGATCTTTATGCTCACTACTATATATATATATATATATTCTAAACATATACTGTTAAATATAAGAGACAATGAATGTCTATTATGTTTAATTATGAGCCGTTCTAAACATCGTATTTTGGCTTTAATTTCAGTTGAAAATAAAGACTAAAATTCCCCAGCATTTGGATAATTTTTTATTAATTTGTTTCTAAGCTTTTGGCTCACATGAGCCATCTTCAGAGAGGTCACCAAGATGGTAAAACAATAACATCCACCATCACCGACGATTTTATTTTGTGTTGACATAAAACTCCGCTAGGCAACGGCAATAGTTACCAAAAATAACAAACGCAGTTCGCAAATTTGCAATGTGGTTCTATGATGCCACACCGCGTGATAGTGGGAAATGACAACAGAACCATGTACTCAAATGCAATGTAATATGTTATGGCCAGATTTAAAAGTGATTTTATTAAGTGTGGGTTGTTTGGATTTAATGTAGATGGCCTCCAATATCTGAAGGTTCTTTTTAATGTGTGTATGAGTAAGAATTATTGTATTATTTCATGTAAAATCCTTTGTACAATAAAGACAGAAGCTGATGATTGTTTGCCTGAAATAGGCCTACACTTCCAATTTACCATGAAATGACATGTCTGCCTTAATTTTTCTTATATTTGCTCTATATGTATTTATATACATATATATTTAAAGCTCTCTTAGAGAGTTATCCTACCACTGTATATACAGGATACTCCTTTGGATTCTTCTATACCCACACTGCATCCTGATATATATATATATATATACATATATACATATAATATGTTTTGGTTTTAGTCAAAAGACCTATTAATATAAAATAAATATCATCACTCTCATTGGGAAGAAAGGGATAGATACATAAAATGAAAAAAAAAAAGAAAGAAAGGGAGAAAGAAAAAAGAAAGAAAGAAAGGGAGAAAGAAAAAAGAGATAAAGAAATAGAGAAAAAAAGGTAACATGATGTCATATATGGCTCTGCCAAAAGTGTTTTCAAAAAGATTTTCTGTTTAAAATAATAGTGCCTTACTATTGTAGGGATAAAAATTACTTTATATTCTATTTAAATACTTTTGCTAGAATGATGTAAAATTAACTAGTTGGTCATGATGTAGGCAGCAGAACTGTCACGTAAGAGTGGCTTCCCTGTGTCTCTTCTATAAATACTTTCACGGCTTCTGCTCCGATGAACTTAGATCACTGGTGCCCCCTAAATACGAATTTGCACAAGATACTAGATTGGCAACTAGATCCCACCCTTTTACAGTGAAACCAATAAAATGCAACCACAACTTCTACTCCAACAGTTTCTTTTCTCGTACTTCCCGACTGTGGAATTCCCTTCCACATGACTTTTTCCCCGACAGCTACAATCTCCAGGAGTTTAAATGTAAGGTCAATAGACACCTCCTAAAACACACTAACCTGCTCCCATTCTATCAAACTGTTATGTCGTGAGTAAGAATAAATAACTCAACAACAGGAATAGGTTAATTGTTGTATTCCGTGAAAATAGTATTTACAAAGGTTATTAGTATCCAATACAAGAATAAAGGTTAATCGTCTCAACCGTCATAAGACGTAGTATGAGCAATGGGTACTTCCGGGTCGTCACCGGAAGTCTACGACTGACTTGTTGATCGGCTGCTCGGCACACTCTCCTACATAGATGCCACCATTACTTTACATAGTAATGGAATAATCCATTATAGAGAAATAGGCGCGGACGTCCCAACACAAACACTCTTCCCATCTGCCCAACACTTATCCTCAGTATCCTTACTTATCTGTCACCTTCCTCCTGACATTCCCTATGTCTAACCACTCCTTCTCTTTTCCTTCCCCTATGTAGCCCCATCCGCAATAGTGGCAGTGGAATGCCTTGCTTGGGGTGAAATGATTAAAAAAAAAAAAAAAAGAAAAAAGAGTCTAATTATTGTTGCTAGCCAATCAGTGTCTTTGTTCCATGTTAGTTGTTATCTGTTGTATTTTTTAAAAAAATATTTTGGGTTATCCCCCTTTCACCAGAGTTTTACAGTTTTTTGGGGGTTTTTTTTGCCCATTTCCTATTTTTTAAATATTTTTTTTTCTTTTACCTACACAAGGCCCAAAAGCCACTACAGGTAGGGAGCTACAGAATAACAAACATCACCCCCAAAGAAGTGGATAATGACACCAAGACGCAAGGAACCACAGAGTGAAAGAGAAGAAAATGACTTTAGGAAAAAGAACCAAAAACTTCATCCTAAACAGAAAACAAGGGATACATCTCTACATCTGTTCAAAAGACCAGGAGGGAGTGTCAACTAGACGTTGCCTTTTGCCATGTGCTGTGTTCCTTCAGGCTGTCCATGATCATGGCTCTCCACAATTTCTTGTTCTTTATAGCTATTAGTAGTTTTTGTCTCTTAGTAAATCTTTATCTCTGTTTTGGTATCCATAGATACAACCTTGATTAGGTTATATGTGCTTTCCATTGTCCTTCTTGCTTTGAATTCTTTACAAGGTCTGACAGTAGCAATTGTGGAATTCTTAAAGTGGGAGGCCACTTTGGGGCCGAGATATTTTTAAAGACTTTGGGAGAGGCAAACTCAAGCAGTGTCTTCATTTTCATGCTACACCCCCCTATCGTATAAACAACTTAGGAATGAGTTTATGTTGCTTCACTAAATTAAATGGAATAACTTTTCATTCATAGTAGTGGAGTTCTAATCTATTCTTGTATTCTTTTCCACTCTTAAGGGTTCTGGGCATGACACTAAACTGCATCCGGCAGCAAGATTTCTGGTTGGGAGGTTGTGAGGAGTATGTAACCACCTTTTAATTGCTGTTGTTGACCTGGAGTGGTAGCACCTGTTAGGGTCTCAACTATGGGCAAATAGTTAACCCCCAAACTGGGGTTAAAATACTATGAAAGTATAAAAATACACTTTTATAGAAATATATACATAAAAATAGACTTTTATAGAAAAATATACATTTTGCAAGGAAAAATATGACCAACAATACATTTTTGAGGAAAAAATCATTACTATAACACATTTTTGAAGGAAAAAATTCTCAGCAAGACAATTTTAAATACAAAACTAGAAGACATTTTCAGTTTTCTAAAATAAAAAAAGAATAAAAACAAAAATTTTCATTAAAATCTGACTAAATCAACCTTCTCACAACAACCGAACATTAAAAAAGTACCTTAAAACCCCATTTTTTTGGCATTAAATAACCCATGGAGATGTAACTGTAAGTTCTATTCTAATAGTTTCTTCACATACATCTTGCCTGTGGAACTCTCTTCCAACTTCTTAAATTATGATTTAAAAGCAAAATATCAATCTCCATCTTTCATACTTTTCAATCCTGTAATTTCATTGTTTTTTCTCCTCAGAAATGGGTTTTGGTAAATTTATCTACAAACATAAAATAATGTAAATAGACTCTTCTTTGTATCTTATCAAATATCTAGAAACATATTGCTGATGAACCAGACCAGATATATAGATATTTTTGTTTTAATCATTTCAATCCAAACAAGGCAGGACTGGTACACAGGGGGTTACAGTGGGAGAAAAAAAAACAACATCAATGTAAAGGGATGTTGAAGAAAGGATAAAATATGGATGGGAATCAAAGAAGGTAGAAGATGGGAATTGATGTTGCATTTAAACTTTTGGAGATTGTAGCTATCAGAGAAGCAAACAAATAGAAGTGAGTTCCATAAACAGGAAGTGCAAGAAAAAAAACTATTGGAATAGAAGAGGAGGTTACATTTAACAATTTTGACGGTAAATGGGCGAGACCTTGATGCCAATCCAGTCAGTTAGTTAAGTGCCATATGTGATGCATGTTTAGGCAATTATGTCTCAAAAGAGACATGACTGACTGCATAGAAGATGTTCTTTGCAGTAGGTTACCATTACTTTCTGCATTAAACTGGTTGCCAACCAAGATTCTAGATCCTAATCTGTCCTGCTATCCAACCCATAGCTGAGGGAGAAGAGATGAAGTAATATATTTCCCAAAAGTATTTGCATGTAAGTCAATGCAACAAGTTCAACTGGAATTAGAACTTGGCTCTCTGATTTCTTGATCCGAGCCGATATTCACTGCACCAAAATGTACATGTCAAACTAGTAGTGCACGTAAATACATGGGGTCAAGGAAACAGGAAAAAAATCTCGCCAGAGCAGTTGCCATAAAAATACTTATAGAAAAGACAGAAGGAAACCACATCATGTCTGTGAGAAAGTGACTAAATTGAGCTGCCAAGTCAGGATCTATTATATTGCAGATCACCTTTTTGGATTTTGTCAAGAATCTGAAGATGAATAGCAGGAGCACACAACCAGATATAGCAACAGTATTCAATGCATGGACGAATGGTAGATTCATAAATGTGCAAGATGGATTCTCACGAGAACCTCAAGATGAATAACAGGAGCACTCAACCAGATATGGCAACAGTATTCAATGTATGGACGAATGGTAGATTCATAAATGTGCAAGATGGATTCTCATGAGAACCTCAAGATGAATAACAGGAGCACTCAACCAGATATGGCAACAGTATTCAATGTATGGACGAATGGTAGATTCATAAATGTGCAAGATGGATTCTCACGAGAACCTCAAGATGAATAGCAGGAGCACACAACCAGATATAGCAACAGTATTCAATGCATGGACGAATGGTAGATTCATAAATGTGCAAGATGGATTCTCATGAGAACCTCAAGATGAATAACAGGAGCACTCAACCAGATATGGCAACAGTATTCAATGTATGGACGAATGGTAGATTCATAAATGTGCAAGATGGATTCTCACGAGAACCTCAAGATGAATAACAGGAGCACTCAACCAGATATGGCAACAGTATTCAATGTATGGACGAATGGTAGATTCATAAATGTGCAAGATGGATTCTCACGAGAACCTCAAGATGAATAACAGGAGCACTCAACCAGATATGGCAACAGTATTCAATGTATGGACGAATGGTAGATTCATAAATGTGCAAGATGGATTCTCATGAGAACCTCAAGATGAATAACAGGAGCACTCAACCAGATATGGCAACAGTATTCAATGTATGGACGAATGGTAGATTCATAAATGTGCAAGATGGATTCTCACGAGAACCTCAAGATGAATAGCAGGAGCACACAACCAGATATAGCAACAGTATTCAATGCATGGACGAATGGTAGATTCATAAATGTGCAAGATGGATTCTCATGAGAACCTCAAGATGAATAACAGGAGCACTCAACCAGATATGGCAACAGTATTCAATGTATGGACGAATGGTAGATTCATAAATGTGCAAGATGGATTCTCACGAGAACCTCAAGATGAATAACAGGAGCACTCAACCAGATATGGCAACAGTATTCAATGTATGGACGAATGGTAGATTCATAAATGTGCAAGATGGATTCTCACGAGAACCTCAAGATGAATAACAGGAGCACTCAACCAGATATGGCAACAGTATTCAATGTATGGACGAATGGTAGATTCATAAATGTGCAAGATGGATTCTCATGAGAACCTCAAGATGAATAACAGGAGCACTCAACCAGATATGGCAACAGTATTCAATGTATGGACGAATGGTAGATTCATAAATGTGCAAGATGGATTCTCACGAGAACCTCAAGATGAATAGCAGGAGCACACAACCAGATATAGCAACAGTATTCAATGTATGGACGAATGGTAGATTCATAAATGTGCAAGATGGATTCTCATGAGAACCTCAAGATGAATAACAGGAGCACTCAACCAGATATGGCAACAGTATTCAATGTATGGACGAATGGTAGATTCATAAATGTGCAAGATGGATTCTCACGAGAACCTCAAGATGAATAACAGGAGCACTCAACCAGATATGGCAACAGTATTCAATGTATGGACGAATGGTAGATTCATAAATGTGCAAAATGGATTCTCATGAGAACCTCAAGATGAATAACAGGAGCACTCAACCAGATATGGCAACAGTATTCAATGCATGGACGAATGGTAGATTTATAAATGTGCAAGATGGATTCTCACGAGAACCTCAAGATGAATAACAGGAGCACTCAACCAGATATGGCAACAGTATTCAATGCATGGATGAATGGTAGATTTATAAATGTGCAAGATGGATTCTCACGAGAACCTCAAGATGAATAACAGGAGCACTCAACCAGATATGGCAACAGTATTCAATGTATGGACGAATGGTAGATTCATAAATGTGCAAAATGGATTCTCATGAGAACCTCAAGATGAATAACAGGAGCACTCAACCAGATATGGCAACAGTATTCAATGCATGGATGAATGGTAGATTTATAAATGTGCAAGATGGATTCTCACGAGAACCTCAAGATGAATAGCAGGAGCACTCAACCAGATATGGCAACAGTATTCAATGCATGGATGAATGGTAGATTTATAAATGTGCAAGATGGATTCTCACGAGAACCTCAAGATGAATAACAGGAGCACTCAACCAGATATGGCAACAGTATTCAATGTATGGACAAATGGTAGATTTATAAATGGGCAAGATGGATTCTCATGAGAACCTCAAGATGAATAGCAGGAGCACCTGACCAGATATGGCAACAGTATTCAATTCACAGATGAATGGTAGATTTATAAAAGTGCAAAATGGATTCTGACAAGAAAAACTTCCTGGCCTGACAGTGAGACCCAACATGTGTGGCAGCAATATTCAATGCATGGAGGAATTTTAGACTTATAAATGTGTAACATTTTTTAATCATTTCATCCCAAGCAAGTTGATAATGCCACTAGGATGCAGGCAGTTACAGGATGCAAAGGAAAAGGAGAAAAATTTAGCAGATTCCTCAGATTTTGTCAAGAATCTTGAGATATTTGGCAGGAACACAAGACCAAATGTGGTATACAATATTCAATGCAGTTCAAATTTCAGTCTAGTTCTTGGATTGAGAGGAAACTGAGTAAAACTTTTCTTATTTTGTTTAATAAAGAAATGGTTTTTTTACTGCTGCTATGACAAAGAAAAACAAATTCCATGCGGATAACTTTCTTCTTTCTTTTTCCTTAGTTTTTAGATTCATCCACGGCTGCCGTCAATTTGAGTTCTGCGGGAAGACGACTTTTTGATATCAATGGAACAGAACTTTACAGCCTTCAGGGTTTGGTCAGGGATCAAATTGTCTATATCAGTTGCCATGAGGCATGGTCTAATCCAAAGCTAACCAAAACTGAGCAGCAACGCCGGATTTTATTAGCCCAGCTCTCCTCGGACATGACCAAAATTCGACAATATTGTGCCATGCGAAATCTAGAAAGTAAATATGATTTTTTTTGGTTTTCGGTATGAATCTTACATCAAAATATGCTTCTACCTAATATGAAAAAACAATTAAATTTTTTTTATCTTGGCTTTAAATTCTTAGCAATGAGATTTTAAAGTGTGTTTCTGTCTTGACCGAGCATCATGGTTGTTAGCAAAAGGAACAGTCTGACATGTAAATTACAAACTGGGGATGCCAAAATCAAACAAATACAACAATTTAAATATTTGGGAGGTATTTTAACATTTGTTCTTATGGATGACTAATATATTGTGCTCTCATTACGATTAAGCTCTCTGGAGAAGAAAATTTTAAAAACAGTTTCCACTTCGGCTATAATGCGTGGCTCTTCAGAAATGAATTGAGTTCTCTCGGTGACTGGCATCTGTATACACTGCTTATATACAAGACTTCAAAATTTCCCTTCTCTGATGCCATGCGCCAATGGCTTAGGGAGTAGAGATTCCGACTGACACCAAATCGGTCGAGTTTCAATCCCGGCCATAAGCAAGTGGATATGTCTAGCCACACTGATGAGCTGTGATACAGCAAAATAGGCTTGTATGTGGATGACTAATATATATATATATATATATATATATATATATATATATATATATATATATAGTGTTGTTTGGATCAACAAAAGGGAGTTCAGTAATACAAGCTAGTAGGATTTTTCTTAAGATGTTGGGATTAATTTTGAGTGGGGGTAATGAAGGATTACTGTAGACATTCCTTATGATTATATCAATAGTTTCACTGATGGGTACATTAGTAAAAAAGTTTTCCACATCAAGTGAAGCTATGATTTCATTATTAGGCTTTTCGCTCTTGAGGATAAAACTCAACCACATACTTCATGACCACACAAAATTTAAAAAACTTAACAAGAACCCAACACACAAACTAAAATCTAAGCTTAATAAATTCATTAGCACCAACAATGCTGATCAGAATTCCTTAAAACTCCCTAAAATTATTGGTGACTATAAACCTGGTTACATATACGGAACCATAAAAACTCATAAACCTAACTATCCTCTCCGCCCTATCATATCCCAAATTCCTACTCCTGTATACCATTTAACTAAACATATTAACCAGCTTATCACACCCTACCTTCTGAGTAAATACAGCATTAAGTCAACTCTAGAGGCACTCCAAATCCTCAAGAGTGAAAAACCTAATAATGAAATCATAGCTTCACTTGATGTGGAAAACCTTTTTACTAATGTCCTCGTCAGTGAAACTATTGATATAATTATAAGTAATGTCTACAGTAATCCTTCATTACCCCCACTCAAAATTAATCCGCACACACACACACACACACACACACACACACACACATATATATATAAAGATAACGTAGAATATTTGGTATTTAAGTCATATAAATTCCAATAGAGACAAACTCAAAAGAATTCAATGTTAAATTTATTTATTTAACAGAGTAATATAATCTAGAAAAAATTTTAGATGTTCTACAATTTCATGGGTAATACAGTATTTTGCAGCAAAACCTGCTGCTCGTCAGGCCCAAATGATACAACAGCTAATATTCAAAAGCATCCAGAAAAAAATCAACTATAGGCACTCATGTGTCCATATCAAGAATAGACATTTGTAATGCTAATCTACAAAAAACATTTCCTCACTCATTCAAAAAAAAAATACCAAAGAAAGAAAAAGAAAAATATAGAAAAATTATAAATGGAAAAAAGAGAATGAAAAAGAAAAAGAATAAGAAAAGGAAAGGAGAACAACCATAAGGAGAAAGGAAGTTAAAGTTAACATCTTAAATCGACATCTGCATCTATTGCAATTCATCTGCTTTCTTAGAAAAACATGACATGGAAATCTATCATTAAATTTTGTTTTAAAGATAATGGGATGTAGCTATGGTATAAACATAAATGGTAAATCATACTTTTTAATACAACTTAAAATATTACTACTAGTAGCATAATATTATAAATATAGTTATAATAATTAAAAAAATAAAAAAAAACAATATATAAGAAAATGATAAATATAATATTGTATTATTTGGGTCTGACGAGCAGCAGATTTTGCTGCAAAATACATATTACCCATGAAATTGTAGAACATCTAAAATTTTTTCTAGAGTATATATATATATAGAGAGAGAGAGAGGGGGGGAGAAGGAAGAAGGAAGGTTTATTCTCCCATGTAATTTTCCTTCATTATGGGCATTTTTGGATCCTTGATATAAGAATGCCATACAGACAGACACAATAGCTGAAAGGAAAAAGAATGACTAACATGCTTTATTCTAAGAGAGACTTTTATATGACTAAGAGTAATACACACACAAAACTATATATACAGATGTGTCCCATGCAGAAAACAATATATCATATATATCTGCACAACAAAACAGTGTGTAACGAGAAACAAAAAGCAAAGGTTTTACATATAATATGGAAATACTCCTGTGTCTGGAGAAGCCACGTTCAGGACTCCAGATTGAAACAGAGATAGACTTAACCCTGATCCAGGCTAAAGAAAGCAAGCTTTTGGTTTGGCTGCTGAAACAAACTCGTCACCATATTAAGTAAAGCCACTAAGTGTCTATCATGGGACCCATATAACTTATCTCCACCAAAGGAAGATAAGCATCTTCTGTAACTCTACAGAATGCAAAGATGAAACACTGAACCCTGAAAACACATTTGGATAACAAAAGATGCCTTCCAAAATCTAAGCAAAGTATTATAAAATAGAAAATATTTGTAATATAACATAGATATACAAACTTTACTGATAAATTAAAATTTTTCAATATTTATTAGAAAATTATAAATATAAATATGTAAAAATATACTCAGTTATAATATGAGATTAAGGACAGGATGGTTAAATAAAAGGAAGACAAGAGGAAAACTGTATTTGACTCACCTACACGTTTCATCCTGTGATGGACTTTATCAAGGCAAAAAGACAAAATGAGCTTTATTCAAAATTATGTATCTATAAACAAACATCTTGTGACATTGCACTATACATGAAGGAGTTCTAAAACTAAAATATTCTGTTAATCTTTTTTAATGATTTGTTAGCATTTTTTTTATAGTTACCAACACTGTTTATAGATATGTAATTTAGAATAAAGCTCATTTCATCTTTTTGCTTTGATAAAGTCTATCACAGGACGAAACGTGTAGGAGAGTTAAATACAGTTTTCATATTGTCTTCTTTTTATTTAACCAAATATAAATATGTATATGAAACACAGGAATCTGAAGGCTCATTAGGATAGTGAAAAGTGTCTTACAAATGTTAAGCAAAGTATTACAAAATATAAAAAATTTGTTATGGAAGAGAACTGAACTGTTATATATTAGGTTGTCACAAGAAATGACACCTTTTCTTGATTGCTTGTTGATCCAGTCATCTAATCAAGTAACCCCCTTAGTATATAAACAAATCTTGACTTATTCCTAACTGTTTTTCTTTCCAGATAATTTTTCTTTCAAGGTATTGTTGGTAATAAGTCCAATGAAAATGATTACAATGAAACAATGTAGAGTAGTCTTACTGTATCATGACAAATTGAAAAAATAAACAATTTTTGCATCAAATCTTTACATGCAATGAGAAATTGATACTCTTTTACAACAGTAAGAGAATAGGCCAGTCATTAGATGCAAGTAAATCACCAAAACAATACCCAAAACCTCAACTGCACCCAAAAAGGTAATGGTTACTGTATGGTGGTCTTTCAGAGGGGTTATTCATTATTCATTCTTGTCTCTAGGAACAACATAACAGCAACCTCGTATTATGAAGAAATTGAGTGTGCAGGCAAAAAATTGGTAAAGAAATATTCTAGACTGCATGAAAATGCATGACTGCTACTTCTCAATCAATTGTCCAAAAGCTGCATATCCTGAATTTTGAAGGTTTGCCTCATCCTCCATATTCACCTGATATCTCTTCTGCTGGTTGTCACTTAAGCATTTTGAGCTTTTCATATGCATTAAAATATTCTCCAATAAGGAAGAGGTAATCGAAGCATTTGAGATGTTTATTATATGAAAGGATGAGAAGTTTTATAAAAATGGGATCAAGAATTTAGAGGTACATTGAAGAACAGTCATTCATCAAAATGGTTCCTATTTCAACTAAATAGATTAGTTATTTAACATTTCAGAAGCGTTTTATTCATTTTCTATACAGTGGCATCATTTCATGTGTGACAGCCTAATATAATCAGTTGTTTTTCATGGCTATATAATATATATATAAGTGTGTGTGTGTGTGTGTGTGTGTGTTTGTGCATATGTATGTGTGTGTGTGTCACAAGTGGAATGGTGAGTATGAAAAAATGGCACAAGTGGAATGAGAGGGAAAAATGGCACAATGTATTTTGCTTTCTATATCATTTTACTAATTCACCTGAATGTGACCCATCAAAATTTTCCACCAAGGGCAGACTTCACCTTCAGGTCTGCCTATGAATATCACCATTAATATTAAGAGGACATTATTCTAAACAGATCAGTGTATAAAAATCAAATAAAAAAACTAAAACAAATTTTAAATAAAGGTTTTACCCTTCTTATTCCGAATTTGTTTTAAATGTTTATGTCTGTCCTTTGATATTTTTCTTTTCCAGATTATATACTAAAAGTTGGTGGACCCTTGTGCAGTAAATCAAAAATAATGATTGGTCAGTTACACGAAGAGACTTCAGAAGAGGGATCTTTGCCAGAATCGGACCTGACACTGAGTTGTGAAGAGAAAGATGATGAGCTGCAAGCGGAAGAAAAAGAGCAGCTTTCTCAGAAAAGTGACCAAACCAGCGTGAAAGAAACAATGTGGGTATTCACCAGCTTTACATCTTACACTTAAATGTCAGTAATCAAACAAGTGGACCTAGGTATGACGGTAAACTGCATCCGGCAGTAAAGCCTCTGATTGGGAGGTTGTGAGGAGCATGAAACCATCTCTTAATTGCTGTTGTTCCCAGGTTCACTCTGACCTAGAGTGGTAGCACCTGTTAGGGTTCCAGCTATGGGCAAACTGGGGTCAAAACACTATGAAAGTATAAAAATACACTTTTATAGAAATATATACATAAAAATAAACTTTTATAAAAGAATATACATTTTTAAAGGAAAAATATTACCAACAATACATTTTTGAAGAAAAAATTCTGACCATAAAACATTTTTGAAGGAAAAACAATTATTCTCAGCAAAACATTTTTGAATCCAAAACTAAAAGACATTTTCAGTTTTCTAAAATAAAAAAGAATAAAAAAAAAATCTCCATTAAAATCTGACTAAATCAACCTTCTCACTATAACTGAACATTAAAAAAATACCTTAAAACCCCATCTTTTTGGCATTAAATAACCCACAGAGGTGTTGATATGCCATTAAACAAAACTCAAACTCAAACTCAAACAACAAGTGTTCTAGCTCGGCTATGGTTTCAATTCTACAGAAGAGATGTTTCAGCCAATAGAGTCAATAGAGTCACTTTTACTGGAAACAGTTTATTGGCACAGAATTGAGAATTGGTGATCTGAGTTCAAATCCTTGCTTTTATGATTTTATGATTTTCCCTTTTCTACCGAATTCCAGTTGAATTTGTTGCGTTCATTTACATGCAAATACCCTTGGGAAAGGTATTAATCTGTCTCTTCCCTCCAGTTATGAGTCAAATAACAGGACAGATTGGGTTCTATAGCCTTGACTGGCAACCAGTCTACTGCAGAAAGTAATGGCAACCTACTGCGGGATAATCTTCTGCCCAGTCAGTCATGTCTCTTTTGAGACATGATCACCCAAATACAGTAATAGTAATAACTAAGGCATCCATCAAAGTCTTGAGAGACCATGGATCTCCATGAGGCAGACTTGTTTTTTTTTAAATGAGAGATCGGCAGTTACCCATGCAACCCATCCCTTCTTTGCACACTGCTGATGTTGTCCAAGTAAAAGGCAGAGACCAATGCAACTTGGCAGTGGCATCGTCATGGGAGTTGCCAGAAAGAAATTGAATGAGATTTTGGACTGTCTTATGAACTTCAGCTTCGAATTTGAATTTAGAGTTGTCATTTTTCAAATCTGGTTACCAATCATGGCTACAGAGTACAGAGCACAGTCTGCCCTACTATTTGACCCACAGTTGGAAGTTTTTAATTCAGAGTTTTTCCTTCTTCTTGACCAGTTTACATCCAAGGCTATAGAACTCAGTTTACATCCAAGTCTATAGAACCTAGTTTACATCCAAGGCTAAAGAACCCAGTTTGTCCTGCTATTTACATATGGTTGAAGGTTTATAATAATAGTCAAAATAAAGTAACATCCTTTTTTTTACACACCTTTTTCTTGTAGGTCTTCTCCTTTTGTATCCCTTCAGGACATAGGTGGTCATTGGCTCTCCAAATCCCACTGTTCCTTGTAGCTCTTAATATACAGTGTGTGTAAAGTTTTTGAGGACAGATTTACATAAAAATCCCTTGTGGAAGCAGAAAATGATGTCTTTTTACTGAAAAATTTGTGAGGATAAGAATAAACATATTGTTTGGTAATTTCATTCAATAAAATCTCCTTCAGCATTGATAATGGCTTCTATGTGAAGTCTGAATTGCTTACATACTAGGATCAAGTGGTCTTTGCTCATACTTGAAATTTCTCTGATAATGGAGGTTTTTAGGGATTCTTTAGTGTTATGAGATTACTTATTAACCTCTTTCTCATCTACGTTCTGTACATACACTACCAGCCATAATAATTAGGCCACCCCAGTTTTTAAAAAAAAATGATGTATTTCATACTATTTTTAGTATTTATTGCCAAGTGGATAATTCTAAATGGAAATAAAATGGGTCTTTTGTTATTATTACTTTGCAAAATTTTACAAGGCAGCCAGAAAGCCTTTGCTTCAGTCAGCCAATAAGAAGAAGAGACTAGCATGGGGAAGAGTGCACAAAAACTGGACACCAGAACAGTTCATTTGATGCACATGTTATTGTGCAGTATTAACAAAAGAACTATTCTGTTTTCATTTACAATTATCCACTTGGTAATAAATGTAATAAATACTAAAAATAGTATGAAATACATCATTTTTTTAAAAACACTCAGGTGGCCTAATGATTATGGCTGGTAGTGTAGTAGACTAA
The DNA here is from genome assembly GCA_037127315.1 of Ascarosepion bandense. NCBI lineage: Eukaryota > Metazoa > Mollusca > Cephalopoda > Sepiida > Sepiidae > Ascarosepion > Ascarosepion bandense. Next base: position 368,161 of record JBBBDQ010002066.1, on the reverse strand, counting down.
TGAATTGAGATCTGGGGAGCTAGGCGTCTAATGTTAGGGCTTATGTGATCATAAAAATTTTCTGCTATCCATTCCTGCATTGTTTGAGCCTTGTCTGTTGGTGCCAAGTCTTGTTGAAACACGTGAGTCCTTCTGCTGCATACATTATTGATCCATGTCACAACCACCATTTTCAGAACATCTATGTAGGCAACAGTGTTTGATCTAAGACCTTGTGGTAATAAGTTAGGAGGTATTGCATGTCCTTCATTGATGACAATGCCCAAAACCATGACAATTGCAGGAAACTTTGCATACATTACTCTTAGAACTTCCAAAGGGTCTGCAAATAACCATCCGTCATTTCTTCTGTTTATTTTCTGAGCTTGGTCAAAGTTTTTTCTCATCTGACAAGAACTAAATGACATCTTTTTCTGCTTGGTTTTTTGAGTTCGTTCTGGAGCCTCATTTTTTTTTTACTGGAGCGGGAGTATATTGTAGTGTCATCTGCGTAGATGCCTACTTGGGACTTGATCTCATCTGGGAGGTCATTGATGAAAATAAGGAAGAGCGTTGGGCCCAGGATAGAGCCCTGTGGGACACCAGCATTCGTGCTGTAGGATGAAGAGGCACACCCATTCAGAACGACCTTCATTTTGCGGTTATTTAAGAAAGATTGGATTAGGTCAAGCAGGCGACCGGTAATACCATAACCGTGTAGTTTGCATCGGAGGCCAGAGTGCCAAACCCTGTCGAAAGCCTTGGAGATGTCCAGAGCAACCACGCGAGCCTCGTCAGACTCATCAAGGGCCTGTAGCATGTACTCCGTTACGGTTGTTAGCAGGTCGGCCGTGGACCTGGCAAAGCGGAATCCATATTGCCTGTCGGAGAACAGTTTGTGGGCGGTGAGATGATGAACTATTTCAGCATTGATTATAGCCTTGAATACTTTCCAGAATATTGGTAGAAAACTGATAGAGGGATAGTTGGATGGGTCCGAGGGTTCACCACAATTCTTAAAATCTGATTAAGCAATTTTCATTTACCTTTTTTCACATAAAATGACCTTTTCTCATCATGTCAGACTTGTATCTTATATCTTCATGGACAACATTTTGGATTGTTCCTTCGGACACATGGTATTCATTTGCAATTGACCTTATAGATCTTCTGACATTGCTGTCAGTGGTCTGCTGTGCTTGCCAAATAAATTCAGGTGTTCTAACAGTATCAGTGTGTCTGGAATGTTTCTTATGTTTTTGATGCTGGCAATACATTTCCATTTTTCAGCTCTAACTCCTTGCAAACTTTGTAGACAAAGGATCTAATGGCTTTTAAAAATTGCACTATTTCTAAATTGCTATGTTCAGCTTGTATTGCCACAATTACTGCATGCCTCTTCACAGGGCCGTAGCTGATGCTAAAAAAACACCGGACACTGAAAAAATTGCCCGGATTTATTAGTAGACAATGTGATGATGTCATCAGTGTCATCTGTTTCCAGAAACTATGATTTTTGCGGATTTTTTGGCTATTCCAATGGAAATTAGGCACAGAACATGAACGAAAGCAGGAAATTGGGTTCGAACTTTCTGAGTATAACCAGTCTTTTCTCCCAAAATTAATAAATATACAAACAGATTTTTACTGCGTTCATTCGGATATTTCTTCGTTTTTCTTTCTTTCTTTCTTTCTTTCTTTCTTTCTTCATGAATTGTTTCGTTTGATTTCTGATGAAGACATTTTTCCTTGCCCAGATTTTCACTATGATTGCATGGATCAGCCCGGACCCGTGCCCGGTAGTCAGATATGGCCATGCCTCTTCATTTCTTGTGTAAGCTTAGGGTCTGCCATTCTGAAATATTATAAAATATAAAACCAAATAGTATGTAGCTATAGTAAAAATAACATGTTGTCAAATACCTTAGACACCTTGTATTACATCTATTTTTTTTCTCCTGAACCCTGCTTTGCCAACCATTTGCATAAGCATATCACAAATGTCATGCACTGTTTTTCTATTTCTGCTTATAGTAAAAACGTCATCAGACATTTTTATTTCTTGGAGCCCTTAAATCTACAGGTGTACTTTGCACTCCTTTATAATCTTGGGAATATTTTGCTGAAAAATCTCTGCAAGAAACTTTTAACGGTGTCAGATAAGGAAATGTCAGGATGGGAGGAAAAGTTATGTGATTAAAAATTGTGGATCCACTGTGGAGGTTTAAATTTTTACTTAGCTTTTTTTCCTGATCCTTATCCTGATCAAAATTCCTGTAATCCATTAGGATCATAAAAATTCCAACTTCAAAATTTATTACAATCAAACGATGTTTTGTCGAGCCAAAATAAAAAGTGACAACAGCATTTATACATCACAACATCTCACTAAACATAGTAATAACATTACTACCAACAATAAACAGTCGCTTAAAGCATTACATTACTTCATCATCTTTCTACAGATCCACTCTCCAGGAATCTAACTTATGTCTACCAATACATAAAAATAAGTGAAATAATACTAATTTCATCTTCAATGAAAAGTTCCAGCCAGAATGAATTTATAATAATCAAGCTGCATTTCAGTGACTCATAATAGAAGTGACAACACCATTTCTACATAAACACTCACAGATACATGTTTATATAAAACTAGCAGTATAGCATGTCGTTGCTTGGGTGTAATGAAAGCTTTAAAACTAATCCATGGTCCTGGAGCTCAGACTCTTTGGACATTGGCATGAAAGACTAAAAAGCAATAGTTGTTTCCAGTTAAAGCGAAACCGTAGACTGAAAGAAAAATGAATGGATGTAAGTCAAATTTTGATTTCCTGGTATCGATATCAGATAAGTTTTTTCATCGTAAACTGAATTTTGAAGGCTAAATAAGTCCTCTGAGTAAATGGTATCATGGCTGAAACTAAGAACTACAATTATACCTACTTAGAGCCAAACCCGAAGCAAAAACTAAAATAAAAAGGCTGAAAAAATACAGATATACAGGCAGATAAACAGACACACACACAAACATCTTGCCTTTTATATATATATATTTTCAATTTTCTGCACTATTGTAAGAACTGCAACGTTGAAACTTCTGAATATCATTTATTATGTCTTTGTCTATTAGTGTATCAAATTTGATTAAAGTCGAACCACTCCTTCTATAACTTGATTTTTTTTGATTATCGATTTTCGATATTTATTGGGGGTACCTCGACACAAAACCTAGCTAAGAACACTCGCTAACGCTTATAGTACAACTGTGTAAATTTTCAATAAAATCATTTCAGGTGTTTCAGAATCTATAAGTAACAGACGCACACACACACACACACACACACACACACACACACACACAAAGTTCCATTTAAAAATAAGTTTAGAGATCCATACACAAAATCATTACATCTTGCTATATTTCAACCATTTAATCAGAAATGTCTCCTATAGATTTATCCTTGTGCACATACACACAGACACTTATATTAACTAAGATTATTGTCCAACATACACCTAGACAGACAAGCATTGCTGTATAAACACACACACATGCACTATTACTGACTTTACTGTCCAAAATATTCCTCACACATATATTTAAAAATTATCCATTGCTTTACTACACATGTATTAAAACACACATATATACATATATTAACGAACATTACCCTTCAACATATGCCTAAACAGAGAAGTGTTTCTCTACAAACATACACATACACTATTATACATATTACCCCACAAAATATTCCACACACAAGGATTTAAATTTAAAAATAATAATTATCTATTGTTTTAATATATGTGACACATATCTAACCAATAAGGATCAACCTCAAATCACAACATCCTAGTATACTGTCTTTTGTTGCTTTTTTTTTCCTTTTGGTCTCTGAAGAAACCTTAATAAAAGTGAAACATGTTAGATTGAGATACATTTCATATTTGTTCTTTTACTTTATTCTCTCAGAGGTATGCGTGTAATTAAAAAGAAAAATTAATTTTGGCTGTGAAATAATAAAATATAAATTTCTTTTGTCTTTTATAATAATATTCACCCTGTACAAGACCCAAGAGCCCCTCGAGGTAGAGGGTTAAAGAGTAATAGGTTAGAGTCACAGTTTTTGGTGATATGCCTGAACAGGAATTATTTTTCTGGTCAATAACTAAAAGTCCAATGTGTTGATTTGTATGGATACACAGTAGTGAAAATCTTGGAAGACAGAAAATTAGTTAAATTCTTTTTATATCTTTTTTGATATGTATTCTTTATGTATTTTGATTAGTAAAAGATGTACTGTTAATGGTAATGATAATATCAGACGTTTCTTTATAGGAAAACATTCGTCATTCATTGATCAAACAGCCACTGTAACTGTTGGTATAAATTTATAAAATTTTCCTCTTAAAATACTTTTTTAGGGAGATAGATTTCTGAAATCTACTGTTATCATGTGCATTGTGGTGCAGTGGATATTGACTCAGAATGAGAAATTGGGGTGCTGAGTTCGAATTCCAGTTGAATTTATTGCATTCACTTACATGCAAATACCCTTGGAAAAGGTATTAATCGATGTCTTCCTTCCAGTTATGGATTAAATAACAGGACAGATTGGGTTCTATATCCTTGGCTGGCAACCAGTCTATCACAGAAAGCAATGGCAACCTACTGCGGGATAATCTTCTGCCCAGTCAGTCATGTCTCTTTTGAGACATGATTGCCCAAGCGTGTTTCACGTATGGCACTTAACTGACTGACTGTTATCACCCTTTTCAGGATTGATAGGGCTTTTCTTCCTAACCTTTTGCTTGAAGTTGTGTGGAATGTCAGTATTTTGATTATGCCATTATTTTAAGTTTGTGTTACATGTGCTATCCATTTTAGTTGTTACTGCTGTTGAAAGTCCTCTAATGGTTTGGTATCTGTTATTTGGTACAGTTGTTTGCAATTGTGTAGTACCAGTCCATAAGGTTTGAAAAAGGATAGTCTTCAACTGCAGATTTCAATCAATCAGCATTTTTAACAATTGGTCTGAGAAAGTTGTTGTATGCAGCTGATATCTATAACAATAATAAATCTGAAGTAGGTCTATATAAAATAAATTGCCAGAACTGCTCCTCAAAATACATTGGGGAAAACTGTAGAAATTTTAAAAAATCATATCTATGAACACAAAAGGGATCTTATGCACAACAATTTATCAAATGCATTAGGTATACACAGAAATAAACTCAACTACAACTTTGATGTAAAGAATGCACTAGTTTCATTTTTAACTGCCCCAGCATCTTTAAAATTTGTTAATCCAACATGACACAATAATGATTCTGTCATGGACCCAGTTATCACTTTTCGTAATAATTCTTGTCTGGTTATGTCTGGTTTCATTTTTTGCTGCATTTTTATTTGTTTCTCTTCCAATTTTTGTTGGAATTCAAATTGTTTTTTTAACAGTTCAACAATTGCTGCTTGGAAATCCATTTTTTTCATTTATTTCTGTGAGGCGGGGAAAAGAAAAACTTTTTTTCTTTACGTAGTTGTGCAGGGAGATATTCCCTTTAACCTTGTCGCCACTTTGTCCGATGTCTGTAGTTCAAAAAAATGAATTCTTCGAGTTTCCCCGTCACTTTTTGTTGTTGCAACTGTTGTAGAAAAAAATTCCTTTATCTCTGCTTAATTTTTTGAATATTTCGTCATCACTTGTCATGGGATGATGTTCTTCTTTATTATAACTCTGCGTAGACTTTTTGAATTTTCATTGCCCCTTGTCATGTGGGACGCTGTATTTCCTTTTTTATCTCTCTGCATGTATTTGTTCACCACTTGTCATGGGCAACTGACGTGAAAAACGTATTTTTCTTTTTTAATCCTCTTCATGTGAATTTGTTCAATGATTCATCACCATTTGTCGTGGACCTGGTTAAGAGCAAGAAATAATACAAACACCAAAATAAGCAATAACGATATATATATATTAACGCAGCAAAATACAAATACTTGGAACTCTGTTAGTAGAATGAATAAATACGCGTTAGGAAGTAATACTATAATTGGGACTTGCAATAGTCGTACGGTAGCACTCTTGGCTATCTCTGCCTATCGCTCTGCTCTGATCTGCTTATGCTGATCTCCTGTGAATCTCTCCCTCTCTGAGCTTTTGATCTCTCGATCTCTGATCTCTCATCTCTTGTGAGGGGAAGTATATGTAGTTGTAGAAAGAGTTCAATCCATTGTAATGGGTGATGTCACCATGACAGATTTCTAATAAAGGAAATAGATAAATAAGCAATGAAAAATAAATTGCATACATTAAAAAAACTTTCAGAAATAAAAACAAAACATATCTATGAACACGAAAAATAACTGGAGTAGATAGATCTATCTATTGCCCGGTTCACACTCCACTCACGTCTATTGACCAGGTTAAAAGGCTCATCCCTTGTTCCCTGTTTAAGATGTGGTTTCCGGCTTTTCCAATCTTTGCCAATCTTTTCACTATCACGTAGCCTCCTGCACATCAGTGGCGTTATCGCCTTGCTCGGGGTGATACGGTTAAAAAAAAAACGAAAAAAAAAAGGGATCTTATACACAACAATTTATCAAAAGCATTAGTTATACATAGAAATAAATTCAACTACAACTTTGATCTTAAGAATGCACTACTTTCACTTTTAACTGCCTCGGCATCTTTAAAATTTGTTAATCCAACATGAAACAATAATGATTCCTGATAAAGAAAATAGATAAATAAACAGTGAAAAATAAATTGCATAGATTTTGAGAAACTTGCAGTAATTTTTAAAAAAATGTGTACATGAACACAAAAGGGATATTATACACAACAATTTATTAAATGCATTAGTTATACATAGAAATAAATTTAACCATGGAATGAGAATCAATTTTATTTAAATGAAATTATAACAACATCCTTCAGCATGGATTAAATAAAGTGTTTGGTTTGAAATTCATACTTATGACACCTGAAGAAGGGTGGCATGTACAATAGCTAAAACATGAATATGACAATAAAGATGAGGACAACAATCCAAATGATATAAATCGAGTAAATAGTTACACTAACTTATCTCAGAAATATAGACAAAAGCAAATCAGTTAAAAAAATCAATTAATAAAAGTGTTGTAATATGTTATGTGTTTGCTATCCCCAAACAGGTCGCATCATGACATTTCACATGTACGCTCAGAGGAACGTCTCAACCGACTCAAGTGGCCATGGGAAAGACTAGTCAACTTGGAAGGATGTCTGGATGATGACGAAAATGTAGAAGCTGATCAAGGAGAGGAAAAAAAACCCAGCAAAGTTTCCTCCGAAAAATTTAAGTGAGATATTTCAGCATCTTTCCTTTGTTTTTCCTTTCTGTTTCTATTTTTTTTTAAACAATTATGTTTTCAGTTTCTGTGATTCTGCAAAATAATATATTTTTTCTGAAACATTTTTAAATGTGAATATTTGTCGACAATACTGAATAGAATTTAAATTAGTCTTCTTTTTTCAAAATATGCACCAGAAGGCAGAATTTTTCTTAACATGTTTTTTTTTCATCGTTTTATTACTTTCTATGAAGGTAATTATAAATTATATGCAGTTTCATCATAACCTGTCATTAGGTTTGTCACACTGCCTTCTACTCATGCGTGCTTATAGTTGGTACTATTGTGGTCACATGATTGAAGTTTGAGTTTGATTACATCTGTTTTCTTGCTGCTGTTACATAGTAAACATGACTGCTCTGCTAGCAAGGAGGAAGAAAGCTGTACTAAAAAAAGATGTGATATCCCAAGTGGAATAGAACAGTCTGAATCAGAAAATTAAATAAAAGGTTTTCAAATTTCTTTTAATGTTACTCAGGTTGACAGTGCTGGTTACAATCAAGGTGAGAATATATATTTAACACACAATGTTGTGCATAAGTGCCACAAGGGTTACAGTAGGAGATGGGGAAGTCTGGTCTTCTTTTGTCTCATTCACTGACCCATTTGTATATATAATTTTTCATTTACCAAAAAATCAGATTTACTTTTAATAGTCATACTGTAAGGATACAGTCTGAATAATGTAAATAGTGTAAACAACTTTGTTTTTCATAGTGTTAAACATGTTAGATTTTGTGCCAAAGAAAAATGTATTTGCAGAGAATTTATTTTACTGCCCTACTTGATGCAAAAGAAATCTGCAGCTGAATTCTTGTTTAAACTTATAGAGACCATAGTCTGTCAGAACCAACATGCAGAGATTGGTTAAGATGCTTAAAAAATAATGATTTTGATGATTGAAAGTAAAGAATGTTACAGAACATCAAAAAGTTTGAAAATGAAGAATTGGATGCATTACTTCATAAAGACTCATTTCAGGTGCAAGTTGGATTTGCAGAATCATTAGAAGTTGATCACACAGCAGTTTTGAAATGTTTGAAAGCATTAGGAATGATTCAAAAGCAAGAACATTGGGTGCTGTATGAGTTAAAGTTGAGAGACATTGAATGGCATCTTGTCACATGTGAACAGCTGCTATACTGGCAGAAAAAAATGTATTTTGCATTGTATCATGACCAGCAATGAAAAGTGGATACACTACAATAACCCTAAGCATAGGAGATCATGGAGTAATCACAGTCATGCATCAATATAAGTAGCAAAGCCAAATATCCATGGTTTGAAGCTTCTGCCCTGCATTTGGTGGGATCAGTTGGGTGTAGTTTATTATGAGCTGCCCAAACCGACCAAAAGCATCAAGAGAGGTCACTATTGGCTACAATTGATGTGTTTGAGTCAAGCATTGAAGAAAAAAATGGCTACTATATGAGCAAAGAAATAACAAAGTGATTTTGCAACATGACAACTCTAGGCCACATTTGGCAAAACAAGTGAAAATCTACTTGGAAACACTTAAATGGGAAGTCCTACCCCACATGTCGTATTCACCAGACATTGCTCCATCCGATTATCACTTCTTATAATTGATGGCACATAAATGTGTTTTCATACATTCATAATGACAGCTGAAGTTTGTGGGACATCTAATGAGGAAGGAAGGCATGGAGAATCTGATACTCAAAGGACAGATAGAGGGAAAGATATATACTTATTTACATCCTTATATACAGGATGTCTATAAAGTTTGTGTGCACTTTAAAAAATTTATAACTTTATTTGTATTTGTGATAGAAATAATCTGTAAACTTGAAAGATAATACAGGGTTTCAACAAGATGGAGCTCCTTGTCACTTTGCTCTGTGTGTTAGTTTCTAAACCAGGAATTTCTTAACAGATGGATCGGAAGGAGTGGACCATTTTATTGGCCCCCATGTTTGCCAGATTTGACGTCATTAAATTCTTTTTAAGGGAACATGTGAAGATAATTGTGTATGCAACTAAACGTAGTTCATTAGAAGATTTGAAAACAAAAATAACTAATGTGATTTCAGGCACTACTGTAAATCAGTTGGCAAATGTTTTCCATGAACTGCAAAATCGTATTACCCTTTGTATTGCTAATGATGGCGGACATGTGGAAACTTAAAGAAAATTTCAATAAAACCTTAAAAAATATAGATTTACTTCTTTCTAATTCTTTTTACAAATTATTTCTATTGCAAATACAAATAAAGTTACAAATGTTTTAATGTGTACAAGAACTTTATGAAGACCCTGTATATATGTTGAGAAAAAATACTACAGAGAACTTCTAATAAGTTAGAAATAAGAAGTAGTGAGATATTTATTGTTAAGTTTGAAGAGAACAGAAGCATATTTCTTTAGGACAATGCCAGGATACCATCAAATGAGCAAGACTTGTCGGGATCTAGTTTAGAAATGATAGCAGAAACCTTTAATAGGTATGTATATATCTCTCAGTAGAGACTTTGTTCTCGGGGAAAATCAGGCAAAGAGTGGAGTTAGAAGAGAATTTTTGGGTAAAGTCTGCTGCATTTCAAATTGATTGAAGAAAGGAGGGACGGAGGATCTACAGTTGTTCAGCACCCTCGTTTTTTTTTTTTTTTTTTAATCATTTCACCCCGAGCAAGGCGGAAACACCACTGATGTGCAGGGGGCTACATAAATGTAAAAAGATTAATTAGAAAAGAGTTAGGAGTACAAACTAGTTAGAAAGGAACAATAGAAAGCTGAGAAAGCAGGTGCGATAACAGATACATAGGTGAAGAGAAAGGGAAGGTTATACGGGGGTGGGGAGAGAGCTAGAGTCCAGTGGTTAGTAGATGAGTATTGACTTTGCATTTAAATTTCTGGAGGTTGTAGCCGTCAGGAAAGCAAGAATACGGGAGCGAGTTCCACAGGCGGGAAGTGCGAGAGAAGAAGCTGCAGGAGTAGAACTGTCGTCTGCATTTGGCTAACCTGACTGTGAATGGGTGGGACCCAGTTGCCAGTCTGGTTGCACGAGTAAACACCTGTTGAGGAGGCATCAGTGACTTAAGTTCGTCTGAGCAGAAGCCATGAAAGTATTTATAGAAGAGACAAAGGGAGGCCACATTTCGACGGTGGGAAAGTGGCTGCAGTTGAGCTGCCAGATCAGTACCTATCACATTACAGACTCTCCTTTGGAGCCTGTCAAGAACATTGAGGAGAACGGCAGGGGCCTCTTAAAGAGCCACTAGAAATCTCTAAAACAGAACTTGTGGCAGAGTACACTCTTGTGCAAATTAAGTGAAACAAAAAGAATAATGTTTTCCTTGGATCTTTCTTACTTTCCCTGATCATGTATATGTTGTCTTTTGGCATTGTTTTTCTCTTTTAACCACATTTTCCTTTACTTTTTGGACTGATGGATCCAGTTTGTTTCTTCACCTTGATGATATGACTGACAGTTGAAAGGCTGACACCAACAATATCCACAATCTCTCTATAAGGCTTGCCAGTGTGTTCATGCAGTGTTACAATTTTTGTAAGTTTTCTTGGAGTAATGTCCATTGCAAACAATGACAGTCAAGACAATAGTATCTGGGCATGATAAAAATCTGATGCAATCAAGGTTGATGCAATATTTTTCAAGGCTAAACAAATTTCATCATAAACCATGAAAACAGATTCATATTGCTGCACACCATTTCAAATGACTTAATCTGAGGAAAAAATAGAAATCAATTACACCCTATCACTCCAGGCGGTCTAAAACTTACTGTATGGTGTAAGAATGGAAACTAAAGCAGTTGTTTCAATTAATTTGCTCAAAGGTGTATATGGTGACTTATTCTATCAGAAAATTATGACTTTGCTTTTTTGAGGCCACACTTGCACTCATTACAAGCAATCACAAAGATATATCTGTTAAAAACTGAGTTGTCAATCTAGTATAACTAGAAGAAATGATTCTTTTGGGCTATAGCAGCTGAACAGGCAGGATAAAATCAAGGAGAGAATTATGGTTTCACTTGGTATTTCCTTGCTGGTATGAAATCTTTGATGCCAGCTTTTACCTTGACCAAACAGTGAATGTGAGCACAGTCACTGTTGGCATTACCATTTAACTGAGGGTTGTTCATTTCTGCAGTAATAGGATAAACCAGAACAATTCTGACAAATTACAATTTGATATTCTTTGTTTCAGGTGCAAATCAACATCTGCTCAGTCCTTTGAACGAGTGTCAAAATTCACATACGAAGACAACTATCTTGCCTGTGTATATAACAAGAATCTAGTGCTTGGTACTGGGCCATCAGATGGTCGAGGAGTTGAAGTGATTCTTATGAAGAGATCTCCAGATAATATCAACCAACAATGGATCATCAAAACTAATGGGTAGGGCCAAAAAAGGTTACATTATTAAAAATATTTTTATTCTATTTCTCTTTAGTATATACATTCATCTTTATCTTTTATCAGATGAAGCATTGTCAGCCATTATTAATAATTTTTTATTAGTATTTATTTTCATATTTATATTTTAGCAGATGAAGCATTGTCAGCCATTATTAATAATTTTTTATTAGTATTTATTTTCATCTTTATATTTTATTCGATGAAGCATTGTCAGCCATTATTAATAATTTTTTATTAGTATTTATTTTCATCTTTATCTTTTATCAGATGAAGCATTGTCAGCCATTATTAATAATTTTTTATTAGTATTTATTTTCATCTTTATATTTTATCAGATGAAGCATTGTCAGCCATTATTAATAATTTTTTATTAGTATTTATTTTCATCTTTATATTTTATCAGATGAAGCATTGTCAGCCATTATTAATAATTTTTTATTAGTATTTATTTTCATCTTTATATTTTATCAGATGAAGCATTGTCAGCCATTATTAATAATTTTTTATTAGTATTTATTTTCATCTTTATATTTTATCAGATGAAGCATTGTCAGCCATTATTAATAATTTTTTATTAGTATTTATTTTCATCTTTTTATATTTTATCAGATGAAGCATTGTCAGCCATTATTAATAATTTTTTATTAGTATTTATTTTCATCTTTATCTTTTATCAGATGAAGCATTGTCAGCCATTATTAATAATTTTTTATTAGTATTTATTTTCATCTTTATCTTTTATCAGATGAAGCATTGTCAGCCATTATTAATAATTTTTTATTAGTATTTATTTTCATCTTTATATTTTATCAGATGAAGCATTGTCAGCCATTATTAATAATTTTTTATTAGTATTTATTTTTCATCTTTATATTTTATCAGATGAAGCATTGTCAGCCATTATTAATAATTTTTTATTAGTATTTATTTTCATCTTTATATTTTATCAGATGAAGCATTGTCAGCCATTATTAATAATTTTTTATTAATATTTATTTTCATCTTTATATTTTATCAGATGAAGCATTGTCAGCCATTATTAATAATTTTTATTAGTATTTATTTTCATCTTTATCTTTTGTCAGATGAAGCATTGTCAGCCATTATTAATAATTTTTTATTAGTATTTATTTTCATCTTTATATTTTATCAGATGAAGCATTGTCAGCCATTATTAATAATTTTTTTATTAGTATTTATTTTCATCTTTATCTTTTATCAGATGAAGCATTGTCAGCCATTATTAATAATTTTTTATTAGTATTTATTTTCATCTTTATATTTTATCAGATGAAGCATTGTCAGCCATTATTAATAATTTTTTATTAGTATTTATTTTCATCTTTATATTTTATCAGATGAAGCATTGTCAGCCATTATTAATAATTTTTTATTAGTATTTATTTTCATCTTTATATTTTATCAGATGAAGCATTGTCAGCCATTATTAATAATTTTTTATTAGTATTTATTTTCATCTTTATATTTTATCAGATGAAGCATTGTCAGCCATTATTAATAATTTTTTGTTAGTATTTATTTTCATCTTTATATTTTATCAGATGAAGCATTGTCAGCCATTATTAATAATTTTTTTATTATATTTATTTTCATCTTTATATTTTATCAGATGAAGCATTGTCAGCCATTATTAATAATTTTTTATTAGTATTTATTTTCATCTTTATCTTTTATCAGATGAAGCATTGTCAGCCATTATTAATAATTTTTTATTAGTATTTATTTTCATCTTTATATTTTATCAGATGAAGCATTGTCAGCCATTATTAATAATTTTTTTATTAGTATTTATTTTCATCTTTATATTTTATCAGATGAAGCATTGTCAGCCATTATTACTTAATTTTTTATTAGTATTTATTTTCATCTTTATATTTATCTGATTCATCTTAATTTTTATAAGATGAAACATTGCCAACTATTATTATTAATTTTTGGTTTGTATTTACTTCATCATTTTTTTAAAAACATTGTATAAAAATAATGCCTTTTCTGATATTTTTAAATAATCAAATATCTCTCCTATCTGACATTTTTCATCACTTGATTTAATTTTTTTTTTTACTTTTTTAGTGGCTGTAGAGGCCATAATGATCCCAATTCACTGGCTTGCATTATTGTGTACTGACATTTGAACTTCACTCCGGCCTATAGAAATTACTGAATAATACTGACTTCATTTTCTTTTTTCAATTTCAGTGAAATCCAGTCAAAGTCCAGTAATGGCTGCCTCTTGTCAGTTTCCTTTCAATTCCCTGAGAAGAAAATGACTGGATCGGATGGGCAATTTTCATGTGAAGGTTGTCCTGTCGTTTTACAGCAAGCAAAAGCCAATGCATATGGTAACGCTCACCAGAAATGGTATTACGATGCAGAAACTGGCTACATACATGCATTTTATGCAGAAATTCTTAATAAGGGTAAAATTTTCTGAAGAATATATTTTGTCCTATAACTGAAAATATTTACATTATTTATATATTTATATTTGAATGATTATCCTCATCTTTGTTGTTCTGGTATCTAACCCTAACCCTACTAAGCAGGTTTTCATATCCTAGAATCACCACATATGTGAAACTTCTTAGTAGGTCTAGCATAGAAATAAATATGATAAAAAACACTAATAAATAAAGAGAAATGACAGCAAATCTTCAACAGCAGCAGCACTTGTAACAAAAGAGAAGAACTTCAGTGAGTGCAGTCAAGCAGAACAAAGAGCAGCAGCACAACCCATCAACAGGTAGTGTAAGTTTAAGGCTCTAAATTCTCCACAGCTTAGGGGTTTAAAGTTTTAGTTTTGAGACAATGAAATCAGGCATGGCTGATCATGTATGGAGTGAAATGTATAGTTATCAGTCCCTGGGTAATGAAGTAAAAATACTGAACAAGGAAGAACACTATCATCACTATAATAGAGCTTTCTTTTGCCTTTTCTATGAATATTTTCATGGTAATTGTTGTGATGTGCTTTCATCTATGCTACTTAGATATGATGAATTTAAGCACAGCAGAAGATTGGCGGCAAGGTCTCCTCATTCTATGACTGAAATTTCTATATACATCCTTATACAATTTAATTCAAACAAAATGAATAATATCTTTCTAGAATCTAGAAAATTTCCCTCATTGATTACATGAAGGGTTCAGTTCAAAATGATTTGAAGGTTACTTGGATCAACATACATCAATGAGGCCAAGATGTACAAGGTTACTTGGATCAACATACATCAATGAGGCCAAGATGTACAAGGTTACTTGGATCAACATACATCAATGAGGCCAAGATGTACAAGGTTACTTGGATCAACATACATCAATGAGGCCAAGATGTACAAGGTTACTTGGATCAACATACATCAATGAGGCCAAGATGTACAAGGTTGTGATGATAACAACAAAGATGAGGACAATAGTCTGCATGTAGATAATGTAAGTAATGATAACTTCACATCTGAAAAATTCAAATTGAAATTATTTGTGATTTTTTTTTCCTTCTTCTTCCTGACAGAAATCACAGCTGCTAACCAAACTAATGTCTGCACATTTGCCATCACTTCAGAAAAGAAAATTGATCAACCGGTAAGTCACATGGATGAATGTAGACTCTCATGGGAAATGTCAGTAAAAACAAAGAAAAGAATGCTGAACTGCTATGTAATATCTAAACTTCTATACAAAAGTGAATGTTGGAAAATCACTTCATGCCTTTCAGAAACTAAGCACAGTATTAAGAAATAGGAAAATTTCATTAGAAACAAAAAAAGAGTGATGAATTGCTGTGTTTTATCTAATATCCAATATGGCAGTGAATGCTAGACCTTTTCCTTGTGCCTTTTAGAAACTAAGTAAAGTATTAAGAGATAGAAAAATGCTGAAAGAACATACTGAATGGCTATGTAGTATCTAATCGCTTTATGCTGGTCGATCTCATGCCTTTCAGAAAATAAGAAAAGTATTAAGAGATAGGAAAATGTTGTTAGAAACAAAGACACTGCTGCTGAACTTCTATGCAATATCTAATCTCCTATAATGCATATGTGTATGTGTGTGTATGTGTGTAAAAATTTGTGATAGAGTATATTTGTGAAAGTACAATATGAATAAATACTAAGATAAGCCTTTCTTTTGTTTTTGTTCATATATATATATATATATATATATAGAGAGAGAGAGAGAGAGAGAGAATAGAGAGTGAGAGAGAGAAAGAGAGAGAGACTCAGCATTAACTCGTCTAACAAAGTAATTTTTGATCAGCATAGCAAATTTGATAATTCTGCCCTTAGGAACAGCGGTTATAAGTGTACTACTATCAAATTCAGAAATCCTATTAGCAACAATAATAATAAAAAGAAAAGATCTAGAAAAATCATCTGGTTTACTCCTCCTTACAATATGATGGTTAAAACTAAATTAGTGCAAAAATTCTTAAACCTTATTAATAAATACTTTCCCAAAACTAATCCTCTTAGTATAATATTCAATAATAATACTCTCAAGTAAAGCCATTGATGTACAGATAATCTAGAAAAAAATTAAAAAACACAATAAAAAAGTCTGCAACAAGTATAGAAATACAAAATACTTGGTGCATTCTTCTTCTTCTTCTTCTATGTACCCTGTCCCTTCAGGATGTAGGCAATCATGGTTCTCCACATTTCCCTATCCCTGGTGGCTCTGAGCATGCCTTCTCCTGTTACACCATGCAATTCTCGTTCCGTCATCCACCTGATTAGGTCCTTCAAATATGTTATCCGTTGCTTTTCCCCTGTCACTTTTTCCCTCTATTTAACCTGTTAGTATCAGGTTCTCCAGACCCTCCTTCCTTATTGTGTGTCCCAGGAACTTCAGCTGTCTCTTCCTGATGCTCAGTATTAATTTCCTTTTTGTTTCCATTATTTTCAAGACCTCATCATTGCTCACATGCTCGATCCATGAGATTCGCAGTATCCTTATGTAGAACCACATTTCAGTTGCTTCAAGTTTTTCCTTCATCTTTGATGGTATTGTCCAGCATTCACTGCCATATTGAAGGACAGACAGCACGTAGCAATCCAGTACTCTCTTCCTAGTTTCTAGTGAAATTGTCATGTTTCTTAATATCTTACTCAACTTCTGGAATGCTTCCTTCGCCATGCCAATTCGCCTTCAGATCTCTGTGCCGCACTTTCCGTCTTCTGTTATAACACTTCCCAATGCTTAAATGGATAATACCAAAGATAACAAAACCAGCCGATCTAATTGTAGACATTCTAAAATTCTAAATAATAACTGCTTAGTTAATTCCATAGTTAACTTTGTACTATCTCTACAATTGAAAATCCTGATACTAAAATGTTTTATATTGGATCTACTGAAAACCCGTTCAAAACTTGCTGGTATCAACACACACACTATCTTGCAATAATAGTTCCTATAAATACAGTACTTTGTTATCCAAGTACTTTTGGTATTTAAAAGAAGAAAACAAAACACCTACTCTAAAATGTAAAGTTCTTACAAAGGCAAATATTCACATTTTTTTGTTGACCAAATAAATCTTTAAAACATTGGATTAAAAATTAAATATAAAGACTCTTATTTTTAATAAAAACATATTTTAGTCGCGTTTGACACCTGGCTTTAAAATTTAATGGATATATTGACACATTGATAAAAACAAAATTTAAATATTTGTCTATGCATATATATGTTCGTATATTCATCTGTACATGTGTCTATACACCAGTATCTGTTTTTATATGTATATACTCATCTATTTGTTTGTATATGGATGTCTATATATTTGTATATGTGTGCGTAAATATCTTTTCCTCCTTTAATATCTGAATAACTTTATAATAATCTAAATTTAATGCTTTGTTAAACTTAGAATTTAAAATTTGCAATAAAAATAAAGTGAAGCAAATAGTTGATTAATAATGCTGATCTCTATTTTAATCAAATATTAATATTAATACCCAATAAATAGTTTTTAGAGTCTGTTCTCATATTCTTCAAATTATAATTTTGATTGGTCCACACTGTCTATGTAACAATCAATGCCTCCCTTATTAAGGGGGTTTGGCTAGTTTTGAACCTTTTAAAACTCTTTAACTTGAAATAAACATCATCACCTTATAAGACATAGGTAGTGTTGAAAAAAACAGCTCCTTTTGTAGTGATATTATAACATATTTATGTTAAACTCTCTCTCTCTCTCTCTATATATATATATATATATATTTTATAAAAAATTTTAGATATTCTACAATATGGGTATTACATATTTCGCTGCTGACCTTACAGCTCGTCAGACCCAAATGATGTAACAGTTAATCTTCAAAATATTCCAGAAAATAATTACACACAGATACTCATGTGCCCATATTGAGAATAGACATTTGTAACAGCAATCTACAAAAAACAATTCCTTACTCATTCAAAAACAAAAACCCAAAGAGAGAAAGAAAAATATAGACAATTGAATGGAATGAGTGAGGAATTGTTTCTGTAGATTGGCTGTTACAAATGTCTATTCTCAATATGGGCATATGGCCATATGTGAGTATCTGTGTGCAATTATTTTCTGGAATATTTTGAAGATAAACTGTTGTATCATTTGGGTCTGATGAGCTGCAAGGTCAACAGTGAAATACGTATTACCCATGAAATTGTAGAATATCTAAAAAATTTTCTAAATTATATTACCCTGTTAAATTAGATAAATAAATTTAACATTGAGTTCTTTTGAGTTCGTCTCTATCAGAATTTATCTGACTAATATACCAAGTATTCTACGTTATATATATATAATATTTATTTTAAATCTATAATAATAGTTGTTATGGTTTTGACATCCGGGTTTTCATGCATTCATTGTCCTTGTTTATTTCTGTACCTTCTACTGTTTTTGGTTCAGGAAAATTCTGTTTCATTTTTTACATAAATAATTTGTTTTTTAACTAAAATTAAATAAAATTTACAGTACATCTAATCTTCTACGTTCTCTTTTCTTATGATTACAACATTTATCTTCCTAAAAAATTAAATATACATTATTTTATATATATACAGGGTACGATGAGTAAATTGTTGCCATTTTATAATTTTCATTTCATGTATGCATGTTCTATGTTTTGGATTTTGTTCACTTCACAGTATAGTAGGGTCAGTTGGGCACTGTCTGTGAAAAAAAGAGCACTATGATGCAATTCACTCTGCCATAAATTTGGAAACAATATTTTGTACTGCTTGGCATTCACACCAGAAACTCCAATACATGCATTTTCAAGTGTTTAGATGTCAATCTGAGGACATTGAAGAGGATTCAGAAGAAGTCAGATGAGTCTAATGGTGATTACAAAGGTGCCTTCATTCATCTTCCCACAAGACCTCAGACCCAACACAGAAGCTTACATCAAATGCTTTGAGGAGGTAGTGCTGCTCCGATGAACTTAGATCACTAGTGCCCCCTAAATGCATATTTGAACGAGATACTAGATTAGCAACTAGATCCCACCCTTTTACAGTGAAACCGATAAAATGCAGCCGTAACTTCTATTCCAACAGTTTCTTTCCTCGCACTTCCTGACTGGAATTCTCTTCCAAACGATTGCTTCCCCGATGGCTACAATCTCCAGGAGTTTAAATGTAAGGTCAATAGACACCTCCTAACACACTAACCTGCTCCCATTCTATCAAACACTCTTCCCATCTGCCCAACCCTCATCCTTGATATCCTTACTCATCTGTCACCTTCCTCCTGACATTCCCTATGTCTAACCACTCCTTCTCTTTACCTTCCCCTATGTAGCCCCATGCGCAATAGTGGCAGTGGAATGCCTTGCTTGGGGTGAGATGATTAAAAAAAAAAAAAAAAAAAAGAGAGTGACTGTTGGAAGACCTTATGTCTGGCAACAGAACTCTGCATCATGACAATCAGACAGTTAAGTGCCCTACGTCATACACACTTTGAGCGATCATGTCTTGAAAGAGACATGACTGACTGGGCAGAAGATTATCCCACATTAGGTTGCCATTACTTTCTGCGGCAGACTGGTTGCCAGCCAAGGCTACAGAACCCAATCTGTCCTATTATTTGACTCATTGCTAGAGGGAGATGAAGTATTATATTATTAAGTAGTAATTAAGGGGGATCAGTTTATTACTTCATAGCAATATAAAACTGATCCCCACTTTATGTCCAGTAGAAGCCTTAATCATGATTCCAACTATTATATTCAGTCAGTCAGTTAAGTGCCATACGTGATACACGCTTGGACGATCATGTCTCGAAAGAGTCATGACTGACTGGGCAGAAAATTAACCTGCAGTAGGTTGCCATTACTTCTTGCAGTAGACTGGTTGCCAGCCAAGGCTATAGAACCCAATATGTCCTGTTATTTAACCTCTAAATGGAGGGAAGAGATGGATTAATACCTTTCCCAAGCTTATTTGCACGTAAGTAAATGCAACGAATTTAAATGGAATTCGAACTTGGCTCCTCGATTTCTCATTCCGAGCCGATATCCACTGCACCACAACGCATCATGTCGCCCAAGCAAGAGAACTCACTCATGGTTGTCAGACAGTTTTTGCGACTACATCATCCCTTATATCTGGTCACCTAACTCTTTAGACTGCAACCCTCTTGATTATTATGTATGGAGTGTATTTGAATGAGAGACCAACAAAACTCTTTGTCATACCAAAGAAGAACTGAAAGTCAATATTATGACAGCAGTTATCAACTAAAACAAGGAGGCCATCCAGAAGAGATGCCGGAGATTCCAAAGTCATCTGGACGCCATGGTTGAAGCCAATGGCAAATTTATTGAATAACTTTGTTCTTTAGCATTTTAAGATATTCTTTGTATAATTTTGATAAAAATATTTGTTAAAATGAGATGTCAGTGTTATTTTCATTGTTGCGCAATTTCAACAGCAATTCGTCCATTGTACCCTGCATGTTTTTAATTTCACATATGCCTTGTCTGTGTTCTCTTCTGTTTGGCAGGGTTACAGCATGTGTCTTCAAGAGAAGTCTGGAACAAGAGAAGACCAGCCCAAATTATCCAATGTTACATTGTGTGAATCTTGTGCACATGTAATGAGAGGGAAATACCCCCTGCAGAAATTGGAGCCTGGTACAGAATTCTCCTGTGCCATGGGACAATCAGGTAAGAATATCTAGACATTATCAAATTGTATAGACACAGCAACTGTATTCATACATACATCGTTAAATTCATGGAAATGAAAAAAAAATATTGAACATGTAGAACATGTACAAATTTTTATCCACTACAAAAGTGTACATTTGATAGTGGATAAAAATTTGTACAGGTTCTGAACTATAATTTATCTAAACTTATTTATAAATGGAACTTTGTCTGTGTGTGTGTGTGTGTGTGTGTGTGTGTGTTACCTATAGACTCCGAAACGGCTGAACCAATTTTCTTGAAAATTTACACAGTTGTACTATAAGTGTCTGCGAGTGTTCTTAGCTAGGTTTTGTATCGTGGTACCCCCGATAAATATCGAAAATTGATAATCGAAAAAATCAGGTTATAGAAGGAGTGGTTCGATTTTAATCAAATTTGATACACTCATAGACAAAGACATAAGAAACGATATTCAGAAGTTTCAAGGTTGCAGTTCTTACAATAGTGCAGAAAATCAATAATATACATATATATATATAAAAGTCAAGATGTTTGTGTGGGTGTCTGTTTATCAGTCTGTATGTCCTTTATACAAACCCACAATTTTTATCCGATTCTCATCAAACTTCACACAAATATTCTTTAGGCTGAGTCTGAGCTCCAGGACCATGGATTAGTTTTAAAGCTTTCATTATATCCGGGCAATGCCGGGCTATACTGCTAGTAATAAATATTCACAGCTCTATATTATATATTGAGCACTAATTTAAATTAATATTTTGGACGTTGTAAATTTTTTTTTGTTCTTTATTCACTCATATATATATATATATATATATATGCCGTTAAACAAAACTCAAACTCAAACTATAAAATCATATATATATATGATTTTATAGTTCGAGTTTTGTTTAATGGCATATCAACCTCTGTGTGTTATTTAATGCCAAAATGGTGGGGTTTTAAAGTATTTTTTTAATGTTTGGTTATAGTGAGAAGGTTGATTTAGTCAGATTTTAATAAAATTTTTTGCATTTATTCTTTTTTATTTTAAAAGACTGAAAATGTCTTCTAGTTTTGTATTTAAAAATGTTTTCCTGAAAATAATTTTTTTTTCCTTCAAAAATGTGTTATGGCAATAACTTTTCTTCAAAAATGTATATTTTTCTATAAAAGTCTATTTTTATGTACATATTTCTATAAAAGTCTATTTTTATACTTTCATTGTGTTTTGACCCCAGTTTGGGAGTAAACTATTTGCCCATAGCTGGGACCCTAACTGGTTCTACCACTTTAGGATCTGAGAACAACAGCAATCAAGAGGTGGTTCCATGCTCCTCACAACCTCCCAATCAGAGGCCTTGCTGCCAGATGCAGTTTACCGTCATGCCCAGGAATATATGATTTTATATATTTGCTTTAATTTTATATTTTGATGAACTATCAAACAAAATGACATTGGCTTTTATATAAGATTCTAATATTTGTCTTATCATTCAATGTCCTAGCATTGTTCTATCCAAATAATTACATTATTGGGACGATGAGATAATACAGTTAAAAATGATGACAATCAGTACAAACAACACAGATGGCCAGCTGTTATTCACTATTAAAGAACCTCAATTATTATTTCACCTGTGAGCCTAACTGAGGTTTATTGTTTACTTCCTATGGCAAGAGGAAGAACTTGAGAAACGTCTTTTACTCACTGTTCCTGAAACAGGTGTACATAAAAAAAAGAAAAAAAAAGCTTGATAAAAATGAAATAATGACAGAATAATGGATGAACTTTAGAAGTTTTTCTCACTCACTTATCACGAATTACGGAAGTATTTGTCATTCTACAGCTGTTGCATGTTTAAGGAATGAGGTCGGAAGAACTCGGTGTAGGAAAATAACACTTTCTAAATTGCAGTAAATAAAATATATAGAGTCAGTGAATAATCCTAATTCGAACTGCGTAAGTGTATTTTACAAAAAAATACTTAAACGAAATACTTAAAAGAAAATTACTGACATTTCTATTTTGATGATGTCAAAATGGAATATCAATGATACGATTTGGCTCAAAATTATTTAGAGCATGGCTTGAAATGAGAGTTAATTCAGTCAGTCAGTTAAGTGCCATATGTGATACATGATTTGGGTGATCATGTCTCGAAAGAGACATGACTGACTGGGCAGAAGATTATTCTGCAGTCGGTTGCCATTACTTTCTGTGGTAGATTGGTTGCCAGCCAAGGCTATAGAACCAAATCTGTCCTATTATTTGACTCATAGCTACAGAGGGAAGAGATGTATTATATTATTAAGTAGTAATTAAAGGGGGATCAGTTTATTACTTCATATCAATATAAAATTGATCCCCCACTTTATGCCCAGTAGAAGCCTTAATCATGTTTCCAACTATTATATTCAGTCAGTCAGTTAAGTGCCATATGTGATACACGCTTTTGGGCGATCATGTCTCAAAAGAGACATGACTGACTGGGCAGAAGATTATCCCGCAGTAGGTTGCCATTGCTTTCTGTGGTAGACTGGTTGCCAGCCAAGGCTAGAGAACCCAATCTGTCCTATTATTTAACCCATAACTAGAGGGAAGAGATCTATTAATACCTTTCTCAAGGGTATTTGGGTGTAAGTGAATGCAAGGACTTCAATTGGAATTTGAACTCAGCACCCCGATTTGTCATTCCAAGTCAATATCCACTTCACCACCACGCACATCCGAGAGTTAATTACAGGGAATATTTCAACTGTTAATGATTTACTGGCAGCATTGGACTATCGCAGTCGTTTGCTCAGTTTTTGGAATGCATACTTAGCCATGCCAATACGCCTTCAGATAGACACAGGAAAATTTTGTTGGACACAAAGAAAAGAGTACGAGAGAATAATGTGATATCTGCCCTTCTATATGGCAGTGAAGTCTGGACAAAGAAAAAGAAAAATTTAAAGCAACCTAAATGTGGTTCTACAGAAGGATGCTGAGGATACCATGAACAGAACATGTGAGTAATGACAAGGTTTTGGAGAGGATAGAAACAAAAAGGGAACTTATACTTAAAAACAGGAAAAGACAGTAGAAGATTCTCGGACACATAGTGAGGAAGGAGGGCTTGGAAAATCTGATACTCACAGGATGGACAGAGAGAAAAAGAGACAGGAGAAAGCAATGTGTGACATACTTGATCAGCTTAAGCAAGTGGATGGCAGAGCAGGGTTTGGGAAAAATACCACAACAAAAGGTGTTAAGAGCTTCATGGGACGGGAAGATGTGGAGGACCGTGATCGCCTACGTCCTGAAGGGACACGGCACATAGAAAAAGAAATAAATCTAAAATGCATGCCTGTGTAACTAATCAGTATTGAGAAGAGGTGGATTCATGACTAATCAGGATTTGATAAACAAATAAGAAATTATAATGTGGATATAAAGTGGGGAATCAATTCTATATTATAATCATTATATAAACAGATCCCTCACTTTGTGGCAATGGTAGTAATTTATACATTTATATTCTAGATTTACGGCCTTGAGCAAATGGATGGACGAGCAGGGTTTGGGAGGGGTAACAACATAAAGGATGCTAAGACCTACAAGGGATGTGGAAGGCAATGATCGTCTACATCCTAAAAAGAGAAACAACACATGGAAAAAAAGAAAAAGAAAAAATGAAATTAAAAGACATGCTTGTGTCGCTAATCAGCATTGCGAAGAGGTGGATTCATGACTGATCAGAATTTGATAAACAAATAAGAAATTATAATGTGGATATAAAGTGGGGGATCAATTCTATATTATAATCATTATATAAACGGAACCCTCACTTTGTGGCCACAATAGGTTCTAAACATTTATATTCTAGATTTACGAACTTGAGCAAATGAATGGCTGGGCAGGGTTTGGGAGGGGTAAAAAGAGAAAAGGTGTTAAGAGTTAGAAGGGATAGGGAGATGTGGAAGGCCATGGTCGCCTACATCCTGAAGGGACACGGCACCAAAAAGAAAAAGAAGAAATAAATCTAAAAGGCATGCCTGTGTATCTAATCAGTATTAAGTAGAGGTGAAATTATGGCTAATCACAATTTGATAAACAAATAGAAATTATAATGTGGAGGATGAATTCTATACTATATTCTATATATAGAAAAAGATCCCTCACTTTATGGCCACTGTAGTTTCTATATATTTATATTCTAGATTTATAAGCTTGAGCAAATGGATGGCAGAGCAGTGTTTGGAAGGATAAGAAGAGAAAGGGTGTTAAGAGCCGCAAGGGATAGGAAGATGTAGAGGGCCATGATCGCCTACGTCCTGAAAGAACACGGCACATAGAAGAAATAAATCTATAAGACATGCCTGTGTAGCTAATCAGCATTGAGAATAGGTGGATTCATGACTAATCAGAATTTTATAAACAAATAAGAAATTATAATGTGGATATTAAAATGAGGGATCAATTGTATATTATAATCATTATATAAACTGATCCCTCACTTTTTGGCCACGGTAGTTTCTATATATTTATTATCTAGATTAATGGGTTTGAGCAAATGGATGGTAGAGCAGGGCTTGGAAGGATAACAAGAGAAAGAGCTACAAGAGATAGGGAGATGTGGAGTGTCATGATTGCCTATGTCCTGAAGGGACATGGCGCATAAAAGAGGAAGAAAAATGGATTACCAGAATGATTAGCTGAATTACAAGAAAGGCTAAATGGGCTAAGTAAAGAAAGTCTTATTAATTTAGCGTTCAAAAATGAACAGAAATCAAAGAAAAATAATAATTGCATGAAATGAGGACAACTTTATAATTAGCACAAGTAGCACAGATAGCCAGCTGTCATTCTGTATTTATTATACAATATCAATTATTGCTCCAATTGTTGACATAACTGGGGTTTATGGTTTACTTCCTATAGCAGGAGGGAGAATTCGAGAAGCTTCTCTCATTCACTGATCATGAAAACAGCTGTATATTAAAAAAAGAAAAAATCTTTAGACAATTTATATTCAGGCTATTGCTTTTACCACAACATTTTAGCCGTTTTGCTCTCTGGCCTTATGTGTATATCAATCTGGATAATCTACAGAGAATGCTAAAATGAATCCTTTATTTAATCTACAGGATTAGGAGACATAATAATGTAACACCCCAACGGACGATCCGAACATTTTTCTCCGGTGGCCGTTCTCCACGCTGTGATGCTTGCTGGGAGTTTGTTGAAAATGTTGGAGCCTCAAGCTGGGGGTACAAGATTGAACTATAAGGAATGAACTTCCACAACTTGGATGAGTTGAAAGGATGCTTTATTCATTTAGAGTTAGCCTTTTCGGTTGGGGCAGGCGAATATGACACACAGCTCTAACTCTAATTAATGGAGATCAACAAATCCGAACTGACCGAAGCAAGGCAAACAGAGTTTCTTACTTCAAGCACACGCCTGGCGTAACTAACTGGAAACTCACTAACTAACTTCTATTTATTTAAAATGAATCCGGAAATCCAGAAATGCTTTAAA
Organism: Ascarosepion bandense; assembly: GCA_037127315.1. Lineage (NCBI taxonomy): Eukaryota > Metazoa > Mollusca > Cephalopoda > Sepiida > Sepiidae > Ascarosepion > Ascarosepion bandense. The sequence goes on along the minus strand of JBBBDQ010002066.1, from coordinate 341,681 downwards.
CCACCGGTTGATAAGCAATTGGCGACTGCAAGTCTGAAATTTCAGTTATTTTTTTTTTATCTTAATAAAGCTTCCGCCAGAAAATTCTTAATTTGTGGTCAAGATACAGTAAAAGACAGCCTTTGACCTGGTCATTCGAAAACCTACCTCCTGAACTTTATCTCCTGAACTTATCTCTTTATCACATTAAATCACTGAGTCAAATATTTACCGGAAGAGTGGTAGGATTTAAAACAGTAATTGGATACTCTTGTCTCTTCCACAATTTTCCTCATAAAAGAAAAAGCGTTTATTTATTTATTTTTTCCTCTTCTTTTTCATTTTTGTTAAATATGTTTTTAAACTAGTTTCTATTCTAATCTATTATAATAAAATACATATTTTACAAATCACCTTAATATACACCTAGTTATCATGTCACAATAATTGTGAGTTGAATCCCTTGGTTGAGCAGTATGTCCTTAACTCAGTAGAAATGAGGGAGAAAAAGTACTAAAAAATGAAAACAAAATGAGATATCCCTAGATAGGTAGAGGAAGAGAACAATCTGAACTAAACCCTTTATTTAATCTACTATCTACAATAGTCTTCAGATATAATAATTGTGATTTGTCTATATTTCTGAGACAGTATTTACATTATTCAGACTATTGTCCTCATCTTTGTTGCCATTTTTTTTTTTTTTTTTTTTTTTTTTTTAATCGTATCACCCCAAGCAAGGCGGTAACGCCACTGATGTGCAGGGGGCTACGTAATAGTAAAAAGATTGGAAAACAGAAAGCCGGAAACCACATCCTAAACAGAGAACAAGAGATGAGCCTCTTACCCTGTCCAATAGATGTGGGTGGAGTGTGAACCGGGTGATAGATAGATCTATCTACTCCAATTGAAAAAAAAACAAAGCGAGAAGATTGGAAAAGAGAAAGCCGGAAACCACATCCTAAACAGGGAACAAGGGATGAGCCTCTTAACCTGTTCAATAGACATGGGTGGAGTGTGAACCGGGTGATAGATAGATCTATCTACTCCAATGTGCCAAATCAATTACATTGCATGATTCTTCACAAATTTCTATTCTTTAAAACATTGAACACATTGCATTATTCACTACTTTTCAGTCACGGTCATTTTCTGCAGTGGCAGGATAAAATTTTTGCTTTGTTAAAAGGTTAATCTCTTAATCATACAATGGAATGATTGGTCATAATACTAGAGTGGTTTCCACTGTAGTTTGTCATGGTTACATTTCATCCATTGTTGGTGAAGAAAAAGAAATAGATTTATGCCTTCCTTAAAGAGATTAGTGTCAAGTGAATAGAATTTGTCTCTAACAACATTTCGGCTGTTGTATGCTCTGGCCTTCTTCAGATGCTAGGAATTTTGAACTGAACCCTTTATTACAATCACTGAGGTATATCATCCTCATTCCTTGTGTAAAGCCTCAGTTGGAAGTCATGAGTTATCTCCCTCTAACCATGCAAGTTACTTGTTCACCACTGCTGTAGACTGGTATTGAACTCACAACTCTTAGAGTCAAGTCACAGGGAGATAACTCATGACTTCCAAACGAGCAAGGAATTTGATTTGGCAACATCTTAGACTGCTTGACCATGAATGACCTTCAGTCTAAGACGTTGCCAGATCAAATGGTAGCTTCCCCTATGTAGTTAGGGGTCATAAGTTCGAATCCTGCTGAATGACACACATTTTCATAACAAAAATCTACCGTAAATAATCAGGCTGGTAGATGTAAATATATAATACTGTTTAATTAAAAACAGAATATCTACTTAAATACGAGTATCGATAAAAAATAATGTTCAAACAATTCATTTCAAACATACTAGATGTGATTGGTAATATGTCGCAATTATTTTATTATTTCAAAGCAAAAGGCTATTATACTAAATGTTAAATTTATTTTGTAACAAGTATTTTTTTCTTGTTAAAGCATTTGTTGAGTAAATCCAATAAAATTACTTTAATTAAATTGCTGATTTTGCACAGTACTGTATATATGTATGTCAACAGGAAGTAATGTCAGTCAGTCAGTTAAGTGCCATACGTGATACACGCTTGGGCGATCATGTCTCAAAAGAGACATGACTGACTGAGCAGAAGATTATCCCGCAGTAGGTTTCCATTGCTTTCTGCGGTAGACTGGTTGTTGACCAAGGCTATAGAACCCAATCTGTCCTGCTATTTAACCCATAACTGGAAGGAAGAGACGGATTAATATCTTTCCCAAAGGTATTTGCGCATAAGTGAATACAATGGATTCAACTGAAATTTGAACTCGGCTCCCCGGTTTCTCGTTCTGAGCCGATTGTAAGTTTTGTAAAAACATGCAATTACATTGAGATATGTATATCAGAACTAGTTAATATAAGTTACAGAAAAATATATATGTCCACAGTAGTGGAAGTGTTAATTAGCTCTAGTAGAACTGGCTAAAGTGGATGCTATATCCATTGTTATCAATGACAAAATAAATATTCTTTCATTGTAAATGTACATTTTTTTTCTTGCAGATATGCTGAAACATCATGGAACTTTCCAGATTTTAAATAGCAAAGTTGATTTGTCTAGCCACGAAGCGCTGTTGACTCTGCAACATTGGGAAGAGAAAATCAAGCAGCTTAGGGAAGCAACGAACGTGTATGCAATTGCCACGGAGATTTCAGAAACACAAAATGTGCGTACGGTCAAGTTGTTGGCCTACAAAAATGGAGATGGACGCCTCAGGAATGGCCAGCTCATCATTGGATCAAGTATTGAAGGGGTTAGTATTAACAAGAAATGTGAGTGATGTGCGTTGTGGTGCAGTGGATATCGGCTCGGAACGAGAAATCGGGTGGAGCCTAGTTCAAATTCCAGTTGAATTCATTGCATTCACTTACGTGCAAATACCCTTGGGAAAGGTATTAATCCGTCTATTCCTTCCAGTTATGGGTTAAATATCAGGACAGATTGGGTTCTATAGCCTTGGTCGGCAACCAGTCTACTGCAGAAAGCAATGGCAACCTACTGCGAGATAATCTTCTACCCAGTCAGTCATGTCTCGAAAGAGACATGATCGCCCAAGCGTGTTTCACGTATGGCACTTAACTGACTGAGTGCATCTAGACAGATACGGATTGAGTATCCTTTATCCTAAATTCTCAAATCTGAAAATCTTCAAAATTTGGAATTTCAAAAAACCTGCGAAATCCGAAATTCTTAAATTATTTTTATAGGGGCTAACATCTAATATTTCTATTGCATATTTCTAGAACATTTTGAATACTGGAATTCTCTACAATATTCTACACTGGATATTCTACAATATTCCAAAACGTTCTATTCCTAATTTCTCTATTTAACGGCTACTTCATGAATTAAAACATTTTGTAATAACAAGTAGGACTCAATAGAGTCCCTTACTATAACTTTTTAAAAATTATTAAAATTATTTTTTTTATATAAATGCATCCTTATAACATTATGAAATATAAAATGATATCCTGTTTATGCTTGGACTCCATTCCAAAGCTGCTTCATTTTATTGAAGCTACTAGTAATAGCCCGGCGTTGCTCGGGTGTAATGAAAGCTTTAAAACTAATCCATGGCCCTGGAGCTCAGACTCTTTGGACGTTGGCATGAAAGACTAAAATGCAATAGTTGTTTCCAGTTAAAGCGAAACCGTAGACTGAAAGAAAAATGAATGGATGTAAGTCAAATTTTGATTTCCTGGTATCGATATCAAATAAGTGTTTCTCATTGTAAACTGAATTTGAATGCTAAATAAGTCCTCTGAGTAAATGGTGTCATGGCTGAGACTAAGAACTACAATTATACTTACTTAGAGCCAAACCGGAAGCAAAAACTAAAATAAAAGGGCTGAAAAAATACAGACATACAGGCAAATAAACAGACATACACACACACAAACATCTTGCCTTTTGTATATATATATCATCAATTTTCTGCACTATTGTAAGAACTGCAACCTTGAAACTTCTGAATATCGTTTCTTCTGTCTTTGTCTATGAGTGTATCAAGTTTGATTAAAATCAGACCACTCCTTCTATAACCCGATTTTTTTGATTATCGATTTTTGATATTTATCGGAGGTACCTCGACTCAAAACCTAGCTAAGAACACTCGCAGACACTTATAGTACAACTGCTTAAATTTTCAAGAAAATCAGTTCAGTCGTTTCAGAGTCTATAGATGACAGACACACACACACACACATACAAAGTTCCATTTATAAATAAGTTTAGATATAAAAATTAAATAGTCTGTATTCCAAAATTTGAAAAAATGTTAAAACCAAACTTTTCCAGTCCCAAGAATTTCGGATAAAAGATTCTCAACCTGCACTATAATAAATCAATCATATTAATTTGAATGAAATTATCTGAAACATTAATGAACTATTATTTCCGATCTGGTGAGAGAAGCATTGAAGAATTTGCTTTTGAAGACTGCAGTACTGTTTTGCAGAACAAACTCCCATGTAGATGCTTTCCCAAATGCTACATTCTGAAACTCTTCAAGTCAAGGGGTGATTTTTATCTATCCTCAGTATCTTTACTATCTTCACTTCCTAGTCTTTTCTTCATAACACGAGCCTCAATCAGTAACAACCTAACTCGAGTGGTTCTTGAACCTTCTATTGATTAAACATGAATAAAAAACAAAATAATTTATTCTCAAATGATAATCATATTTGTCCCATGTAGACATGTTTATCAACTGGTTGGAAGGATCTACAGATGTATGTATTTAATGAATAAAGCTTGGTACATGATGACAATAGTAGGGTACCCAGTAAGGATGAAAACCACTGTTAAGGACTTGGTTTAAGAAAATGGTCTTGTTAACTGTCAAGCTTCTCTCTTAGGGTACTACCTATTAAGTATCCATGAGTGTGTGTATACATATATATATCTATCTATATATATATATAATTTTTAAAAATCATTTTGCCCCAAGCAAGGCGGTACCACCACTGATGTGCAGGTGGCTACATAAGAGAGTTAAAGTTTTATGCAGGAGGAGAGTAAAGAGAAAGATGAACCAGTTACAGGGAGTGAAAGAGAAAGGGCAAGAGAAGGATGTGAACACAGGAGTGAAGACAGTTGCGAAGCTCGAGGGAAAAGAAAAGAACAAGATATACGGGGTGATGTAGAAAGGGCTGGAGTTAAGTGGATAAGAGATGGGAATTGACTTTGCATTTAAATTCTTAGAGGTTGTAGCTGTCAGGAAAGCAAGTATATAGAAGGGAGTTCTACAGTCGAGAAGCATGAGAAAAGAAGCTGCTGGAGTAAAATTGTTGCCTGCATTTGATTGATCTAACTGTAAAAGGGTGTTGGCACGAAAGGCTAAAAAGCAATAGTTGTTTCCAGTTAAAGCAAAACCGTAGACTGAAAGAAAAATGAATGGATGTAAGTCAAATTTTGATTTCCTGGTATCGATATCGAGTAAGTTTTTTTCATCGTAAACTGAATTTTGAAGGCTAAATAAGTCCTCTGAGTAAATGGTATTATGGTTGAGACTAAGAACTACAATTATAGCTACTTAGAGCCAAACCAGAAGCAAAAACTAAAATAAAAGGGCTGAAAAAAATACAGACATACAGTCAGATGAACAGACACACACACAAACATCTTGCTTTTATATATATATATATATATATATATATATATATATTATTGATTTGCTGCACTATTGTAAGAACTGCAATCTTGAAACTTCTGAATATCGTTTCTTATGTCTTTGTCTATGAGTGTATCAAATTTTACTAAAATCGGAACATTCCTTCTATAACCCGATTTTTTCAATTATCGATTTTTGATATTTATTGGGGGTACTTTGACACAAAACCTAGCTAAGAACACTCGCAGACACTTATAGTACAACTGTGTAAATTTTCAAGAAAATCCGTTCAGCCATTTCGGAGTCTATAGGTCACGGACACACACACACAGATACACACGCACACGTACAAAGTTCCATTTATAAATAAATTTAGATCATCAGCATCATTGGTATATATATATATATATATATATATATCAATGATGATATGGAGGACTCTCCCATTGATTTTGAGGATGTGACAGCCTCTTTCAGTTATATTTGTGTTGTATATGACACTAGGGTCTTGCTAGTGACCTGTATCCAAGTCCACATATTGTACAACAGCAAGGGTCTTGAGACATAACAACAGGAATATATGCTGACATTTTTCACTGTTATCTTTCTTCTCTTAACTGGTCAGTATGACTGATTTCAAAATTTCTGATACCACTCTGGCACAAATATCTTCAGTTATTTCTATCCAGGACAATATATATATATTTATTTAAAGATATTTCTGCTGGTACGGAACCTGATTATAGCTATGAATGTATGTAGCTGAATACTATTGGACATTTTAAAAACAAAGCAAACAGTTTCGCTTCCAATATTCAGGCTTCATTCGAAGATTAAGAATTAGAATAAAATAAACCATGGAATGACTGAAGCGGGGGGGGGGGAATAGTATGAAAGGGAAAGAAGTACTAGAAGCTAATGATAGCAGATCACCGAGAGAAGATTTGCTTGACCTGATACACAGAACCTCCAGTTTAATACAAAGTGGGACCAAGACACAACCATGAACCAATTCACACTGAGCTCAACAGCACACTTTGTTATTTATAAGGTGCTCACCTATAGAGGAACCATAGGTATTTGGGACAGGTTCATTCAAAGCCAAGATATGATTCCTGATCTTGCTTTGTATGTGTTGTTTGATACTCATATTGTAATATAACAATCTGGCCCCACCCGAGGAAGGCTGATGCAAGCGAGGGTGTTTCCGGTCGTTGAAAGGAACGGATGTTTGTTTGACCTTATTTCCGGCAGTAGCGGAAATGGCTACAGAGGCAAACAGAACAGGTGTCTCTGAGAATTACATGGGCGTGCGTGGGCGAGGCAAAACCGGAAGAAAAAGTCCCGGTTCTGGAGATTATAAAAAGACCTCGGCAACATGGATTCGCCAGTAGTAGCAGAGTAGCAGTAGAGAGAGAGAGACACAACAGATACGACGACACTCCCGTCAACCCCTTTGAAGCGCACTCTCTCAATTCTCTGTCCCCTATGCTACACGGTTCATCGTCATTAATAAAAATATAACTTATATTTTTATATATATGAGTGTTTCCTGTTTGGCGATATATAACCGGCTCAGTCATACAGACCAAAATAATTGGTGCCTAGTGACTTGCTGTTTTGGGACAACAAAACAGTTAGATGCGAGCTGGTTGCCACGGCGACGATTGAAAATTCAACGGACTTAAAACTACCAGATAGAAAGAAAAAAGAAGACAAAAATATATAGCAGCCGCACGACTATAGACATCAGCCAAGGTAGGTGACTCTTTGATTTGATAGTGTGTGTGTTTTCTGCTCGTGTTTATAAGTCTAGTTAGAAAAAAAATGGAACAGCGTGCTTTTGCCGATCTGGCCCTAGAGTTGAGAAATATGGATTGTTCGGTGTCGAACACATTAAGGGTAGAACGGAGGGGGTGCAGGACTACATGTAGAGAGTAGTACGCCTAGCGGAGAGCGCATAGGGGGGTTGACGGGAGGAATAAATATTTACCTATCTGTAAGTACAAAACATCTGAGTTAATGATTTTTTTTTTTTGTTAATATTTTACCATATATGTGAAGTGAGTTTACTGGTATGTTGCTTAATTAATCTTACTTTTATTGAGTAAGTGAAATGTAAAATCATGTAAAGGAAGTTTCTTCTACTCTTTAAAGTGGATAATTGGATTAACTTGTTGATAACAATGTTTTCTTTGGTTTGTGCAGTGTTAGGTTTTCTTTTTTTTTTGGATTTCTTTTCAATGACTGTACACTACAAAATGATTTACATTTCTATGTTTGTGAATTATGCTTTTGTGCAGGTTCCCATCAATTCAACATCCTCTGTGAATTTTCATTTATGTGACTTGGGAAATATCTTTTGAAGATATATTAATTTCGGAAAACTTTATACTGACACGGATAGACCTGCAGATTCCACAGTTGATCGGAACAAAAAGAAAGATACAAATGTGGAAAATTATTAATAGTATCTAAAGCATAAAGTAAATTATTCGTCTCTGGTTCAGTGGTTTGGTCCCCAATTACGCAGAAATTTCCCAATTTTTCAGTGGGCACCATGCCGGTAGAATTGCGCGATATGGAGGAGATTCCTATCCGCAAACTAGTAAATACCTTGGAACAGATAGATATGGAGAGATTTAGTGAAGGATGTGAGGAACTCCCGAGGAGGATGACGATAGGGGTCATTGCTGGCGTGGTCGGCGTTATGATATTCCTTGGAATAATAGCTAGGAAGCGGATTTTTAAGTGTGAAAGAAGCAACAGTGCTTCGGAAAAGGAAAGGGAGTTATCCGTTGTGAATGGTACTCCGGGGTCAACGGGTGTTCAACACTCAAATGTCTCTGCGTTAAACAGAGAGATGTCAACAAATCAGATATGCTTGGATTCGAATCCAGAGGAAGTAGTTCAAGGAATGGTAAACATTGTACAAACTAAGGAACTACGAGTCACGGGTCCATTTTTTTAGACTAAATTAATATAGATGAAACCTCTAATCCTCCACAAGTAAATTGCATGCGGATTAACGTTGGAATCAGGGTAATTTTCTTCATTTTCTATTGAACATTTCTCGGTCAGACTATGAATGATATGTACGGCAGATAATGTCCATTTTTCTGTGTTCAAACATAGTATGTTTGAAATTAAATTAAATTAAATGAAGTTACATGTGTAACAATAAACTCGAGCAGAAGCACGCATGGTGTTGGTCAAAGGTCATTTACTCGATGTCAGTTTAGAAACTGGGGCGCGGTTACCGCCTATAATCATGTGGTTATGCATCGAGGCGTCTACGCTTATGGACAGAGTCGAGAAAGAAAATGAACATTTTTAAGAACTTTGCCCAATTCTGTGAAAATGGATATTAAAAAAAAACAAAAAAGAAAACAATGAAACATCGAGCTGGTAGAACAATTTTCACGATGGACACGAACATTGTTGGGTTGCCGATGTAGGCTCCCCTATATATTTTTTTGTTGTTTTTTTTGTTTCGGCATGCACATGTTTTGTTGTTTTGGCGTGCACATGTTTTATACAATTGTCAGGCTTGTGTGGCATGGGGGGGAGTGTGAGGGTGTTGCGCTTAAAATGTTCTTAGGTGAACATTTTGGAAAATGGGAGGGCGAGGAATGTAATATAACAATCTGGCCCCACCCGAGGAAGGCTGATGCAAGCGAGGGTGTTTCCGGTCGTTGAAAGGAACGGATGTTTGTTTGACCTTATTTCCGGCAGTAGCGGAAATGGCTACAGAGGCAAACAGAACAGGTGTCTCTGAGAATTACGTGGGCGAGGCAAAACCGGAAGAAAAAGTCCCGGTTCTGGAGATTATAAAATGACCTCGGCAACACGGATTCGCCAGTAGTAGCAGAGTAGCAGTAGAGAGAGAGAGACACAACAGATACGACGACACTCCCGTCAACCCATTAGAGGCGCGCTCTCTCAATTCTCTGTCCCCTATGCTACACGGTTCATCATCATTAATAAAAATATAACTTATATTTTTATATATATGCGTGTTTGTTGTTTGTCGATATACAACAATATCTAGATGCTGAATATTTCTTCCTAAGTATCTGGCTCTGCAATCACAATTATATTTATAAATCACAGAATTTATTTGATTTTGGGGAGAGAACATCCTTGTGACTAGAACAGAAAATAGGCTACAGTATATATATATATATATATATATATATAGGTATAGATGTCCAGTCTGTAAACGGCAAGGATAATCCAACAAGATCAACTTAATATAAAATATCAAGTGTTATATCTATATAGATGTTATCCAGAGCAATATGATATTTATTTATGATATTTATAAAAGTCATTTAAATTGGTTATAAATTATAATTCATTTCAATGAGTTAAATTAGCTCATTTCATCAGACCATACAATATTCCTTCCATTTCGTACAAAAATTTTACCAGAATAAGCATTTCCTTTAACTGAAGAGAAAGATAATAAAATATAAAAAAATAAGAAAAATGGAAAAAGAAAAAAGAAAAAGGAAAAGAGAGTCAGGACAGAGACACTGGAATCATATCAGTTGGGGGTATTCAGACAAGTCGTGAAGATGTTGACCACTAAGTCATTAATTGCCTCCTTCTAATTCCGTGGATACGTATGTATGTGGAACTCCACAAATTAACCCACCCATGTACACTAACTTATATCTGTATACACACATGCACCCCCCCACGTATACATACAAATGTGACTGTGTTTATGCTTATACATGCTTACAGACCTACACTTATTCATGCCTACATACGAATCTTGCGTTTGTATACTCACATATATATATTTTATAAAGATGAGATTTTCGCGTGTATAAATAGTGTTATATACATGTAAGTATGCTAACAATTCTCACACATACTCCCAAATTACACATATATTTTCATTCTTACATACTTCCTTATATCCCTACGTATATATATGCATGAATGCACTCGCACCCACACATGCATACGTGCACACATATAAATGTGTTCTTCATACATACATTTTTCTATTTATATCCACATAAAATGATTGTGTTAACACATTCGCAAACGTATGAGGAACAGATCCACACACACATGTATACACATCCATATATATATATATAAATATAAATACAAATATATAAATATTCAAGCAACTTTTTATATACCCCTATACATAAAGACAATGTACGCCTGTGCACACTTATCCATCTACTTTTAACTCCCAAACAAGGTGGTATATTTTCTGTTCATACGTCTTAACAAACATTACACATATATATCCATATATACTGGCATACATTATTCAGATCTGGATATTAACCTGTAACGATATGGGTAGAATAATCAGTACATGAAAGTATAATCAGTTCAAGAATGCACAGTTGACTACATCCAAGATTAACACAACCTACATATAATCAGGTAATCTCACATTGATGGAAAAACATATACATAATTAGATACACTGTTATACATGAAATACACTTATACTTAGGTGCCCCCCCATACACACAATAATACATACAATAATATATAAACATGCACAAAATTATATATAAACATTCACAGAATTAGGTGCAACCATATACATGAAAAACATATCTAACCTTACAATTAGGTGCACCATTATACACGTGAAATATTTATATCGAAGTCATTATAGTAAAATCATTTGCAATTACATAGTTCAAGACAGGATATTTTTAACTTCGTACACCAATAATATAAATTCGTTGCGTACTTAAATTGGCATGTCAACCCATTGTATGGTAAATCTTTATCCTCCAACAAATGATCTACCCAAAATATGAAAGAGCTGGCAAGTGTGTTAGAACTGGGTAATTCTAAGATTTTATGTGTTAGTTTGAATTTATTTTTATGGTGGCATTTGAAAATTATTTAATTTCTCTGATTTAATAATTGGCTAGATTCTCTGAATTTGATAATTTTAATCTTTTCGTCTAAGCATAAATTGCATCTGCTTCTAATGCTATTGGGGGTTTGAGATTTCCCTATAATCTTCCATTCAATCTGAGGGGAAAGATGGAAGGAATATTGTGTGGTATGATGAAATGAGCTAATTTAGCTCATTGAAATGAATTATAATTATAACCCATTTAAATGATGTGTTGAGTTTTCCTTTATAAATATAATATATACATATAGCCTTTGAGATTTCACTCAACTGATTGACACAGTCGATTACAAACCTAATTGGGCAATTAAAGTTTATTGCTTTACTTGCCCATAGGCAGTCAAGTAAAAATCTCACAATGAAATATGTCTCTTCAAATATAGAAAACGGAAATCTGATTCCTTTTATAAACCAAAAGTATGCCATTGAAGATTTAAAGTTAGTTAGAATGACCTACAATGACATTATTGAACTCTTCGGTGTTATGCATGGCACCTGATTTACATTGAAATGTGTGGTTAAACAAAAGACAGTGGCATCCCACAATCATCAAAGCAAGATTTGATAAATGGAATTTAGATTGACAAGCTCTTGTCTTGCTTTTATTGTTCCAGTCAGTGTAAACATTCGCTTAATTAACGCTTCCAGAGTAGAACAAAAATGTCTCTGTTGCCCAGATTAAAGATGCTCGCAGAATTTTAGAAACTCATTTGGAAAAATATTATCCTTGAGTCAACATTTATATTTCCTCCCTGCTTACAAAAAGTAAAAACAAACATTTGAAAGAAAAAAATATGCATACTTCTTTCAACCATGCACTGAAAAACAAATTATACAATTAATTAATTTTTTTATAGAAAAAGAAAATCACTTGACTGGCAGTCGAGAGCAAGGGAAAGATTACTCGCTCCAAAAGCATTTTACTCAACCAACTTCATTTTCTTAATAGTTGCCTTACATAAACATAGCATGAATTGCTGACGGAAAACAAATATTGAAATTTTAATTAAAATTTCGAACGTGTTAAAAAGGATTTAAAAAATGCAAAAAAATAACATTAACAAAATTTGATATTTCCTCTTAATAATAGCATAAACATTTTGATGATAAAACTTTGTTTTTATTAAGTTTGATCCCTTTAAACATCATGATATGCTGTTTTTTGGGGGGGGGGGTTTTGACAATTCAGTGGAGGTACCTGAATTTATAGTTTCTTTCTTCTGTTTGATTACAACCTCCATCTCATAAACAATAAAAAAATAACAAATCTGATTTTCTATATAAAAATACTTACTTGTATAATTTGTTTTTCAGTGCGTGGTTGAAGGAATTATGTTTATTTTTTTTCTTTCTTTCAAATATTCATTTTACTTTTCATAAGCAATGAATGTTTACACTGATCGAGACGATAAAAGCGAAATCAAACAGTTCAACAATGTTATTGTAGGTCATTCTAAGTAACATCTTCATCTTCAATGACATACTTTTGGGTTGTAAAACTTGGGTTGGGTTTTTCTATATTTGAACTGATACCATTGCTAGATTTTTAATCAACTGCAGGCAAGTAAACGAATAAACATTAATTGCCCAATTAAGTTTTTAATCGACTGAGTTGATTGAGCAAATGAAATCTCAAAGGCTGATTGCGGGTCTTAGGTGTGTGTTTGCATGAATTTTTGTGTGGTAATATCTATTTTCGTGTGTTGTTTTGCATATATGGATTGTTTTTAATTTACATTTTTTTTATGTATGCGTGTGCATGTTGGTGTTTGTGTATTTTTAATTTTTGTGACATTTTTGATATAATAGTTACATTTTAATACTAAGCAGTATACTTCTTAACCTCTCACCTAATCTGACATCAATAGAAGTAAATTCATTTCTGACCTTTTTTTAATTTTATATTCTGAATTAGATTAAACCGTTTGAAATTTCAGCATCTGAGGAGATGGGTGCCTTTGCCAGTTCAAATAAATCAGTATTTATACCTTGTAAATCAAAAATGTGCATTGTGGTGCAGTGGATATCAGCTCAGAGTGAGAAATCGGGAAGCTGAATTTGAATTCCAGTTGAATTCATTGCATTCACCTACACGCAAATAGAGTTGGGAAAGGTATTAATCCATCTCTTTCTTTCCAGTTATGGGTTAAATAACAGGCAGATTGGGTTATATAGCCTTGGCTAGCAACCAGTCTACCGCAGAAAGCAATGGCAATCTTCTGTGGGATAATCTTCTCCCCAGTCAGTCATGTCTCTTTCGAGACATGATTGCCCAACTGTGTATCATGTATGACATTGAACTGACTGAAGTAAAAAAAAACCTTACTTTTAAAAAAAAATTTTCTCTTAGTCACACCAAAAATGGTCTCTTGGAACCACACAAAATAATGAAGAACAAAACAGATATTTGAGATAGAAAAATAGGTTATATTAAACATAAAGATACAAACTGGAACGCAGATTAGTAGGCCAGGAATATATATATATATATATATGTACAAGTCTTTAAAATGAAGCTGTGCTTGAATTAGTATGTCTGTGTAATATTATTCTGGCTGAGTGGAGCTCAGAGCTACTATGACTACACAAACGTATTCTCTGTGTAACTTCAGTATCTCTCGGTAACTTGCGGATCAGTCACTGGTCTCTCTATGACAGGATCATATGTATACTCAAGTCAAGTCCATTATCATAGAAAAAGGGGAGATCCCACAACATATATATATATATATATATATATATATATATAAAATTGATTTCATGTGACATTTTGTTGTGGCCTGTTAGGGCCAGGAAGAAAGACACAAAAAGACGAAGGTAGGTTGAACCAGTGTAATGGATTAACAGAACATGTATACAAAATAAGACTGTTATTAGTCAGCAGATAGATGTGTCTGTCCGAACTGTCAAGATACACTGCATCTCGACTGTCTCCTCTAGGAAGTCTCACAGGTTAGTATTTATGAAGGAGGAAGAGTTCATTCCAATGTAGATAGGGCACCATAACACATTTGATCTTGTTTATTATTTTCTTATGGTTGTAGCTTCTTCAGCAATGCACTCAGCACCTTGGTTTAGTCAATGCTGCTAGAAGGATATATACAGAAGACGGCAAACTCATCCTCAAAGTGGATGACCTTGTGAAAAGTGCAGTTGAGAATTACAAGTCGGTGTTTGAACATCAAGTCGATAAATATATTAATGACAAACAAAGTAAGTTGTTTTGATCATATTCTAAAATGTTTTCTAGTTCGTATCTGACAGTTTTTATAATTTTTTGTACAATATGGTTCACACTTTACAAGGATCGGAGGGCCACTTAAAGTATAGGGTTATGTTAAAACATCACTCAAAAAATCCAGGACTTAACTAATTAAACAACAATTTTTAGGCAAAATTCAACTTTATTTATCAACATAGTCTCCTTCTAGGATGATACACTGAATGCTTTTTTAACAATTCGATGCCATTTTTGTAGAATGATTTGTCTTTGGCCTCAAAATACGCCTCTGTTTCTGATATCACTTCTTCATTGGAGCCAAATCTTATTCTCAGGAGCATTCTTTTGAGGTCTGCAAAGAGTCAGTGGTCGCTTGGGGCCAGATCTGGAGAAGAGGGTTGGTGCAGAAGCAGTTTGGACTGCAGTTCTTGTAGTTTTGCCATTGTTGCAATTGATTTGTGACATGGTGCATTGTCTTAGTGAAATATCACTTTTTTCTTCTTCATTTGTGGCAGTTTTTTGGTGATTTCTTCCTTCAAACGTACCAATAATGCTATATAATATTTGCTACTGATGGTTATTCCTTTCTCAAGATAATCAATGAAAAGAATACCTAATGCATTCCAAAATATGAAGGCCAAAACCTTGCCTGCTGATGCTTACATCTTTGGTCAATTTGGATGACTTTCACCTGCTACTTTCCACTCAGCTGACTGCTGATTTGCCTCTGGAGTAAAGTGGTGGATCCATGTTACATCCATTGTCACATATTTACAGAAAATCTGTACAGAAAAACAGTTGTAAGCAATGCTCTGAATTGTTGACGCATTGTTGTTTTTGATCGACTGTGAGCAAATACAGCACCCGCTTTGAACACAGCTTTTTCATTGACAAATATTCATACAAAATGGCAGTATATCAACCAAGATGAGCATGATGGTCGGAACAGCAAAGCATATAATAATAATTCCCCATCTCAATAATACCAATAAAGATTATTAATTATTTGTCCCATTTTATTTTTCTTGTCCAGATGAAGAAAACAGACTAAACAATTCCAGAGAAAGCTGCGAGTTACAATCAGAGAAGGAATTATCATCAGGTAAGTAAATAAATGTTTTCAGATTTGCTTAGAATATTTAATCCCAAAAGTTGCATGGTGCATCCCAAATGAGGTTTCTTTACTCCTGAAATAGAAAGTTGTAGGGATAAGAAAAGAATTATAATCAACCTTCTTCTTCACTTTTACAAAAATTCACAATGACGTGTGAAATTCCGGTTTTTTTTTCAAATAGAAAAAGGATTGAAAAAAAAAGTTGAAACCAGATTTTGCAAGTAGGTGTTAAATTGATTTTTGACCAATTGCAAGACCAAAAGAACTTGGAGTAAGTGTGAAAAAAAATCTAGAATGCAATAAAAGAACTTCACCATCTTCAGTCAGAGAGAGTCAGAGATGAGAGCTGCTTTCAACTTCAAATCTATCCGGAGATAAGGTCAGGTCGCACCTTGTTCTCTTTCTCCTTATCTCTTTCAACAATTACTACTACGAACATTTTCTACATTTCTTGAAACTTTATTATTAAACACGAACTCTACCCTTAACTTCTTAATAATGCTTCTAATTGCACATTAAATTCTACAACTTATGTTATTCCTTCTTTCATAAATTTCTATTTTAAAATGCAAAATGTATATTTTATCCTAATACTATTCCACACAATTCCACATATTCCAACCTGCTGACAACCAACCTTCTGATAATTCTGATGATGATAATTCTGCATAAATCCTGTAAGCTGTAGGGAGTTTAATTATGTCTGACACAAGGCCGAATCAAAGAAACACTAACCATCTCCCTACACTACAAAGTAACAAAAATAAGAGGTAAATAAATAGTCAATTATTTATAAATCTTTTAGTTTTAAGCTGTCCAAGATTGTTGTTTTAGGTTTTGCGTTATCGTTTAAGGAGGAGTAGGTTTCATGTGTTGAAATAAAAACTAAGTGTTGAATTGGTTGTGGAAATAAACAAACAAGAGAGTGAAAGAAAATAATATAAAGCTTTTGGCAAAGTTAGACCTTCATGCCTATGAAAAAAAAACAGAAGGTTAAAAGGTTGCTATTATTTTAACTACTTCCACTCCTTAGAAATATTTAAGATTTTAAAAATTGGTGACGATAATTGGAATTAAGCAGGAGCATATAAAAATTAATTTATACATTTTATTTGTTCTTGATAATTGTCCTGAAAAATAGTAAATACTATTTATTTATTAGATTTTTTACATTAATTTTTAATTAACTTTTAAGACTGAGAGCTAATGTTCTTTAGTTCTAATTTCATTATAATTTGCATTAATTTTTAATTAACTTTTAAGACTGAGAGCTAATGTC
Source organism: Ascarosepion bandense (assembly GCA_037127315.1). Taxonomy (NCBI): domain Eukaryota; kingdom Metazoa; phylum Mollusca; class Cephalopoda; order Sepiida; family Sepiidae; genus Ascarosepion; species Ascarosepion bandense. The sequence goes on along the minus strand of JBBBDQ010002066.1, from coordinate 324,513 downwards.
CTTTAGTTCTAATGACCATTATAATTTGCATTAATTTTTAATTAACTTTTAAGACTGAGAGCTAATGTTCTGTAGTTCTAATTATCATTATAATTTGCATTAATTTTTAATTAACTTTTAAGACTGAGAGCTAATGTCCTTTAGTTCTAATTACCATTATAATTTGCATTAATTTTAAATTAACTTTTAAGACTGAGAGCTAATGTTCTTTAGTTCTAATTACCATTATAATTTGCATTAATTTTAAATTAACTTTTAAGACTGAGAGCTAATGTTCTTTAGTTCTAATTACCATTATAATTTGCATTAATTTTAAATTAACTTTTAAGACTGAGAGCTAATGTTCTTTAGTTCTAATTACCATTATAATTTGCATTAATTTTAAATTAACTTTTAAGACTGAGAGCTAATGTTCTTTAGTTCTAATTACCATTATAATTTGCATTAATTTTTAATTAACTTTTAAGACTGAGAGCTAATGTTCTTTAGCTCTAATTACCATTATAATTTGCATTAATTTTTAATTAACTTTTAAGACTGAGAGCTAATGTCCTTTAGTTCTAATGACCATTATAATTTGCATTAATTTTTAATTAACTTTTAAGACTGAGAGCTAATGTCCTTTAGTTCTAATTACCATTATAATTTGCATTAATTTTAAATTAACTTTTAAGACTGAGAGCTAATGTCCTTTAGTTCTAATTACCATTATAATTTGCATTAATTTTCAATTAACTTTTAAGACTGAGAGCTAATGTCCTTTAGTTCTAATTACCATTATAATTTGCATTAATTTTCAATTAACTTTTAAGACTGAGAGCTAATGTCCTTTAGTTCTAATTACCATTATAATTTGCATTATTTTTTAAATTTTTTTGAGACTGAGAGCTATTGTTCTGTAGTTCTAATTGTCATTATAATTTGCATTCATTTTTAATTAACTTTTGAAAGTGAGGGCTAATGTTCATTGGTTTTAATTATCATTATAATTTGTATTAATTTTTAATTTGTTTTTGATTTTTTGACTCTTTGGTTCTTTATTAATGACTCCATGCAGTTTTTATTTCTATTTTTTGATAATCTCATCAGTAGGCCTAGGATCAATATTGTAATTAGACACAAATGAAATTTGACTGGCTTCATTCTTTTTTTAATTTTCTTGCGGAGACTGATGTTTTAATATTGAAATAGGAATAAATACTATCCCGCATTCTTTAAAACAAGGCATGTACTTGACAATTTGAGTAATTATTGTCAGTGTTATTTTACTCTTATTAATTTTAATTTTACATTTTGCTTCTTAATAAACAGCTCCCAATGTGGTTTTCATTTCTATGTTCTGATAATCTCATCAGTAGGCCTAGAATCTTGTTCTATGTTCTTCAGGCTGTAGACAATCATGGCCTTCCATGATTCCCTATCCCTTGTAGCTCTTATCACTCTTTTTTTTTTGTTACCCCTCTCGAACCCTGCTCTGCCATCCATTTGCTCAAGCCCATAAATCTAGAATATTGTGGTTTGCTTCACCTCCTTTTGTCCTCAGTCTGCCCAATTCTGGAACTGCATTGATAGATTGATTCCCTTGGACCACACCCAATATTATCCCGTGTTGTATTTGATTTGATCTTAAAGCAGATGAGACAGAATAACCTTCAGGAACCTCTGCAAATGAAGTCATTCAGGATGAGGAAGTCACAAGAAGAAAAATATATCTTTACAAAAAATAAAATTTTATATCTTCGATTTTTGGTGCAGGCTTTTTTGTTTCAGCAATCGAATTCTATCTACTTCATGCAGACAACTATCATCCCAACCCACATCTAAAGTTGAAATGTAACACTTTGGCTGGTTGGAACAGGGTTTAAATCAAAGTTCTATGGTAGACAAGTCACATGATGTCAGGTGGCGAGGTCTCTTGTCTCAACTATAGATCTCTGGTGTAATTTGGCCAAAACCACTCTGCTACATTTTGGGCACTTCAGGTCCTCGCTTACATGGATTTCCACTCAAAACTGGTGTGAGGGAGGACCAGTCTGAGGAAATTGGGGAAGTCCCTAATTCCAGGTTTCTTTATTGTCTGGCTTTCAAAGATTAATTATCTTTTTTAATTCAGGGTTTTTTTTTTTTTCCGTGAGCAGCAGTCACAAGCATCAAACTGGCCAAATCAACTCCTTCCTTTCTTTTGGTATCTCACACTAATATCCTTCAAGACATGTGCAAATTCTCCACCTTCTTTAGTCTTACACCTCTGCCCATTACCAACCAGTCCTCCTTCAGCTGATTTGATTTGTTGGTCTCAGATTACATTTACTTACTGTCATTAATTAACTTCTTATTATTTTAAATTTTCTCCTACACAAGGAAAACTCTGCTCCCCAGCTCAAAATTTGCCAGATTTCTTATCAGAGTCAGTAATTAAATTCTTCATCCACAAAGAAACCCTTATTTCTGACCCTGTTTATAGTACAGTCTCGTTTGCCATCAGCTTTGGCTGGTCACAGAAATTTTTATTATTTCAATTATTCGCTTGTATAAAATCTTTCCATTTGGTTCCATGTTTTACAAAAAGACAAAAGTCATTAATCAATTGTCTATATTTGCCACATGGTCCTTTTTGCACTCTGCCTCTCCACGGGAAATCTCTTTAGGTTTTTGAGATTTCACTTTTTCTAATCAAAACAGAAAAATCTTCATTTACTTTTTACCTGAATGTCTTTTCTATCTTTTAACCCTTTAGTGCCAAATAGTATTACAATATAAATGTATAGAAACTATTGTGGCCACAAATTGGGGGATCTGTTTATATAATGATTATAATATAGCATTGACCCTCCACTTTATATTCACTTGATAACTTTTTATTTGTTGGTCATAAATCCACCTCTTCTCAATGCTGATTAACTACGCAGGCATGTGTTTTATATTTATTTCTTCTTCTTGTTCTTCATCTTCTATGTGCCGTGTCCCTTCAGAACGTAGGCAATCCTGGCCTTTCATATTTCTTATCCCTTGTAGCTCTTAAAACTCCTTCTCCTGTTACACCTTCCCAACCCTGCTTTGCTATTTTTCTGCTCATCGATCAAGTATATCATATGTTGCTTTCCTATGTCTCTCCTTTCCTCTGTCTGTTCCGTGAATATCAGATTTCCTAAGTTTTCCTTCCTCATTACATGTCCCAGAAAGATCAGCTGTCTTTTCCTGATGTTAAGTATCAGTTTCCTTTTCGTTTCCATCCCCTCCAAAACCTCCTTGTTTCTCTCATGTTCCGTCCATGGTATCCTCAACATCCCTCTGTAGACCCACACTTCAGTTGCTTCCAGTCTTTCCCTTATCCTTGATGAGGTCATCCAGTTTTCGCTGATATACTGAAGAAGAGTCATCACATTAGGATAGAAATTCTTCTGAAGAACCTATAGTGGGTTGCTTATCTATTCTTTTCTGTTAATAGTGGAGAGTCCGTTCTAGTGAAGGGTAGTTGTATACTGTTGCAGGTTAACGAAATTTGGCCTTGTTGTAGATAGCCCACTATAAGTCATAAAATGATTACAAATCAAGAAAAGCAAATTGAGTTGAAAGATAACATTTTATATCTACATATATCAATTAATGTTTTTACAATTGAAGTAATAGATGAAGTATAGGTCCAATGGAGGTTAAAATGTTCATGGCAATAAAATGCTGAAAGAAAATTAATGCTTAGGAATGCATGAGCGTGTAAGTAAGGAATGTCTTTGATGTATTTGCTCTTTAGGTCAGTAAGTAGTTTTTGAGGCAGGGAAGAAGGAAAGAGGTAAGGTAGGCGAGCGTAGTAAGTCACTTGACTTCGGTCAAGGGAGATACTAATGAATCTCTTCTCCTCGAGTCAGTCTGCCTGGCAATGCTTTCTGTATTCACTTTTTATATCTTCTTTTTGGATCACAGCAGCTCATTTGGGATTTCACACTTGTATTTGGTTCTGGGCTTCCCATTGGCTGATTAATAAAATTTGCGTAGGCTCATGAACTGGAAATTTCATATTTAATTAATTTTTAGTTTTCAACCAGAACATCTGCACGGAGCTGGTGGCGCAGCGACAACTTTTGGTCATTTGCTTTTTGGTTGTGAAAGCACAAACATCCAGTCCATTGCTTTTGCTCGGTATCACTACAAACCACATTTCAGTTGCTTCCAGTCTTTTCCTTATCCTTGATGAGGTTGTCCAGTGTTTGCTGATATACTGAAAAAGATATTAGGATAGAAATTACAATTAAAAGCAAACAAAATTTAGTTAGCTTTCTTTTTATTTAAATTTTCTTTCACTTGTGAATTGTTTTTACCTGCAGAGGGTGATAAAAAAGAAACAGAGAAATTGTCCAAAGAAAGAGAGCTGTTCCTGAGCAAAGTGTCTCTGCCACCATTGAATGTCATCTTAAATTTTCCAATTGAGGTATGGGTGTCCAGTGGACGTCAGTTCATCTCCCCAGAAGGTGAGTTACCATTAACGTTCAGCTATTGACTCTATAATGTAAAATTAATTTATATATTTATTTATCAAGCAAAGTGATAACTTTTCTCAGTAATGAGATATAGCACTTTATGGTAACAGAATTCATTACTTGACACCAGTAAGCAAATATATACCATGTTACTCTGGTAATAAAATAAGAACAACACATTTTCCCTCTTACCTGTAGCCATTCAGTAATATAAAATAAAAAATAAAATTTTGGCAGACCTGAAGGAGACTACCACCACCTTTAAATTTGTTGTTTTTCATTTTTTTTTACTTTTTTTCAGTGCAGTTTTATCAGTTATGAGATAAAATTTCTGATTGTTTAAAAAAATTTGAAAACTTTCAATATTTAAACAATTTTAGGTGGGGCTCAGTTTCTCATACAATGTTATAGTAAATCAATCCTCCATTTTAGAACCACTCACATTGGGGTCGCTTTGTTTTGGTTTTTTGGGACGAGTTGTTGCTCTTGTTTTTGTCTTTTTCAAGTAGTTCTTACAATGGCATCTTCCTCAGAAACTCCAAGAATGTCTTTATTCAAAATTTTCACAAAGGATTCAGTAGTTGAATATGCACAAGCAAAAAAAGGTAATTGCACAATAAAAATTGTTTAAATGTGGAAATTCTTACAAATTTTTTGTCAATTGGAGAGTTTACGGTTTATTTGATAATATTGCACTGAAAAAAGTAAAAAAAAATTGATAATCAACTAATTTACAGGTGGTTGTAATGTCCTACCAGCAAGTGGCTCCAAAATGGAGGATCGATTTACTATAATGTTGTATGAAAAACTGAGCCTCCCCTAAAATTGTTGAAATATTGAAATTTTTCCCAATTTTTTTTGTCAGTCAGAAAGTTTAGGGTGTAATCGATCAGATTGCACTGAAAAAAGTAAAAAATAAATGAAAAACAACAAATTTAAAAATGGTTGTAGTCTCCTTCAGGTCGGCCAAAACGTTCTTAGTACTAAAGCTGAATTAGTCAAATAAAGCTTCTACTTAGAGTTCTTGTTATATTGCAGTTATGATAACGAGTGAAGATGCCATAAGTAGGGTAGTTCAGGCTGTTAATACATAGTTTTTTAGCTCTTTTATGTTAGTTTTAATCGGTTATTTTTACACTTAATGATTTCAAAAGCGGAATTTATTCTTGCATGTTATAAAATTGTTTTATCTGATCAGGCTATTTAAAGACCTAACTTGAGTTCTCAGATTAATATTTTGGTTTCATAGCATTGTAGTTGCTGTATCACTGAAGTAGATATGATACACAGAGAAAGTGTGCTGCAGTATCATTCAGCATAATATCCAATGCTAAATGGATATACACAGAACAGTACACTAGTTACAATAACAGAGAAGACAGAACAACACAGAGAGGAGGAGTTTAGATTGCAATAGTCATCGAAGTAATCAGTCTGAATATTACTCAAATAATACTCAAATATTATGCCTCAAATGCTACTATTCTTTACTTAAATAGACCATTTTAGGCCATTGATTATTGAGAGTGCTGCAGGGGTGTCAGCTGCTCTACAATAATAATGGACCTTATGGTGTTGGGTGTGCATTGTGGTGTAATGGATATCAGCTCAGAAATACAAATCGGAGAACCAAGTTTAAATTGCAGTTGAATTTGTTGCATTCACTTACATGCAAATACCCTTGGGGGAAAGTATGAAAGCATCCAACACTCATCAGTCTTTCTGACTGGTATCCGATATTGTCTGCTACAATATCTGATGATTTATAATAAAGTTTATTTGGTGTTCCTTGTCAGGAAAAAAGGTAAAATAAGGAAAAGTACTACTCCACCCCCCCCCCCCCCCCACCCCCCCCCCCGCTAAGTAGGGGAGATGCCAATAACATATTACACACCGGAACACATACACACACACACATACAAAATAAAGTAAAATAAATTGCAAGAACTACACACACATAAACACGCATACATGACACAGTCACGCACACGCACACACACCACCAGATAAAGCAGATAGATAAAACAACAGTAATAAAACAAATTCTCTTCAACCCGGGCAAAAGTCAAACTAACGGTCAGGTTACACTTAGATAAACCACACATTAAATCAGACTGATATCATCAGACCAGAAAATAGTCCCAACTGTAAATCTCATATATATATATATATATATATATATATATATATATATACCATAAACACACACACACATGCTCTAACACAAACACACACACACACATACATACATGCTCCAACACACACACACACACACACACACACACACACACACACATGCTCTAACACACTTACACACAGTACAATTAATGACAGCAGCAACAGCAGCAACCAAGAATGATCATTCCTTGAAAGGCATGGACTCACTCAGACAGACACATGCTCCTCTGCCATCCTGAAGTTGAGATTTTGATCTCAAAATATTAATGTATAATAAACAGGTAATACCCCAAAACTTCTTTACCTTCCTTTATTTTACTAAACGCATTGTGACAGCCTTCAAGACCTAACCATAAAAAAGGAAAAATTGTTGATTTTAATTATGAAACACCTTTTCTAATTTCCAAGATTTGTTTGTCTGCATTTTTCCTGAGCAAAATATTAAAGAAATTACAGACAAAATGCTAAAATGTCATATTATATGTACACAGTTCACAGGTTTATTATTATTTAACAGACATTTTATTTTATACCAAGAAACCCATTTCTTAGTGTTACTTACTTCTAAGGATGGATTAACAATTTCATAGCTTGACATGTTTGTCTAGTGTCTGTGTTTCCAAAATCTGAGAAGTTCTACATACTTGGCCAGAGGGTAGATTTTCTTTTAGGCTAATGAGCCTACATTCTGGGTGAAGGAAGAATAAAAGAGAGAGTTTCTTTTTGAAGCATCTATTATAAAGATGGCAATCAGTTGCTAGCTGATGCTACTACATATATTCTCTACAGTCAATAATCTCTGGGAGGAGTTACTCAAAACTGGAAGAAGCCATGCTTTGAGCTGTGTCATCTTTTGCTGACTCTGTAAGAACTTGCTGTATTTTCACAGATCTGCACTTGACTGAAAATTTCATTATAAATTATGGTCGACAAAAAAAATTAGATTATTATGTCTTTGTACTTAGAATTATAGACTTTAAATATTTGTTTGCTTTGATTTTGATCAGCAGCATATCACACTCTATTTAAATATTTGGCTCTATTTGTCTATATTTCTGAAATTAATTATTGTAAATATTTACATCTGTGGTGATACCAAGCAAAGCGAGGGACCGGATGTTTGCCCTCTGAAGTCCAGAAAGCAAATGACAAAAACTGGTCTTTGTGCACCCGGCTACACGCATATGTTCCGGCAGAAAACCAAAAATTAATTAAATATCAAATTCCTGTTCACGAGCCTACACAAATTTTATTTATCATCCAATGGGAAGCCCAGAATTAAATACGGGTGTGAATTCTCAAATGACCTACTGGGACCCACAAAAACGAAATAAGCCGACACAAAAAGCATTACCAGAGTTGAGAAAGTAACAAGCATAATTAGCACGTCCCTTGACTCTGTCTTGACCCATCTTGACCCAGTACTTACTGACCAAAGGAGTGGATACATCAAAGACATTCCTTACTGACAAACGCTCACACATACTTACATGCACAAACTCTCTTTTCAGCATTTATTGCTATGAACATTTTAACATCTTTTTGAACTCATCCTGAAAACATTATTTTTATTTGTAAAAACCGTAATTGATATATGTGTATATATAAAATGTTGTTACTATACTCAATTTGATTTTCTTTTTTTATAACCCCTATTATAACTTATAGTGGGCTATCTCCTAACAAGACCAAATTCAGTTAATCTGTTTCAACATACAACTACGTTTCACTAGAACGGATAGCCCACTATACATTATTTACAATGTTTGAACTGTTGTCCTCATCTTTATTGCCATATACACATCATTTCAGCCATATTACACACCAACCTTCTTCAGGCGATTAGAATTTTGAACTGAACCATATATGTCAATCCCTTGAGTAAATTGTTCACGTTCCATGAGCCATGCCACTTCCAGGTCAAATCACTGGATCTAACCAACACTTTATCCACTGGGACACAAGTTAAGTGACATGACTCATAGAAAAAGAACAACCTACCCTAGTGACTGAAATAAGGCATTCAGTTCAAAATTCTAATCACCTGAAGGAGGTCAGAGTATATAGTGGTCGAAATACCATGAACAGTGTAAATAATGTAAATATTTGACTCTGTTTCAAACAAAACTTTTATTCTTCCTATGATGGATTGTATTGAAATGTTGTTGATTATTTCAAATATTATATTTTAAAATCAATTAATTAGTATGTTACTTTCAAAGAAAAATTGAACAGAATACTTGATTCTTTATTTTTTATAATTTTCTCGTGCACTATTTTCTTGTATATTATTTTGCAAAATTTCTTGTGTCATTAACTTTTTTATTTGTTCGTTCAAGTTGTTGAATCTAAAGAAGAGAATCGAAGAAAGAAACGATCTTTGAGTGCTGATATTGCATTAGAATTGGATCTGCAAAAACACATCCTCCGTCAAGTGAAAGGCAAGTGCATCACCTTCAAAAGAAAAATGCTCTCTTTTAATAATTCTGCAGAACTTTTTTCCTCTTATTTTTCTTCATTTTCCATCTTTTTTCCATCTTCTTCCTCTGTTTTTCATCTCTTTTTTCCATCTTTGTTTTCTATCTCTTTTTCATTCCCTTTGCTCATCTTTTTTCCACTTATTTTTTCCTTATTTTTTCTCTTTTTTCATCTTTTTTCCATCTATTTTTCCATCTTTTTTCCATCTTTTTATTTCTTTTTTCATCTTTTTTGCATCTTTTTTCATCTCTTTCTAGAAAAAAGATGGAAAAAAATCATCATTTTTTCCATCCTTTTTCTATCTCTTTTTACATCTCTTTTCTCATCTTTTTTTTTTCATCTTTTTTTCTATCGCTATTTTCCTTCCATTAGGATTGCTGATCCTAACCTCCTGGATAAATAACTCATTGTTTTTTCACAGTCTCATATTTTTTCACTGAAATTCAATAATTATTTCAGGTCAATTGCTAAGTTTTTTTGCTAAGAAAATCAGTTCACTATGTCATCTTAAACAATTTTTCTCACCTGAATTTGTCGTAACCTTTATAAGTCTAGCATTTGTCCATGTATTGAATATTTTTACCACATCTAGCCTGGTACTTCTGACAAAATCTCAAGGAATTGGTAATCTTATCAATCCTTACCATCTTGAATCACTTTCTCACTACCAAAATGTATCTTCCCTGTGCATTTTCTATAAATATTTTATTGGCAATTGTTCTGATGAGCTTTCATGAAGTTAAACATATTCAAAAATTAAACATGTGCAGAAATTTAAATATCTGGAAAGTATTTTAACAGAGGACGGAAAGAGTGACACCGAGATCTGAACACATATTGGGGATGGCGAAGGAAGAATTCCCAAAGCTAAGCATTGTACTAAGATTTAAGATAATTTCACTAGAACACACGGAAAAGAAAACTAAACTGCTATGTGATGTCTGTTCTCCTGCTGTATGGCAGTGATTGTTGGCCGATCTCCTCAAACATGAAGAGGAGGCTTGAAGCAACAGAAATGGGGCTCTACAGAAGGATGCTGAGAATACTATAGACCAACATGTGAGCAATGGCAAAGTTTTATAGAAAATGGAAACAAAAAGGAAGCTCATACTTAACATCAGGAAGATATGATTTCTGAGGCACATAATGAAGAAGGAGGGCTTGGAAAATCTGATACTCACAGGATAGATAAAGGGCAAGATGGACAGAGTAAAACAATGCATGACATAATAAGCTTGAGTAAATTAGATGGCAAAACAGAGTTTAGGAAAAATAACAATGTTTATTAAGAGCTACAAGGAGCAAGAAGTTGTGAAGAGCCATGATTGTCTATGTCCTCCTGAGGAGACATGACACATAAAGAAAAAGACTTGATTGGCAGCTAGGTCTCATCATTTTACTGTTTAAATTGCTAAGTGTAAGCATAAGTTCTATTGTAATGATTACTTTTGTTGTAATTCTTGCCTGTGTGACTCTTTTCCAGAATCTTGCTTTCCTGTCAACTAAGATCATCAGGAAATAAGGACTCAGCACATTAACCCCAGATATGTCAGCAATACTCCCTTTTCTCATCGATTTAACCCTTTTCAAGTTTGTGACGATTCAAAAGTGTCTTTGTTTGCTTTGCACCGAAGCTTTACGGAAACTGTCGAAGGTTGGTCTTTGTGCATACATTGGGCAGCAGCGGTAGTGGTGGTTTGTATTGTCTGCTTCAGCCTGGCACAACTGCTACTGCCCATGACCCCCTTGGGGTCCTGTATTTATGTTTGTCCCAAATTCACTGGTGGGAGGATGACAAACATGCAAATTTAATCTCTGGCGAATTAAATCACTCTCGCCACCTTTCTCTCTGTTCTTTTCCTCCAGTTCAACCAATGAAGCAGCTTCTTGGTTGGTGACATTATTTCTTTCAGCATTTTCTTTTAATGTCGAAAAAAATAATTTAGCTTTTATGTGTATAATTCTTTCCCAACTAAATATAGATTTTATTTTATTCTCATGGAATCTAACCTTTTGCTCTCATGAAATATTTCCTTTTATTTGGAACAATTCTTTCTGATAATTCAAAACTATATTTTGTTTATAAAAAGAATTTCTTTTATCTGCGGTGTAACCCAGGCTTCAATGGTATTTCACATAGTCAAACTATTTCCAATTGTCAACAATAAACTTCCTTTGACTCGGCTGTTTATCAGATAACACACCCACAAAATATAATTTTGTTCATATCTCTCGGCTTTGGGTTTTGCGTCCCCTTGCCTTCCTCTGCCCATAATAAATTTTATTACCGGCGTTCATATCAGAACAAACAATTTTTTTTTAGTTGGTTCTTTTCGATTTATAAAAATTGATAATATCGACCAACACAATTTCTTCCATCTTATTTCCAACAATTAATAATACCACTAACTTAATTACTTCAGTCTGGCCAGGCTAAAATAGTGTTATAATAGTAGGAGTAGTCAGGTATTTACTGGTGTGTGGTACAGGGAACTATTTTCAATATGTTTAGCAATCAAGCCTATATATGAGTTGACCCTCAGGAAGGGCCAGCTTAATGTACTGCCATCTGGCACCATGTCATGTGTTTGGGATCTTCCAAAACTAAAGTTTATAAAAACATACTTGCAATTGTTCATGACTCAAGACAGATTAAATTCTGTGGTTATTTTGTTGATAGAAAATGATCTTGTAAAGAAGACAGTTGTAAAAAGTGCAATGAAAAGATTTCCAGATCTAAAGGCTAGAAAAAATGTTTTAGGTAGGATGTGCATTGTGGTACAGTGGATATCAGCTTGGAATGAGAAATCGGGAAGCCAAGTTCAAATTCCAGTTGAATTCATGGCATTCACTTACACGCAAATACCCTTGGGAAAGGTATTAATCCGTCTCTTCCTTCCAGTTATGGGTTAAATGACAGGACAGATTGTATTCTATAGCCTTGGCAGGTAACCAGTCTACTGCAGAAAATAATGGCAACCTACTGCGGGATAATCTTCTGCCCGGTCAGTCATGTCTCTTTCAAGACATGATCGCCCAAGCATGTTTCACGTATGGCACTTAACTGACTGAATGAATGTTTTCTTTCGCTTGTATTAAGTTGTATATTGTAATAAACTCGTTATTTTACATTTTTAGTTTTTCTTTTTGAAAATTAAAAAAAAAATTATTCTTGTAAGGGCTCTAAAGTTCAGCTTGCCTAAGGTGGCAGCAACTCCAGGGCTGTCACTACTTTCAAGTTTACCTGAGACAAGATCTAGGATGAACTTGTGTACCAATAGGCATTCAAAGTATTTCTGCAGATGCAAATGCAACAGTTTAGGCAGAAATTTAAACTCATCTTAACAAGTTTTCTTTATGTGTCAATAAAAATATGGTACAGTGTATTTTCATTGAATTGAGTTGACCCCAAGCTCTTCAATACAGTAGTGAATGCTGGACAATATCATCAAAAATGAGGACAAAACTGGAAGTGGCCGAAATGTGGTTCTGCAGAAGGATGCTACGGATATCGTGGACTAAGCATGCAAGCAATGATGAGGTGTTAGAAAGAATGGCAACAAAAAGGAAATTGATGCTGAGCATCAGGAAGAGACAACTGAAGTTCCTGGGACATGCAATGAGGAAGGAGAGCCTGGAGAACCTGATACTGACTGGTCAGATAGAAGGAAGGAGAGACAGAGGAAGGCAGCGGATAACATATTTGCAGGGTTTGATCAGGTGGATGACGGAACAGGGGTTGCCAGGAGCAACAGGAGCAAACATACTAAGAGCCACAAGGGATAGGGAGACATGGAGAACCATGATCGCCTACGTCCTGAAGGGACAGGGCACATAGAAGAAGAAGAAGAAGAAGACCCCAAGCAAGGCAGTAAAGCCACTAAAACACAAGGGTTTACTAGGTATGAAAGAATTATAAAACAGAAACATTACTAAAAAACGAGAGCAATAGAAGAATAATCAGGAAGACAGAAGATAATGATTAACATTGCATTTAAATTTTTGCAGATCAAACTTGACTGGAAAACAAGAGGCCAGAAGAAAATGTGAGAGAAAAGAAACTGTTAGCATAAAACTTCTGGTTACATCTTGCAAATTCAACTTTAAATATTCCGCAGTAGGTTGCCATTACTTTCTGCATTAGACTGGTTGCCAGTCAAGGCTATAGAACCCAGTCTGTCCTGTTATTTAACCCATAACTGGAGGGAATACATGGATTAATACCTATCCCAAGGGCATTTGTGCATAAGTGAATTCAATGAATTCAACTGGAGTTTGAACTCGGCTGCCCAATTTCTTGTTCCGAGCCGATATCCACTGCACCACAATGCACGTCCACAGTACTGTGCTTAAATTCATAAAGCCTAGGTACCATAGCAAAGAGCTGACTGAAACAATTACCATGAAAATATTTATAGAAAAAGGAAAAGGGAAGCTACTTTAAGGTGATGGGAAAGGGACTTAAGATGAAATGCCAGATCAGGACCAACAATATGGCTGATTCACTTTTGGATTTTATCAAGAATTTCTAAATATATAACTGGAGCACTGAATCATATGTGGCAGCAATATTTTAATCACTGGTGAGTGGTAGATTAATAGATATGCAAGAAAAAAATTTGGATAGAAAAATTGTCTAGCATGAACAAACATTTTTAGCAGCTGACCTAGCAATGGATTCAATATAGTATTCTCACTTCATATCATCCAAGATTCTTCACCTGAGAAGATGCAATGAATCACTCTCCTAAAGGTTAGCATCAGCCATAGCTGATGGCTGACAGAAATGGGTATCTTCTGTGCCATATTTAATTCATGTTAAACATAATTGCAGCAATTATTTTTTAATCATTTCACCCTGAGCAAGACAGAACTGCCATTAGTGCACAGTGGGTTACAGAGAGAGAAAATACTGGATACAGGGGGTATTAAGAAAAGAATAAAAGAAAAAAATATATGAATCAAGAAGATAAGAGATGGCAATTGATGCTGCATTTAAATTTTTGGAGATTGTACTATCAAGGAAGCAAGTAAACAGGAGGAAGTTCCACAGATGGAAAGTGAAATAAAAAACTGACAGAGTGGAAGTGAGTGTTACATTTAACTATTTCAATGATAAAAGGGTGGGACCTAGATGCCAACCAAGTAGCACATTCATGTGGTTAGGTCCCTAGGAAAAAACAGCTCATCAGAGCGGTTACCATGAAATTATTTGTAGAAAAGACAGAGGGAAGCCACATCACATTGGTGAGAAATGACTGAAGTTAGGATTGATTTCATTGCAGATCCTTCTTTGAATTTTGTTGAGAACCTCGAGATGAATAGCAGGAGCACCCAACCAGATATAGCAACAGTATCCAATGCATGGACGAATTGTATATTTCTAAATGTGTAAGATGGATTCAGACGAGAACCTCGAGATGAATAGCAGGAGCACACAACCAGATATAGCAACAGTATTCAATGCATGGACGAATGGTAGATTTATAAATGTGCAAGATGGATTCTCACGAGAACCTCAAGATGAATAGCAGGAGCACTCAACCAGATATGGCAACAGTATTCAATGCATGGATGAATGGTAGATTTATAAATGTGCAAAATGGATTCTGACAAGATAAACATTCTGGCCTCTAAACTTCCTAGCAGTAGATGCAGCCATAGATTCAATATATTTGTTCCACTTCAGGTCATTTGAAAAATATACATTTATGGTGGAGTATTGCGGTGTGGTATATTTGCAGATTGAAATGTTTCATATCAAAGAAGGAGCACATGTGTGTTTAGGGGTGTCCGTCAGTGAATATTTCAGGAGCACCTGACCAAATATGGTAACAGTATTCAATGCACAGATGAATAGTAGATTTATAAATGTGAAAGATGGATTCTGAGGAGAAAAACTTTTTGGCCCGACACAGTGAGAAAATGACTGAAGTTGAGATGCTAAGGCAGGACCTGCTTCATTTCAGATCCTTTTTTTTATTTTGTTGAGAACCTTGAGATGAATAGCAGGAGCGCTCAACCAAATATGGCAACAGTATTCAATGCACGGACGAATGGTAGATTTATAAATGTGCAAGATCGATTCAAATGAGAAAAAACTTTATTTTTATTAGATGATGTTGCCATTAGCAGTTAGCTTCAGAAATTTGCTGTTTTTTTTTGTCAATAATTATTTCAAATTTTCTTACCAATGAGAACCATCATTAGAACAAGATTTTATAAAGTTCTGAGTTTGTTGGTTGTACAGTTCATTTGTTATTCTTCCATGTATCATCTACTCTCCACAACTTCCTGTAAATTTTATCTTTCTACTATCTCTCCTAATCTCTGTTCTGCCAATCATTTACACATGCTCGTTAGATAGGCACTTCTCTTCCATAAGCAGTGTCCTTTCAGGATATTGGTGATCACAGCTTCCACATCTCCATGTCCCTTGTATCTCTTAACACCCTTTCTCTTATTACCCTTCTCAAACTCTGCTTTACCACCAATTTGATCAAGTCCATCAAGTACACCATTCATTGCTTTTCCCTGTCTTTCTTTGCCTCTATCAGTCCTGTGAGTATCAGATTCTCCAATCTCCCCTTCCTCATTACATGTCCTATAAATTTCAGCTATCTTTTCCTGATGTTGAGTATGAGTTTTCTTTTCATTTTCATCTTCTCCAGAGCCTCATTGTTGCTCGCATGTTGAGTCCATGGTATCCTCATCATCCTTCTGTAGAACCACATTTTGGTTGCTTCAAGTCTTTCCTTCATCTTTGATGAGATTGTCCAGTATTTGCTGCCATATTGAAGGACAGACATCTTATAGCAATCCAGTACCCTCTTCTTGGTTTGCAGTGAAACTTTCCTCTCTCCCAATACTCTGTTTAGCTTTTGAAATTTACCCTTTACCTATTAGATTTTTTAAAATTTGATTGCACCAAAACTTCGAGCTTACACATACACTACTGGCCATAATTATTAGGCCACCCAGTGTTTTAAAAAAATGATGTATTTCATACTATTTTTAGTATTTATTGCCAAGTGGATAATTCTAAATGAAATACCTATACCTTTTCATGAGCCAATAAAAAAGCATATACATTTATACATTCACCAATAAAAAAATCTCCTTTCATAAGACAGTTGGTTCACTAAATTTTATTATGTGCTGATGTCTGCTAAAACAAAATAATTACAACCTCTTATTTATTGACCAATCAAGAACAAAGGAAAAAGATCTAAAAGTTGATCCATTTCTATTTTTCACAAACATATAAACGCATGTAATTTTGCTTTTCTCTTCAGAGAGCCAAAGGTCATCTACTGAATGCTAACTCCAAACAACCTGCATTTTTCTTACTATCTGACTGTTCTTCCTTCTCATGTACGGTCAACAAAAAAAGAATGAACATCGCAGAGAGCTACTAGTTGTCTGACTGATGCCAAACCCAGATGACATGCATTTTTTGCACTCTCTCACAAAGCACTAATTGATTCCCCACTTTTCGCATTTACTTCTTGGAAACAAAAAAGAAAGAGGAACAAAGACATCATTTACACTTTCATTCACACTCAAGACAAACTTGTTCACCACTACAATCATATGCCCTCGCATCAATATCAGATTTTTCTTTTCTTAACAAATCCATTTTGTCTGACTTTAAGAAAACTTAACTCTTAAACACACATTCAAAATAAAAACTTTATGCAGAACTTTCAAGCATAAGTATTATTTCAACAACAAAACTGATGTCATCCTTCTTGTTAAATAAATTTACATTTATTAATACAAATGAGTCCCTCTTTGTTCACCCTTCTGATTCTTTCAAATGTGGTGGCTTGGTTTCACAAGCATACCGATGCTCTCTACTGGCCATCTTAATATACCTTCG